>CM034156.1:385795076-386142576 GCA_019776745.2 Taxus chinensis
GTAGAAAGTTACGACTCTTACAAGTTTCTTCCACTTTCAAAATTTAATACCTGCTCATGAGCCTTCACAAAAAACATAGTTACCATGTTTGAAAAGTTTCGGTTGTTTGGACCGAGGTAAAAGTTCAAAAGTTCGGGATTTGCACAAGATTCAATTCGGTACGCAATATTTTAAAATTTATAAAGGTATAAAAAACATAATGATTATCTATATTTGTTAAAAAATCAATTACATAAAAAATATACCAAAAAGATACATGCATAACAAAATACAATAATGTGTCAAACTTCATACATATAAAATATGGTGATGAAAATTATCAATGTTACGCGAGGAGGTGCACCCCCCATCCTCAAGCCATCCTGAACATCCCGGGTACTTGGGGACGGGGACGAGACGTTCCCCCACATCCCGACAAATGCAAAAATTGAAGAGGTCATCCCTTGAGTTCAAGGGACGCACCCGGGTTGTCTCAGGTGCTTTATGAATCAGGAGACGCAGTTGGGGATGTCATCACGTCCCCAGGTCATTTGAGGGACATCCCAACCTCCCCTACAGCCCAGCACAAGTTGATTAATGAAAACGTGTTTTTCATTGTGATATTGATATTGTTGATGTATCGTTGTATCTCTATCTAGTATGAAGTATCAATGTATCTTGGATTATCGGCTCCAATTTCTATTGTAATGTCCATGACTCAATATGAAACATTGAATTATGAACATTGAATATTAAATATAGCATTTTGGGTCTTGGCTTATGTGATGAATAATTGGATTAATGGTTTCAATCTTCAAACTTTCAGTTTTAAGTCTTATTTTAATGAAGTATTCATGTTATATTTGTAATATATATAAATGTTATATAATTTTTATTATCCGTCCCCTCGTCGTCCCTAAAATTTGAAAAAAAAATTGTCGTCCTGGAAACCCTATCTCATCGTCCCAGACTCTTAGGCAACTAAGAAAATTATCCATTGTAAATAATAAATTTATAATGGAAATTTTATAATAGATTAGACTAAAATACATACTTTATAAACAATAAATTAATAATAAAAAATTATATTGAAATGAGCTAAAATAATAAAAAGAATTAAACTGGCCTTTTAAAACTAAACAAAATCTAATACAAATCTTATAAAAATTAACTAAATTAATTCGAAGTATAGATTAAACTATATTTACGTTACAAAAGTCATTATAAAATCTTCCTTACAAAACAAACATATGGGAATGAGTAGATTTAGTCTTACCCTAGATCTAATTTTCAAACACAACTGTGGATTAGAAACAGACCAGTCAAGATGGAGTTTGATGCCCTGGAAAACTAAAAAAACATGATGTGAAACTCAAAACTATCCGGTCAAGATGAAAACACCTTGATGGCTTTCCATTTTGCGGTGAAGACAGAGGATTGAGGACGTGTTGTAGTTTCCCAGATTGACAGATTTGCAGAAGTTCAAAATGTATTTTCATAGCATAGCTTGAAGGGTTTTGAATGCACACTGTGACAACAGTTTGTTGTAATCACATTTTAGGTTTTCATCTTAAGTTTTAAGCATTTTTAATATATTTTTATTTTAAAAATAAAATAAAAAGATTGGAAATGATTTGAATTGGAACGCACAAATTCGATTTTTTAAAAATTCGGTCTGAATCGTTTTTGGACCATATTCGTTCGAATATGGTAACTATGCAAAAAAACTCCCCTTCACCTTTTACAATTTTCAACACTTGCTTGAGCGCCTTACTAAAAAAATTCACCTCTCATGAGTTAAGCCCCCTTGGGTAGGGAGTGACCAATGCCTAAGGCTATGAAAAGTGGTGGGCGGTCTTCCTCAAATTTGCACAAAATGATGTCACCTTTGAAGTTGTGCATTTACTTATCAAACTACTTGATAGCTTATCTCCATAACTTATCTATGTGCCTAGGGTTAGGGCACACTCGTATCAAACGAAGAGCCACGACACTGACCAACGCCACCACCTCGAACTATGTGTCGCACTCCACAACTGTCGTTGCAATGCCTCTATAAAGCTTTAGCGAGTCGCGAAAACACAGCCGAATAGTAGCATCAAAGAAATGCAGGTACAGACACGGTGCATGGCCACTTACAATGTGCAGTAAGATCGAGGGTGACAGTCCAGAAAGGTACAACTAACAACAATGCAAGTACAGCCACCACTACCACAAGTATAGCAAAAAGTTCAACACCCGCAAAAGATCTCCAAAAACTCAGAAACAGGGTTTCTCACAAACTTTGTCGTATAGCCCAAAGATGACTATAACAAAATCCGAAAAAAGACCAGATCTGACCTATTCCAAAGCATACTCAAGTTTACCGTCAATCCTAGGGTATTGGCATGATTCGAACTCAATGGCACAGTTTGTTTCTCCAAACACACGCGAAATGTAGATTGTCTTGTAAAACCACCTATTTCCTTTGCTCTTTTGTGATTCTCCAAATCATCCATTGATGCAAGAGAAAAGCATACTCAAATATCAAAGGATCTGCAATAACAAGCTGAAAAAACTCAAGATTCCAACAAAATAAACACAACAAAACAATGGCGTTCGATTACCAAAACGAGTTCTGATACCATGTGAGATTGTGGGCCAAGATTGAGCATTGATAAAATATGAACACAAAAAGAGTAATGTTGTGAGAGAGAGGAACCAAACATGAGCCAAAAATAGCTTGTATATTGAATGCATAAAAAGACAACTTTACAAGAGGTGCATAAATAGGAAGTGGGAAAGTGTAACCACCACCAAAAAAGGTGGAGAAGTGTAATTCCCATCTATCCCAATGACACCTAAGCAAGCTAAATACATGTGTAGGAAAAACCATACAATGGAATAAAAAAACCTAGACTAACACTTCTTCCTAAACTGGTTGTGATGGCACAGAAGTGGACAAGCTCTAACTAAATGCCCATATTAATGGTAGTGTCTACATTTTAAGAAAATATTTTCATTGTAAAATAGTTGTTCCAAGACAATTTCTCTTAATTCTAGGAAGATTCTTTTGAGTTATTTTCTAGGGTTGCAAGATATGACACCTCTATTGGCACACGTATCCATTTATTAATATGGGTACCATAGTTGGAATACTCACACTCGGCAAAAACTCGGCAATATTCGGCCAATACTCAGCAACTTCAAAAATACTCAAATTTCTTTAAAAAACATAAATTTGCCAAAACCGTATATTTGCAGCGTTTTCTTTCATTGCCATTAATGTTTTCTTTTTGTATTTTTCCAGTGTTTTCTTTCATACAAGTTTTGGCGAGTTTTTTTTTTAGTTTTGGCGAGTTTTTGGAGAGTACTCGCCGAGTTTTTGCGAGTACTCTCCAAAACTCGGCAAGTTAATTTTTGGTGAGTTTTTTGGCGATTTACTCGTTTGCATTAAAGTTTGGCGATTACTCGGCGAGTATTCCAACTATGATGGGTAGAGCTCGGCCCGGATATCAAATACGGCCGGATACAATATGCGGGCCAATTATAGTCATATCTCACTTTTAAAAATATTAAAAAATTTAACTTGCAAAAGGCTAAAAAGGTAATAAAATTTTAAAAAACTGCAAATGACCTTCTAAATTGTATTTTAGTAGAGCAAGAACTGAGGACGTGGAGTTGAATGAGTGTTGATTCAATCTTTTCCTTCAAATTTTCACATTGGCTCTTCTCAACATGCTATGATTTCATTTCAACTGTTCCTCTTTATCCTACTATGTTTCATTCCTTCATTCCATCTATTTTTCTTTGGTTTTCACAACCTGCAAAAAACAATTACTCATGGAATGCCCAACTTCCTAACTTTCCTGTGAAAACTGCGAACAACTTTCAAAAATGCATTTTAGTAGCAAAAACTGAGGGCGTGGAAGTGAATGAGTGTTGATTTGATCTTTTCCTTCAAAATTTCACGTTGACTCTGCTCAACATGCTATGATTTCATTTCAACTATTTCCTTTTATCCTACTTTGTTTCTTTCCTTTCGTTCTTTATATTTTTCTTTGGCTTCCACAACCTCCTTGAAACAAAAAATTATCCATGGAATGCCCAACTTCCTACATTTTCTGTGAGCTGGGGATACATAATTTGTGTGTAATTTGAATCTAATGTATAAATTTATTTATAATTTACAACTGATAATTATTAATATTATAATATGTTTCTTTTAATTTATAATCTAGATTATTATAACATTTTAAATATAATAAATATAGAGTATATACGTGTTGTATCCATATCTAGGGATCTTAATAATTATCCATGCAACTCTGGTATTTTTAAAATAAGTTCTTATGCAGATTAAGCACCAATTGTTCACGAGGAGCTATAAAGGTGCTATATATCTCCATTAGTAGTTCCTATTCTTTGAGGGGTGATTTCTCCCCAAAAATCGATGGGAGGAAGAGCAATCTCAACCAAACTGACACTGAAGTTGACAATTCCTTAAGATGATTAATGGATGCAGTCCAGTGTTTTATAAACAAATCAGATGTGTTCAGGAACCAAGGAGTCCCCTGAAAACTGCCATATTCTTCAGATGTAGAGGAAATAATTCCCATGAATATTCTCAGGTCGTCATCAACGCAATCACTTAAGAAGTTGGCTTCCAGTGAGTATGTATCCATTGTCTGGGTGTTTATTTGAACTGTGCAGATAATCCATGTATCAACAGATTAACAACAGTTATTCTTTCAGATACAAGAGTCTTTGCTCAACCTCCTTCAGTGGACCTTGGATATTTGGACAGTTCTCCATCAGCTGGTAACATTCATTGCTAAAATTAACCATCAAATTGGGTTGTATGACTCATTTCTTTGAATGCAGCTGCAAAAACCTGAGCAGATTATTTCTTTAAACCTACTGCATTTCATGGTGCACTGTTTCTCTGTAAGAATGAAAGGCCCAATTGAAGGAGACCATGGCATCTTCTGTGGGAGAAATCCCAGAATCTGATCGGAGGTAAGAGTGTCTCATATCTGGAAATGGTTCAGAAAATATGCAAGAACATGCATAATTCTTAGACAACACTTTCATACACGGTCTTCTGAAAAATGATTCACATGAATTCTAAAGTTTAATCATTACAATAGAACATTGGAAACAAAGAGGTTTGAATTGGAATGAGGAATAATCAAAACCCAGCTCTCCTATTTTCTTTTACTAATATAGATATATTGACTTCTAATTATTAGCAATTATTTCTTAGAGGCTAAAAATGACAGTGTGTCCAGCAGTTGCAAACAAAAACATCTCAAATTTAACTCAAGATTCATAAAAAAATGCTTCACATATTTCCAGAATTTTTCAAGAATTAAATCGAGCGTGGTTAGCAATATATACCCTAGAAATGCAAGAAAGTGTTTAAATTCAGAACAGTACACATGTATGGACTGCTCCAGAAGAGAAAGAAGAACATCCTTTGGCCTATTCATAAAAACAAGGGAAGAAGGTTAGAATAATATTATCACATTTCACTGCACATTCCAAAACATATTCACACTTAAGCAGGAAGGGATAGGCATTCTTGGCCAAATAAGTTGACCACTTGAGTTTGAGCTGACAGAAAAACCTATGCTCCTTGGGAAAACAAATATGAGAATTGACGGTGTTAAAACAATAACATAAGGCAAAAAGCAAGAGAGAAGTCATTACAATTTGCATTCATCAAAATTTCTCCACCACAGCTTCAAAAAGATTTGGATAGCAACAGCCATGCTGGTAAGTTGGTAAAGTGGAGGTCCATATCGCTGTCGTTGTTCTTCCATTGGCCTAAGATGTTATAAAATATTACCAATCACCTAAATGAAAGGAGGAATAAGCAAATCCAGTGTACAGTACTCCTAGAGGGAAAAACCCCTGTATTTTGATTAAATTGGTCAACAGTCCAAGAATATATTTTATTTACATCTCACAGAAGTATTCTACTTACCCGTGGTGGTCATTTATCTGACGCACAAAGTCCAAAAGCACCTTCACATAGTTCAGAGATTAGAATTTGAAGTTTGTAAAATATTTATACCCAATCTCATTTCTAAACTAGCATTTGGTCACAATTATCCAAATCTTTTCCATTTTTATCCACAACTCCAATTGACATAGGAATTCCTAACAAGGAAGCATAATTGCAGAAGCTTCATGAAATATTTCTCCTCCATAGTTTTATAAGTCTTAGAGTTTTGATATCAACAAGAAAAATTGCCTAATGTTCATGGTAACAACAGTGCCACAGTTTATTATTGGATAGAAATGTACTTGATTCTTGAACTAAAATCATTCATCGCACTTCCTGAATGCTCACATACTGCCTAAAACTTGCACACAGTTATTCAAAAAGTATATAACAATCCATGAACCTGAAACTCTCCTCTACAATTAGAAAAGGTCACAAAAGAAAATGTCGTTAAAAATCTAACTCATTGCATTCTAGAAAAAAATCTAAGCATCTTTGCCCAATAAATACAAGGCCTCCTACTTTATAATGCATTTTATAAAGTAGAAACATCTTGCAGAAATATCTCATATTGCATAATACCTCTGGTACTCCAACAAGATACTTTACAATAGTTTTGTAAACCCCTGATGCAGAGCCAAGTTGAGCAAGTTGTCTTCGCCTGCAAAACCCCACATGCCATAACTCATAAGGGAATGCTGCTAGTAAAAAAAACACTGACATTATATACACAGAGAGACATTAAACAACTCTTTTAAGTTTTACCTGTCCATCTGCTGCTTCCACAAGAGAGCATACTTGTCATGGATGCTTCCCCCTGAAGTGATAACGGTCTCAACTTCTGCTTGTCGCTTTCTTTCTGAACGTTCACGTTGTTGTTTAAGAAGTGTACCTCGGAAATCCTGTGGCATATAAGTAACAACTGCAAATAGTAACAACACTTAGATGGATGCCCAAAAAATCAAGGAATTTTGACTCTCCAGTCTAAAAGCATGGTTTTTTATAATTTTCAAAATATTCCAATGGAAATATCATAAACCAAAATTACTAGAATTTTATAGCAGCTACTGAATGGGAATCACAGGAGAACTTAAGATTTTTAGAGATGCAAGTTCTCTCATACAAATATAATCCTGATAATTTTAATATATAATAATTTATATGACAAGGCTTTCCACTGAACAGTATACATCAAAAGCATGGTGTAGACCATATTGACTGTAAGAAACCTCCGCTTTTGTTGCAGCCAGTACATTTAAGTTTGAAGTTCACAAAAACAAGAGAATATGGGATGGTTGAAGTCTCTTAGAAAATTGAGGGGATCTTGTATTTCGGCCTTCCCCTTCAGCTTAGGGGTGGCGATGAACAACGGAGCTGAGGCCATTGCACTTGCTGAAGGTCAAAAATTGGCATGCTCCTTGGGCCTAAACCAGCTAGCACCAGAAGAAGACTCACATATTATAATTCGAGCGATGCCTAAAGGCAATTGTTGAGATTGGATTCTCAACACAATCGCAGAGGGCAACAAGGCTGCGTACGTTTTGGCCAACCAAGACATCACAGAAGTTGTCATTCTTCACCATGCCTCACCCTCAGCATGGCCTGGCCTTGAGGTCATCATCCGGGATGACACAAGGAGCTCTTGATGTTAAAGTCTAGAAAGTTGCCCAGTAATTGAGTGCTTATTGCAATCGATCTTGGCATTAAAGCTCCCAAACTCATTGTCTTTTCATCTGCATTTGATAGCAATGTGTGTCTTGTACTTTGTTCTTCTCTGCATTGCCATGGCTACTTACACCTGGTGGTTAGGGACAACAAAGGATCTGAAGAAAGCATCAACATCTTCGATGCCTCTACACTTCATTTTGTGCATATCATTTAATGTCCTTGCGGTTTGGAGTCTTACTACTCCAGCAAATAATTTCAGTCCATTTTTCATCTGCACCCAAATAAGGCCACTAAAAGCAGGCCATCCTCAATCCTCTGTGTCATGTATTCATCTGTGACCCTGAGAATTGAGCAGTAACTAATGTTGGATTGGACGCTAGCATATTACTAAAGGCTCATGACATAGAGTTTCAGTTGCAGAGAAATATTTGACGCAAGATTGTCATGGACTATCATTATTTTTCTGTAACCACCTTCGGCTGACCTCCCCAAATGTGCATTTGCCTGCCCTTCCTGGGAAGCCACCTGCTCCACCCTTTCATGACATGAATCCCCTTACTGGTACGCCCTGTCGTCATCGTAGAAGGCACTCTCTGCAAGAGGCAGAGCTTTGTGATGCTCAGGAGGAACTGCTCCTTAATTTGGAGTTGGCAAGAGCTGGAGGCCATGTTCATGGGATGAGCAAGACTGCTGGAAGCAGTTGAAAAAAAGCATACAAAAGAAATTCAAGAGGAGCACAAATAAGAATCCAGAGAAGAGCACAAGCAAGAAGTTAAAGAAGAGAATTAGGAAGAATGGGAAGGAAAGCATGAGGAGGACTTGGATAATTGTGAATGTAGTTTAAACCCTTCACATAATCAAGAGCCCAAGGAACAAATGGAAGAAAAGATTGAAACGGAAAAGGAGGTCAAGTTTACAAAAGGTTGTCGTATATAGTCATTCACATCACCATGAGAGGCAATAATCGTGGAAACATGGCATGGAGCATCAAGGAAGTGGCAACTAGGGGCATACAACAAATCAAAGAATTGACACAAGGTAGAACCAAAGTAGTATGGCAGAATGTGCATTCACCGATGGAGCTCGGCACGATAGAGCGCCATCACATATCAAGATCTCATATGGATGGATAAATGATCAAGCATGTGCATATTTTTGGAGGTCATACTACTTGGTTTCTTCATAGCCTTCGAAGGCAAAGAATTTTAAGAGGGGTTTAATGTTATGTAACAAAGGGAGTGGAAACTTATGTAACAAGGGGAATGGAATGTCGTCGATCTAGTCCCATGGTATTGGGATATGTATGGAGGTTGTGGAGATGCCGACATGTGGCAAACCTTTTTACCACTGATCATTACAACTAGGATTTTGTCTTGGATCGTTCAATAGAAATCCGAAGATAGAGAGAGAAACAAAGAAATATAATTACCAGTTCATTGTATTGGGAAATAAGGGTAACTTATAGTGGATAATTTCTAAGGGGTGGGTTAAGGGATTACACTTACCCTTGTGTTATTAGATTATATAGGGAGTCATATCACTCATTTGTAATGAAACAATCATTGATCAAGTACATATTGAGATAAGATTAGTGTAGCATTGCGGGTTCAAGTCTCATAGTGGAGATCTTGTGAAGTGAATCCTTAAAGAATATTGAGCGGTGTTGCCCTAACTCAAGAGTATTTCTGTTATTGTGAGTAAGTTGCATATTAGGAAATTTCGGTCCACTAAATATCTCTTGTACATGTAATAGAAGCCATATTTTTGTATATATCTATCATTAGAGGTTGGATCTTAACATTTATAGCTTAGCACAAGGAACTGAATCCTATCATCATACAGTTGTGTATGAACCATTCCCATCTTTATCCATGTCTTCTGATAATTACCGCAACAAGGAGCACACAATAATGACCAATAAAAAACTAAACATTACTGCTGTTTGCTATAAAAAATACAATGCCAAAAGAATATTCTTGCAAAATTATAAACACATACCATGAATATAACCCAGAAAAACATGAGATAATCAATAACTTCATTGCATAGGTAGTGTACAATACAATGCTCCCTGGAAGGACTTGTCACATCAACGTTCTTACCCCAAAGTAGATGAGAACCAATAGTTGTCAATTTAAAAATGACTGTAGACCCAACCTGTCATAACTAAAAACTCATAAATACACTACCCAATTGAACAAGAGGATGATGAACAACAATACAAAGTAGGGTGCAAAGAACAATGGTCATATTAATATCAACAGTCTACATTTATCCCCCTTTTGAAAGAATTTGTAATCTCTCCAAACAAAACCCAAACAAAATTAAGAAGAATGAGGTGAAAGGGGGTAAGAGGAAGACATCCCTGGTGTTACAACTGTTGCAATTGAGCATGACTCGAAAGAGGATACCCTTTGTAACTTCAATTGTTGCAACTCAGCTCAAAGTGCATAAACCTCCTCAATGAGTTGTTTCAATGACGCTCCACTACAATTTTAGTTACATGTGCATTTGACCATACAAGGCCTCTTGCAACTTTCCTTTCAATTGATCACTAGCATTATGCTCCAACTCAATTTCAAACAATCGACCCTTCACCTGTGTTAGCTCCTGCTCATACACAACAACCTTTTGAGCCTGACTCTAACTAAGATGAGCCTACTCGCAGAGCTGCTTCTAAAATCTGGCAAGTTACTCCTCTATTTGACTCTGCAATTCTGTATTTTCAAGAGTGACTTTGGTCTCCTCATTCTTGATTCGGTGTTGCTCACACATACTCAACTAAAGCATCAAATATTGGTAATGGAAAGTATGTTCAATTGTATGTCATGATTCAAGCACACTATGAACAAATGGAAAAAATTGCAGGATAAGTCCTAGAGGGCAGCCGCTGCTGGGACATCTCTGTAAATTAGCTCATGCCACCTTTGGTTCAAAAAATTGCAAACAAACTTCAAGTCACTCTCCTCTTCCACAAAAGTCGGGCTGCCTCATTCAAAATCAACACAACTGGGGGTTGCCAGATGATGACATCTAGTTCCATGAGCATTTGGCAATGTCATCAAGTAAAGCCTATGGTATGGGCCCTATATTCTGCAAAAAATCAAAAATTGTCTCATATGTGTTAGAAATATCCGGCCGAGGAAGTAGCAGTGGAATAAACCCGCTGTCAGTGGCCTGAGAATCACTTGGACTGGTTTAAGAAGGACCTGCATACAATGAAATCAAATCTGCTCCATCCCCCAATCAAATGTTCTCTTCCTCGATGGCTACATCCAACTCCTGCAATAATGGCTCTTCTGCCCTTAAAGGGCTGATTGGCGGGATTCTCAGAGTTGGATTAAGTGGTGCACCCAGTTGATTCACCCAATCTTCTATTGGATGTGTTTCATCCTCTATAGGCAATGGAGTGACTACAACAGAGTCAATAGGGATTGTAGCAGAAGAGACGAGTGGTGCAAAAGTAACCACAAGTTTGTCGAAAGAAGGGGTAGACAACCAAAAAAGGCAAGAGATCTGATAGCCGTGTTGTGTGAATGTTGTCATCCTCAACATTATCATTAATGCCATGCTCATCTTCACCATCACTAAAATCCCCTTCATCCTTCTCATTATCATCGTCTGAAGTGGGCAGCTCCTCAACTACAGCTTGTTTCCTCTTTTTAGGAGCCGGTCAGCATTCTAGAATATCATCTTTAATCTTAGCCAAAGGGATGCCCAGATGCTTCCGTCAAAACATATTTGGCCAAATCACCCTCCCAAGTAGAGTCAGAATACACGACCTCATGAAACAGCTGATTCCTTTCCTTTAATACATATCTGACATACATCAAGAGATATCAGTCTCAAGGCACTTATCTTGTTATTTTCACAAACCATGGTGATTCATAACTCCATTATCTTCTCTATGAATTTCCAACTAATTACTGACAAATAGCCTCAATCTAGTTGCATCACTATGTTGGGCTCAAAAAAACTTTCTCGGAAAATAACAAGCTACAAACTCTACCGTATCACCAAGATATTACAATTTCTCGATTGAATTCTCTAAGAAAAAAGCAAAAGCTTGTAAGTGATGGTCAAATGGACTTTAAATTTAAGGTTGAAATTGCCCTATGACAATCAAATGGATGTAAAATTTAGGGTCGACCATTAATTGCTAATTTATGGGCATTATAGTCCACCACCACCACTATCGCTAGCTGCCATTGTAGGATGCCTCTCGGCTTGATGACAATCAAATAGACGTCAAATTTAAGGTCAACCATTTATTGTTAACAACTCAAAGGCATTACAGTCCACCACCCCCAACTGCCACTATAGAACACCTCTCAGTGTAATTAATTAATTTTTACTTATCAAAAAAAAAGTAATGAGTGAAAACACTCTTGCTCCTTTGCATAAAAAATAGTTTAATTCATATGGGGGGCACTTTATTTTGTTTGTTAGATTAATTGGGTTTTTTGTTTGTTTGTTAACATATTTATTTTATATTTTTTGCGATCTCAAAATGGTTTTGATAGTGATTATGAAGCTGATTTGCACATGGATGAGAAGGGTTGTGGCCTTAGTTGTGAGGGTGGCAGGTGCAGGGGCGAGGGGGGAAGGAAGGGAACAAGGAGAAAGGGAAGAGGCAATGCAATTTGAAAGTTCAGTTGCGAGTGCCCAACAATTCGATTGCCCCTCTACAATGTTGGCCAAATATGCCAACAGGCCAATCAACAAGACGATACTTTTGATGTTGTTTGCGCAGATAATAGATTCCACCAAAGAAAGCACTATGTGGGGGACTAAAATGTGGCAATGTAATATTTATATGTTGACTTGGTTGGGCAACATCACTAGGATGAAAGCACCCTTCCTACACATACCGAGAAAAGGGGTTGGGCTTTCTATGAAAATCACACTTGATGAAAGGGCAAAGTTTATCAGGCTGTTTAATGGAGATATCGCGAACAACAATCCAGCAATTTATGGCACTAGACCCATTCTAGTTATCATAAGACTTCTAGAAGTCTTTCTCTCGTCCTCCAACAATCTATGTTTTGAGATGACTAGAGAGGAGGCTAGGGGGAAAAGAAATGTCACTAGAAAATTATTATATTCCACTTGCATACCATTTCATGTTACTTGCTCTTCTTATTACAAGGAGGCTATGACTAAAGTAGACAGAAAAGGTGCAGGTTATGTGCCCCATGGAGACAACTACTATTGGACAGCAACTATTCCAAGGTGAATTTATTGATGGAGAAGATGAGGGCCACGTGTGTTCCTCGTGGATTCAGCATAATCATGAAATGAATAAAACTTCAGATCGATAAGACTATTTACATATCCAATTAAGAAATCATTACGCATGACTCAATACACATAAAAAAATCTTTTAAAACACAATGGAAAAGGGTTTAACAATTTTGTGACATAATATACTATGATCAATGCAGACTGAATTGAGCAAACAAATAACACTAGATTTATGAATGGTAATCAAAGACATCCTGATAGCAATGTCTCATAACCATTCACACAGCTCTTATGAGACATGAGACTTCAATCTATAACATGAATATGTTGTATGCTGAATCTTTCACTTCCCATTAAAATAATTATGTCAAAAAGGGATTTCCCATACATATGAATGTGAAACATTCACAGCACTATTGAATTATGTCCAAAGCCTGTAGCATAAGATATGAATAAGGGTTTTTACAATTCAGTGAGAGTCTGGCTCTCAACTTTATGAGCAAATTCCTAAACTCCATGACCTAATAAAAGGCTCTGAATGCCCATATTTGCAGATTTGCATCCCCTACATGCTCTGCCATCTTTCAGCAACTCCTTATATGACCTGAAATAACATAGTACAACTAAGTCTAACAGGACTCTCTGGACTTATTCTAAACAAGGACTAAATGCAAGACTTGAAAACACAACATATACAACTAGATAAGGGGGATATCCCTCTAGATTATCATGGATGGGTGGACAAATAATAGACACCGCCCACTTGTCAATATCATTGTCAATGTAAGAATGGTTACTTCTTGATGGCAGTTGACTATTGAGACAAGTGGAAGGGTGTAGAGTTCCAGTTTCAAATTTTTCAAGTTGTCATTGAGGAGGCTGGTCCTTCCAATGTGAGATGGGTGGTCACAAATGCAGCTTACATGTGAAGGGTAACAGGTAAGCTAGTTGAGGTTACCTATATGCATATATTTTGGACCCCGTGTTGCATGCATGGTATGAACAATGCACTAAAGGGCGTCAGCAAAACTGATTGGGTCAAAAAGAGGCTAATGTTAGGGAGGCCACCTTTTTAATAAAGAAATTCTTCAAGCCAATGAACACTCACTTTGCATCCTACTTTATTTTGTTGGATAGGACATGAGATGTAGGAGCCCTGGCAAGTTATGATCATGACACAAGAGCGGACTCAATGGGGGATTACAAGACAAACCAGGGGAAGAGGGTGAAGGCAGTGGTGATGAGAGTAACATTTTGGCCAAGTGTGACATCGATTATATCTTCAATTTTGAATGTCATCAGATATGGGGATTCTGGAAGCCCCAACCTTAGCAAGACATATGGGTGCATTGATAATATGCTTGGCCAAATGAAGGCGACTACTCGGGTGAGCGACCCCGCCCCTATATTTCCACCATCAACATGTTCAACCCTGTTGGCTAGATTTTCTGCATAGCACAAAACCTAGGCAGTCATGAGATAAATCTCCCTCATTTAACCGGTGAGGCTCCCGTGTCAGATTTGTCAATAAAAATGTGTTATTATCTATCAGGGGTTTTACTTTAACCACTTAGTTCATGAACCATAACTAAGAAGTTCTGCAGCAAGTAAGCAGCTGTTTAAGAAAGGAAGTATTTTATAGAAGAAGGAAGTAAAGGAAATACAGAGAAGAAATGGGGAAGATGTGCATCCCAATTAGTAGATAGTAGAGCTAATTGCATGCACATAGAAGAAACTTAATAGATATGAACACACAGAATTATAAAACAAAGGCAGCTCTAGATCCAGATCTAAAATAACACAAAGTTTATTAAGAGATCTAAGATTAAAAGCAAGAAACACAGTACACCGTGACACAAAGTTCTCCGGAAACCTGCTCCTTTGTATTCCTTTGCTCCAAGTTGCTCTCAGGGGTTCAGCACAAAGTCTAGAACACAAGATTGTTGCTTACAAATTCTGATCGATCATTAACCCGGAGGTTCTTCTCCTACTTATAGAATGTAGGAGGGAAAGTACAAATGGAAAACTCAAACTGAACTGAAACATAAACAAGTAAAGATGACATTTGGCAATCATCCTCAACTATCTTCTCCTTAAGTGACACATGTATCACTTAACTAATAGAATGGTTCCACATGACTTTAAGTAATGGTTGCAAAACCAATAACTTAGAAGTTTTACAATTTCATCCGGGAACATAGAAAATAGAAGAAGAAAGAATAGAAGAAGTCATGCCAGCTGTAATGTTTGTCTTTTTCTTGTTTTGATATCGGATATACTTGTCGAACATGTAATTCAGCATCCTTCCATCTGTTTTAGCCACTGCTTTTTTCTCTGTCCTGAACTGCAGCAACCCTTCATTCAACACTTTGATGCACGCTTCCACATCTTCCAAATTTGGCCCAAACCTCGCAATGTCTGCCTGCAGCGCCACCAGTCTACTGATAGAATTCATCGTGAAAGGCTTGGTAGCTTTATCAATTCTCTTTTGTATCATCAGAAGAGATCCTTCCAGGGAATTAGGCACCTTAGTTGAGACGATCCGCACGTATGAAGTGACATTCCCGTCCACTCTCTCCTCAGTGAAAGAAATGACACTGTCTGGTAAATCTGATGTCCTACTCTCAAGTGCCTGCATCCTCTTCAGCAAAACTCTGCAGATTTCCAAACGGAAAGATACTGCAAACTCTAGCTGCTTCCCCTTCTCGACTGATCCATCCGGTACAATCTGTTCCGCAATCAATACATCTCCCGACAGCTTGTTGATCTCGGCCAAAATACTCAGGTTACTCTCTGCAACTGTATTCATGCCTTCTATGTTTGCCATCAGTTGCTTTAGTTGATTTGTTGCATCATTCATAACCTTTAGGCGGGCTGGCACTTCCCCAAGTTGTACAGAAGCTTGACGAATAATCAAATCCTTCCATTCGTCAATAGCCTTTACTTGATTGCTTGCGTCCTCCATTTCCTGCATAAGATGATCACTCACCTGCTCTGAAATGGGCTAAATGGAAGGTTTAGCAACCTTGGCTATGATCTCACATAATTGAGATACTTGCTTCTGCAGCTCTTCTTTCTCCGCCTTTTCACTGTCAAGCCTAAGGAATAAAGCATCCATCAATGTCTGCGTGTCCTGCTTCAATCCTTCAGTGGTGGCTTGACCGAGGGGTACTTTGGTTATTGTCACATCCTCTGCCGTGAGCCCCTCTATCTTTCCTTCTGCCGGAATTGATATCTCAGCAAACTTCTCTCCCGAATCTTCAATGATCAACCTAGAAGTTGCTTTGGCAACTTTAGGCCTTCTGTCTCTTCCGCTCAAATTCTGCAGTAGCTGCAAGTCATGCTCCTCTAAGTTCATCTCCATTCTCGCTTCTGGAACCAACTGCAAAGCCAACCATTCCGAGAAGTTACTTCTCGGAGAATGAGAAGTCGCTGAGTGTACTACCATCTTTCGCTCTGCATCCTCTCCGTCAGAAAGTGCCACAGTGTTATGGCTGCCATCTTCTGAATCATCCAAGGACAAAGCCCTTTCAAATTCCACCATCTGCAGCTTCAACATATCCTCTGGAACAGGTGCTGAACGAAGTGGCTGAGGGGAGAAGATGAATGTCACAGGATTCAGTGGAGGCATGGAAGCGTCCTGCTGCTGCAGTGCAATAGTTGGTGATCTACTGGGTACTGGAGAAACCGGAGTTAAAGTCATGGTCGTAGAAGTGATCCTCTCCTTGGATTGAGATCTTCTATGCACTTTCAACTTCTCGACTTTCCTGCTGCTTTCTCCTCCGTGCTTTCGCTTGAGGGAATCTCCTGCGCCGAAGTTGCCCGTGACTTGATTCATCAATGCTTCATCAAGGCAATATCCCTTCGTTAGCAACCAGTTTGAAGTATTCACCAACACAGCTCCCGACCTTTCTTCAATTGTGTTGCAGCCTCCTATGTTATTCTGCAGTATGGCTTTATCTCCTCCCATTTGATGGTAAGTGTCAAGTACCACATTCCCATCATCTTTAAGATCCGCAGGTATCCGCACTAGTCCAAAGTCGAACACTTGTTTTGCTGATAGCCTGCTGAAATCTCTCTTTCTAACCTCGTACTCACTTTTGCACTTCATCCAGAAATCTTCTAATGAAGACACATGTGCGTACTCCTGGGAGATTGTCTTCCTGGCTACTCCAAATGGATCGAAGTTAAGCCGTGCAGGGAAGAACTCTTGCTCATACTCGGATAACATTTGCGCCTCCATTCCCCGAGCTCTATGAATGCTAGTGCAACTGTAATATCCCACAGTGATTGGGAAGAAGCCCGTAGACTTGTGCCGCTTTCAACTGAAGGTCGTGTAACTCCACAAGTTGCCTGCTCAGGTCCATGGTGATCAATCTATCATTCGGATACCTGGGCATCTTTATTGGTTCTCCAGAAAAGCCCGTAACCCTGAGGTATGTGAAATCTGCAAATTGAATGAATAGACTGCCAATCTTGGACACAGCTTCCCACGCTTCCTTGCTTGCCCTGTTGGCCTTCAAGTCTTTGTCTAGCCTGCAGATGAAATCATAGAAGAATTCATCGTTGACCACTTTGAAATCTTTCTCGCACGTAGGTACAGTAAGCTACGGGTAGCACTCGAAAATGGGGTCCTTAGAAAGAACACCACATCTATCCAGCTTGGAAAAGACGCCTTGTGAAGCTGCAGCATACACCAAGTATGAAGTCATCTTGAAGCTGAAAGTACGCTTCACGTTCCGGAGTTGCTCACCGATGTTGTTGCTAATAATTTCCGACCAATTGATTATAGAATCAACCTTGTTGATTTCAATGGTCCTGATGAAAGCATACATCCATGTACGGAAAGTGTAGGCATTCGCTTCGCCATTCATCCTGCATAGCAATTTGACGACATCATCTACCTCCTGCACCAAATTGGACTGTGGAAGAGTTCTCGAGAACTTTGAAGGAGATCTAGGCTTCTTCATGTATCGGCTATTCATTATGCTCACGCAATCAGCTCTATGCTTCTCCCATCTACTGTCAGCATCCTGAATGCTAATAGAAGTCACCACCTTTCGCACTGGAATCTTCAAACAATAATTGATGAACTCTGCATCCAAACGAATTATTGTCTTTCCCGAAGCATCACGCACTGATCTGGATGAAGGATGATAAGATCTAGCACACTCCATTACGAACTCTGGCAATTGGGCTGTACATGGAAAAGCTGCAGCTCGGATAATTCCACTACTTTTGACCGCACGCATGAGTGAAGTCTTTCCCGCTCTGGATCTATCAATCAAATCGGAAAGAGGTTCTGGGCCTAGATCTGTGTCTCCTATGTCTGCAAGTTTGGAAGCAATGCATGACTCCATCGTGCTTTCTTTTTCATCTCTTTTCGCCATGGCTTTGTCTATCTTCGTCTGAATAATTCTTTTTCTTCTTACTTGGCCGGATTTCTTCAATACTGGTGTAGATCTGGACAATTCTTCAGATTCGGAGGATATTTGCAATGTATTGGACATTGATAAAAGCTCCTTTTCTTCTGTAAAGCACCTGTAATGAATTCCTGCAATTTATTCAGACAAAAATGGCCACCAGAGCATGAATAGTGAATTTTAACTGTAAAAATCTGCACTTTTCAAGCCTGCTGCCCCAAAAATTGGTGTTTAATTTGCACATAAAGAGAGCATGAATCCTTTCAACAACACCTGAGCACCTGTAACACCTATGCAAACAACTATGCAGACAAAGATCAACCTCCTTCAAAGCATGCGCCAAATCTGGAAGCTTTTAGCCTTGTTGCCACCTTGCCTGAGCAAAATCCTTCTTCAAATGGGGGCGCACTTTTCCTCTTGGCTGCAATTCTTTACCTGTGAATCAAATAATTCACCCATATGGCTGCCCATAGCTTATATAACCTTCACAATTCTATAATTAATAATTGCCCTAACAATTAAAGGCAATTAATTAATTAAAAATCATGCTCTTCTCTTTTAAAAATAGCATGTTTAAGGACAGCCATCCAATAAATTAAATTAATCCAATTTAATCCTTCACACATCACTTCACTGAAGCTTCACAGTGTGCTTTGACCATAGCCACTGAAAATAGAAATTAATTTAATGTTTTAATGCCTTTAAAAACATTAAATAACTCCCAAATGGGGCGCACTTTTTGAGAGGAAGCGGCCAGCCACTAAATAAATTAAATTTAATGCATTTAATTCATTTTTTTTATTCTCTCTTTGACTTGTTGACTTCCTCCAAGCTTGGGCGCACTTTTTGAGAGGATAAATTAATTAAAATAATCACTTTAAGTCTTCCATCATCTCACCAAAGGGGGCGCACTTTTTTGCACATATAATTCTATTTTTAAGAATTTCTTCACAATGGGATTATTTACCCTGCAAGGCAGGCACCAAAATCCCATGATCCACTTAAGTGATTTGACTTTGACAATGGGATCATTTACCCTGCAAGGCAGGCACTAAAATCTCATGATTTCACTAAGTCACTTTCCTTTTATTTTATCATGAGAATTTTTACCCTGCAAGGCAGGCAATAAATTCCCACCTGCCTGCAGCCTCTAACTTTCCCACTGCAGCTTAAGTGAATTTTATAACACGGGAAAAAGTACCCTGCTAGGCAGGTATAAAATTCCCACCCTGCCTGCGGCTTGTATTTTTCCCATTGCAGCTTAAATCCTTTGTTTTCCAAAAATGCGCCCATCCCCGCAGGGGCTTTTCCGTGCACGACTTCGCTTTTTCCCAGTGATCCAGACCTCCGATGGCGACTTCCTCCGGGCATAATGTGCATATATGTTTTCCAGCTGCTCCAGGCCAAAAATCGGGCTTACCCGGCAAAGGAATTGTTCTAGAGAAATTTCACAGAAAACGAAACGGGACAACACAAAAACACGAAAAATTGCCAAAAGTTACAAATAAAGCCCAAAACTTATTCTAAGTTAAAAACCATTCTGGTACATAAGAGTAATAACATATTCGATCATAACAAAGTTAAAACGGGGCGCAAATAGCCTCATACAGGGCTCAAAATAATTAAATACAAATTTTCCGCAGACAAATCCCAACGACAGAATATAACAACTTTGGGCATCTGGGTATTTGGCGAAAAAAGGCTAATATGGCTCTTTGGGATTATCTTGACGCAATACAAGAACTTTCAGGCAATAAAAACACAAAACGACCCATTATTTTAAAAGTACGAAAAATTTTCGGATAGGGTAGTCGCAGATTTCAGGGTGAAATATGGGTGACACCAAACCCATCATTCAACAAAGGTGGGAGAAGTTGAACACCAACTAATGAATTGCCTCATATGCACTTAATCTAATACGGTATGTGAAGACCTAGTAGAGTTGTTCCCTTCGATAACAAGGAGATGAAGAACTCCTTCCTAAAGGCCCTCAAAAACATGTATAATCCAGAGGAAGCTTCATAATTCAGAGTTGAGTGGCTCGCGTTAACTAGAACTAATGGTTACAAGGCTTTAGCTCCAATAAACTATCTCATATTGGCACAAGCAAAGCCAATACACAAGTGGTGATTGTATCGGCCTCCAAGATTGCTGCAGCACTTATCATTCGCCTCCTTTACAAAATTTCCAGTTCCTCTACTGCAGAGAGGAATTGATCAACATATGGTTGGATCCACCCTCTTGAGAAGAATTAACCTATCTCTAATAAATTGGAGAAGCTTGTTGTTGTACACAATGCCTTGCATCCGATTGATCATGAGACGTTTGAGTACAAGGAAAGCTTAGCATCACGGTGGGATATGGATTCTGAGGAGACAAGGAAAATTGACAACGATCAAGATGTACAACTAGGATTGGTTAGGATCCCCTTGCAGGAGTAATATGACCCTGACAACTCCAATGATGAGAAGCGGTTCACGAGTATTCCCTCAGATGATGACAATAATTATTGAGTTGCAGACTTTGTATTTTTGGTTTGGGCATCAATACGTTAATGTATCAATTATCGTGTACTCTTCCTAGCTTTGAGTTTGAGTTAGCATGTTGATGTGACATGTACTATTCTCATCTCTGAGTTTTACTTAGCATGTAGATGTATCATGTACTCTTCTCATCGTCCCAACTCTTGACTTAAGAGTGTTGATGTATGTGTGTCATTCTCAATTTCAGGTTATGATATTAATAATCATCACTTATCATATGGGTTATTGGATAAATGGTTTTATTTAGTAATTTATTGTTTTAAATTTCAGCTTCTTTTCATTTGTTTGAGTTTTTTAATTTGTATATTTTATATATTATTTTAATAGTTGTACCCCCATCATCCCACCACCTTCCCCAAAATCTGGGAAATGTTTTGTTCTTTGAAACCCCGTTTCCCTATCCCCACGTCTCCAAGACTCAAGTAAGGTAATATTTACCAATAAACAACCAAACTCCACCAATACAAAATAAGACCAATAGAAAACATCTTCAATTAGCAAAACCCCCTACTAGTTAGAAACCATCTAATAAAACAAAAAATAGATAGCTATATTTTATCAACTCAAAACAAAAATGAAAATACTCCATAAAATCCAAAGAAATTTGTCTCAAAAAAACATAAATCTAGTGTTTCTCACCTTAATCAATTAAACTCGCAATTCTTGAATAACTAAAGTAAAAATATCAAAAATTAGGGGCAACACATTTATACAGAATTTGTCTCACCCTCCTTACTGAACAAAAACATTACAATGAATCCTCCTTATTGACCAAAAATATTACAATGAATCCTACCAGCAGCAATTAAAGTGGGAATGAAAAATCAAAGAAAAATAAATCCACAAGATGAGCAAATCATATCCAATATTGATCCAGATCCCTAAAGATATCCCAAGACAAAACTCTGAATTGTTAAAATCTAGATGTGTTGTATGCATGCGAAAGCAATATTAGATCATTATTCATAAATGAATATTCAAATGGAGACAAATAGAAAAGATAATAGAACTGGATCATAAAACTTTAATCTTTGCATTTTGTACAAGGCATACTCCCGAGGGAGATGGATGGTCGTCTATCTTCCGCTAGCTATGTCTATGCTCTAATATCCTATCTGATAATAATTATCCAACTACATATGTATACATAGTGTTATTGTGCCACAAAGGATAAAGAACCCTTGTGGAAGTTGAAATGGTTGCTCTTCAGCATATGAGTCTTCAACTTCACTAAGCCGAGGCTAAACGGCATCAAAATGTAACAGTTGAATTTAGCCCGAGGGTGCTGCCTCTCAACCCCATGAGGGAAACCCCTAGATTCATATGGAGGCTCCCCCACTTTAAGGACAACGGAAGCAACGTCGTTGGTACTCGGCATTACCAAATATTGTGAATGGACCTTAGCGGTTTAGTCTATAGGTGCCTAGAACCCTAACAAATCCAATAATGGATGCCCGCAAAAGGTTTGGAGTATGCTTGGATGGTGCCACATTTGATCTACCTAGAATGCTTTACGCCACTAGAAATGTGTAGGTGGGTATTTGGTGGTGATGGATTGATGATCTTGGAAGTACCACAAACCAACAACGAGTGTTCAGCAGACCGCAGACCATAAAACATGAGTTAGTATTACCACATGCCATGAAAATTGGCTTGGAGGTATCTCTAGAAGTATATTTTGAGAATACCCCTGGATCAAATATCTTTTTCTGAGAATCTCCTTGATAATAGGGTTGGGACTAGTTGTGTTAAACCAGACAGTGCTGAGTGGTTTCCCCCTCCAGCTGGTTACATAAAGCTAAACTTTGTTGGAGCAGCAAAAGGTAATCTGGGATCTGTTTTAAGAGATGAGATTGGGCAGCCAATATTATTTTTTTCTGCAGATTTAAGGAAGGGCACTATTTTTTTTTTTTTTTTTTTAAACACCAAAATATTAAATTAGATAGAAAACAAAGGTACATATATGACTATGCCAAGCCTGAAGCTATTTGCCCAAGCTTGAGCATGATACAAAAGAAAAGCTAAAAACATAATCATGGTTGGGAATTCAGATTTAGAATGTATCTGATATCCTGATGGAACTTGTTGGACCACCAAGCACGAACCATTCCATAGCAAAGAATATCTTTATTAAGGCCCAATTCGCCAATCAGTCAGCAACTCTATTTCTAGCACGGGGGATGTTGTACATCTGGACTTCTTGAAATTTCTGCTTCAATTGTTTTATCTTTCATACCTCTTTAGCTATTCGCCTGTTAGGCAAGGAATCAGTTCTATCCTCAGATAACAGTTTAAGAATAATTTGGAAGTCTGATTCAATTTGAAGCTTTTGCCAGCCAATTTTTAAAGCCTCTTGCATGCCTCTATAGATTGCTTTCACCTCCACAAAGTTGTTAGTAGTATTGTCCAAATTCTCTGCGAAGAAGAACTGGACTTCTCCTTGACTCTCTGGCAATGCCCCCTATAGCAGCTCTTCCAGGATTCCCTCGAGAAGCACCATCTGTGTTCAATTAACCAAGCAGTCATGGAGGGCACTATTAACCAAGCAGAAGGATTAGCATTACTTCAAGGAATTCAAGTGGCAGAGATCAAAGCCTAGAAAAAGTTGGTGGTTGAATGTGATTCCCAGATTTTGATAAATGCAATGAATAATGGCCAAATGCAGTCATGGAGGCTTGAGACCTTAGATGAAGTAAAATGGATTGGCGAGCGGCTATAGCACGTTATTTACAGTAATATAAACAGTAACGGGAATCTAGTGGCAGATAGATTGGCAAATGCGGGTTCAATTTGATGAACTCCTCTAGATATCCTAACCCATTTTGGGGGGGAATATCCTAAACAATCTCAAGAAGCTTTTAGTTACAGATGTGGAAGGGTTCTTTAATAGAACCCCTGCTCCCCCAATCTTTAAATAACTATGTTAGTAATTGGGGACCCGGAGTTTTGTACCCCACTCCTATTCCAAAATGGGGCCTCAATTGAATTGCCTTAATCATTATTGGGAATGCCTAATGATTTAAGGTGGCATGATAGATTTGCACGGAGATGTGATGTGCCCGAGGCATTCATGAGAAGCTTGGGAAGTGAGTATATAGGAAAGGGGGGACGCTGTCATTTCCATTGCAGCAAATTGGAGGCATCTAGAGGTGGAAAGCAACAGATTTTTGACCTGCAAGCAGAAAAAAGGAAAGGGTTACAGCCTGAGAATGGTAAGGTAATTCCTTTACCTCTCACTCTTATATGAGAAGACGGGTTGGTATTTGAATGTATACGTGACTTCTGGTATGAGAATTTCAAATTGTCGGTTGGCATGTGGTTTTCTGAGTACATGAATCATAATGCTCTTGACATGTGAAGTGGAATGTGGATAGGAACGAGGATAGAAACACTCTTGCCCAATAATTTGGAGTTATTTACATGAACTTTAATACCAGAGAGATTTGAGAGGAAATCTGCAATATCCTATTAGGAAAAGGGTTACTATCACAATTGTAGTGTGTGATGAAATAAACCAGATGGACAGAGAAAATGGCAAAACAGTGTGTCCTTCCTCCTCAAACCGGCATTCGGCACAAATGACTAAAAGAGAACCAAAGGGGAAAGAAAGAAAGCCCTTCAGGGATGATTGTGCAAAATGAGGTGAGGCAGGGCCTAATGCAGAGAACCTGATGGCAGAAATCTGCACCACCCTGTACCACCTCATTCACCACAACTCAGTGGGAAGCTCATAGCTGGACTGTGTAAAGGTGGGCAGAGAGTTGAAAATGACAAAGAAATAGTTACCATGCAAGAATTGGTGCAACAGATGATGGAGGAACCTGGTACTACAACCTATATGAGAAGGAATTCCTTTGATGTTGTCCATGACGTGGCTGCAACGACCATGATTGGTATAGCTGGCACCTCTTGCCAAGTTAATCGCAATGTGGTGGTGGTGGTGGAAGCCAACTGCAAGATAAATCACAAGAGGACAAAATTCAAGATTAAGAAAAATTGTCAGAGGACACGGTACCTCTGTGTCAATGCTTTAGCAGCAACTTTTGCTATGCTCCGCCTCACCCTCTTGTCTTTGAGATTTCTGAGTCGGAGGGTGAGGAAGCTGGACAGGCCACCACTATAGTAATTAACTAAGAAGGGTCTGAATGGGGGTTTGGCAGGATAGGCTTTAGAGTTTTTTTAACCTGCTGAATATGGTTTTTTGGATAATCTATATGGGAACGATGGGGGCCTCTGTACTTTTTCCACCACCCTTAACTAATTTCAGAAACTGTGAAGGGCAATCGAGAAGTGAAAATGTAAGCTCAACTTTTATAATAATTAATTAGCTGCAATTATGGCCTGATTCGTTTATGAACTATTGCATGCACTGCAGTGAGAATTATTACTCGAATGGCAATGCATCTGCACACTTCACTAAGCTTTGATCAGATGTGAGAGTGTTGTATGAAGACTGAGAATTAAGCCAAATTTGGACAATTTGGAAGGCTTAATTCGATGAAGGATAATGGCCAAAAACTCTTAGGCTTCTTGGTGGATCGTGATCTTCAATCTTTTTCTATGAATTTACTGCATGATAACATGCCCTTAATTTTAAAATTGTTAAATTTTGCTAACAATCTCCTGCACTACGACGCTTTTTGACTGGACTAGGGCCCTCTTACTAAGTATTTTTAGCAAAAAAATGAAATTAAAAAAAAAAAGACTATATTTCCATACCAACATTTTCAATCGAAACTCCCCCCTCCCGCTCCCCCTCCTCATACAAATCCGAATTTCCTAACCCAGTAACCATGCAAGGAACTAAGGAACCCCTACATCAAATTAAGGATGCATCAATACAATTTTTTGTATAGGGTCACTTGATATTTTTTTAAAGCACTAATTTATAGTGTGATCCCAGATCACACACAAGATCATTTCAGCCCAAATAGTTTACAATTTAAACAGGGAATATGAATCACCATAGACAGAGAAACTAAATATAATAATTAAAGAAAAAGCTAATAGCTTCACCATAGAAAAATTGATTTCATGCGGTAAGAATATTTTAGATGGTATAGAAATCAATGTTTTTTGTTCTCACCATAGACTGAGATAAGTAGGAGACAGTTATTTTGCAGCAGAGACAAATATTAAAAACTGCACAAGTGTATAATGTAAGTTCATTTTGCAACTGACTAAACAACTGTTCTCCATCCACCAATGAAAGGCTTCTCCATATAAAATGCCTCTACCTAACTAAGCACTATTAGGGAAAATAACATAAAGCCTACTATTGCATTTGACTTACTCATATTAAATATCCTCTCAGTGTTTGCCGATTGAAATGACTGTAAATTCTTCAAAATGTTTTTCATTTCAGCATCAAATCTTTCAACTGCTGTCACAGTTGCCATATCTGCTGGACTTTCTGGTGCCTTCAGCTGGAAAACATCACAAAAGTTAAGTCTTCGTTTTGCTTGTTAGATTACTTCACTGCCTTCCACAAACACACATGCACCCTCTTCTTGAGATGCGACATTGGTGACCATCAGAGTTACTCATATACATAAAATTCAAGTTTAAATAACAATTTATGTCCACAGATGATGAAAATTAAGTGACTGTATCAAAGAGAACAGAGAGCTCCATTACACTGAAATTTAATATGGTTGTGCAATTTATAACTTATAAACCAAGAAGTTTGCCTCAACAAATATGAACAATAACTACGCAATTATTACTTGATAACAGTATATTATAATTAAAGTGCAAAAAGTAAAAATAACTTTTGCTTCTCACCTTTGTTGGCCAATGTGCTTGGTCAAGTAAAAACAATATTTCCTCAATTTGTTCCCTATTCCTCCATAGGTTTTCATCAATTTTATGTGGTGGATTGCATTCCAGTTCAGATACCATTAACTCCTCGCCTATGAATAAAATAAATACTTCTAATGAGGACATGGTTTTACACATTTTGACCAAAACAATCCTCACAAAAACTGCACATGCTAGCAAAATAAATTCCATTTTAATTCCTTAACAAATGGATGAATTCAAACAAAATACAACAGATCTGTAGTTCCATGCACATTGCATCGATAAGTTGGACATCAGCCTCTTTGATTTCTTGTTGTCCACTGATCACTAAGTTTTGATACCTTTCAAGCATCTCAACTACAAACCATGCTGAAGTTTACAGAGCACTACATCACACTAGACATGAAGGAAATACGAAAAATGATAGAACCAAACAACAAAATTTAACTAGTTTTTACAAAAGAAACAATAGTAACATTGACACACACACACACATACATATGGATGCACATATGCTCTGCCCCATTCCCACTTGCTAGCTTACACATCCACACACTTTTTTAACTTTCAAATGGGAACACATTCTAATATATATCTCGATGAATATTATCCTCAGAACGTATAACCTATGAAACTCAAATATACTAACACATCCTATGATGAGACCAAACTAAGTCTCATCTAATGCACAAAATAACACTATTCCTTCTCTTATAAACTGGATTTAGATGTAGTCTTAAAAACTAGATAGATTATTTAAGACAAAATGTAGAACATATTCGATCTATTTTTCAAAAGTCCATTGCAATCTGAATGTTTTCATTTCCTAATATTTCTTGTAAGTTGGAGTGCAGTATTGTGTATGAGCAGGTCATTTGAAAAAATTTTAAAGCTAAATCACTTTAGAACACTTTGGACTATTCTATAGACTGTATTGCAGCAAGCGCATGACTCACATAGCCAAGTGCAGGACTCGCAGAATCAACACCAAACTCGCTCTAACTAAAATTGCAAACCTTCAAATGAGACATTGAGAGAGATTTTTGTTCCTCTTATTGCTAGGATGAAAAACCTCTCTGTTTTTACACAGCAATAATGGTTACGAAGATATCAACATTTGAAGAAGAAGGTTTTCAAGTGCAGGACTCGCACAATCAGCACTAGACTCACTCTAACTAAAGTTGCAAACCTCCAAATGAGAAACTAAGAGAGGTTTTTGTTCTTCTTATTGCTAGGAGGAAAAACCTCTCCCCGTTTCTACACAGCAATAATGGTTACCAAGATATCAACATTTGAAGAAGAAGGTTCTCAAGCGCAGGACTCGCACAATCAACACTAGACTCTCTCTAACTGAAGTTGCAAACCTCGAAATGAGGAACTGAGAGAGGTTTTTGTTCCTCTTATTGTAAGGAGGAAAAACCTCTCTTCGTTTTTACACAGCAATAATGGTTACGAAAATCTCAACATTTGAAGAAGGTTTTCAAGTGCAAGACTCACGCAGTCAGCACATGACTCTCTAACTGAAGCTGCAAACCTCGAAATGAGAAACTAAGGTTTTTGTTCCTCTTATTACTAGGATGAAAAACCTCTCTTTGTTTTTACACAACAATAATTAAGGAGATATCTCCATTTAAAGTTTCAATAGAATAAGGATGAAGGAAAGTAAATAAGACAAAAAACACAGGTTTAGTAGAATTGCGATATCTACTTCATTTCTTAATAAAAAAAAGAATGTCAAAATGTTCTAGAAAGCTTACAACAAGGAGCACTAAACCCAGAAAACGTTTGAAAATATTCTTCAAATTGAATGCACAGTAATGATCAAAAAATCAGGGATGAGAATATGGCGGGACAGCTGTCATATTGAAAGATTCAATCGTGTAAGAATGGATTTTGCAAGTGGAAGAGGTAGTTCAATCTAGAGTTGTAGTGTTTGAATAAATATATTCCATGTGTCTCCTTAGTAAGTGGAAAAAATAGTTGAGTGCAAGAGAAAGAGGTAGTTCAATCTAGAGTTTTAGTGTTTGATTAAATCTTTTTTGCATTTGTCTCCTTGTCAATTGGAAGTAGTTAAATGCAAGTGGAAGAAGTAGTTAAATCTGGAGTTATAGTGTTTGAATAAATTTCCTCTACATTTATCTCATTGGAAAGTGGAAGATGTAGTTAAGTCTTGCCCAAGATTATAGGTAGGTAGTTCTGTAATCTTTGAGTATTGACTAAAATATGAGTTATAAATATCTCTCTAAAGCACTCAATGCAACAGTGGTAGAAAATGGATGATTTTTGTAACATCATTTCTTATTAATAAAATCTACAATTCACGTATCTTGGCAGCAGCTTGTTTTTTGTTTCTTTTTAACCCAACTCTGGGGGAAAAGTAAGAGCCCACTCTTACCCGAAGAGGAGGATGGTTTATTGTTTTATTATACTATAATCATTATTGTTTTACTTAGATTGTTAAATCAGCATTGTGTGTTTTATTTAGGATTTTGTTTGTGAAGCTTCACTTTCATTTGTTTATTGTCATTTATTTAATTTTAGTTATTTATTTCAGTTTGTTAGATTTGATTTGATTTCAGTTTGTTAGATTAGATTTGCTTTCAGTTTGTTAAACTAGATTCACTTTCAGTTATTGAATTTCCTTTCAAGCATTTTCAATTCTAGAGCAAAGAACTAGAAAATCATTGTTTCCTTTAGCCCCATTTGCAGATAGCCTTGGACATCGCCTGGTTTTGACATTTTTTAAGATTAAATGATGAAGACTACACCGACCCTCGTCATCCTACAAAATGAAATTATGAGTACTTGATCCCCAAATTAACAACATAAATTAAGAATACAATATCAAAAAGGACATGATAATATAACATCATTTGAAAATAGTACATTTAAAATGCTCCTACCCAAATTGCTTGTTAGCTTGTATGCGACTATAAAATTTTAAATCTTGTTCAATATCTATTTCACAAAATCAAAACTACCTATTAAAATTGATCGGTTCAATCAAATATATAATGAGAAAAAGTAGAAACTATTAATTACAACTACTTGGCCCAAAAGGTATGTGTTTTACAGGAAAATAATTATATACTATCGAGAATGCAATATATAGCATATACATGATAGTTAAGAATATACTATCAAGAATGCAATATATATAATATACATTATAGTTTAAGAATAACACAGATCAAATGTTGTTTTGCAAAACACAATCCCTCTATTATCTTAATGACCAAAACGATAACAAGGGTGACAATTACCATAAAACGGTGTACTATTCTAGCCCCACCATACGCGGTGTGGTAAAGCACCCAAACTTGACCCAAAAGAAAAGAAGCTCAACTTCGTTATAGATTTACGATAGAGTTGACCTTATCACATTTTTGTCATTTGAAACTTTTTGCAAGATGTAGTTTAAATGTGATTTCTCTAAGACGGTTAGATTGAGTTAAAGTCTGTAGACACCCCAATTTCTCACATCCTCTTAAATCAATTAATTTTCCCATTCCTCACATCAGAGAAAGCACCTACCTCAATCAATTCGGGCCCATCCAATTCAATGACCATTCTGAAGTTTGTGAAGGAAATACACGAAAGAAGGTATAAAGTTTAGTTTCAGTACTTTTTTATTATCGGTGAATTTCGTAGCTTACATTTTGGCACGCCCGGTGAGACTTACCCACATTTTGTTACCTTTGGTCTCACGATTAGTCATTTTATCCATTTTGTGCTTACTAGTATCTGCTATTATCATTTCATTTTCTTTACCATATGGCATCCTCTGGCTAACATTTACATTGTGGGAAGTGCTTTTGTTTAGTGGTGTTTGTGCAGGTTATAGTAGCAATGGATGTGATACCTATCCCGTCGTGACCCTCCTCGATGAGAGCCATTCATTCGTCATTCCTTTTTGTTTCACATCTTATTAATCTTTTCGTGCAGATGTTCAACATTTATTAACGCTTGCATACATATTCTTGTGTGTCTAATATTTATGTCTAGTTTGTTCTTCTTGTTTTCGTCGCTTTATTTTGTATCATGCAGGTGTTGGGAGAACCCAAAACAAGAATCAAAGACTTGCAAATCATCACGAATTTTTGTTTCGTTGATGTTCTAATATTTATGTATTCGTGCAGAAATTCTGAAAACATCTTTAAAAAATATATTTTTGTTTGTGTTGTCATCTCGTCTAACAGTTGTTTGTAGGTGTTCGGGAGAAACATAAAAATTTCTCGCTTTTAGTTTAACGCTTGTTTACAAGTATTTTCGGTAGTATAAAGCTATTTTATGTCATAATTATAAGAACAAAAAAAATTAGCACTTTCTCTGCTACGTTTAGTGGGTTACTTAGTTACAACTAAGATTTTGTGGCCTATGCTAATTTTGAGTTAATTTTGTAGCATGTGTTAAATTTTTTTTTGGGGGGGGGTAAGTTTTGTTTTTCATTTCCTGGTTATACAACATCACATTTCTTTGTTTTTGAGGGATTCTTTTATTCTGTATAAACCTTCAAAACAACACAAAAAATCAAATAAATCAGAAAAATTGGGAAAAAAAAATTAAGTTTTTGAAGATCTTAAATCTACCCTAACCTACCAGCTCGGCTCACAACTTGACGAGTTGCTCGCCAAGCTACCCTACCTCGAAGCTCCCCTCTCCCAACTCACACCCCCTTACAGCTCAGCCTAGATCTACCCAACCCTTCCCCGCGAGCTCCCCTGACTCGCACAAATCCTAACTACCTCGAGCCCGCGATCCACCCTAACTTCTACCCACCCCCCACAAGATCACCTCGCCAACCACTCTATATTCATCCCCCCTCCCTCAGTCATACACCAAGCCCTCCACACGCCAACACACAGATCTTAACCCTCGCGTTGAGGTACTTAAGCCACTCGTCAGCCTTACTCCACACAACACACCCCTCAAATCCCTTCCCTACTCCCTCGGCACCTCAGTCGTCCCTAATCCCGATCTACCCTAAAATCTATCCTGCGTTGATCCCCCCTTGGCCACACGACTATCCCCGACACACCACAGCTTATACACACCACAGTTCGAACCCACCCCGAGCGGCCACACTCCCCGCAATCCCTTTACACACCTAACTTCACCCAACCTTCGGCCCCAACTGCCATCCCTCAGCTCCCCAAACACACACAAACCTTCACATCGAAACTCTCTGCAACACAAACCCGCACCGCTAGAGCTCCAACACCTGCATTAAAAAAGCAAACCAAGTCACATAGCCTCCATTTCATTTTTAGGTTGTGTATATGTTTCATTTTAGGGTTTTTGAAGTCCTCCCTTAGGATTATTTGGTGTTAGCCATAGTTTAAACTTAGGTAACAAATTTGATAACTAACTTATTACCTAATTAGTTAATCTAATCTGATAAATAGCTTAATTTGTAATTTGTTATTTAATTAATTTGTAATTTGCTATAGTTATCAAGTTTGTAATGTGTTTCACAATTAATTTGATATCAAATTCGATAATCCGTTAAATACCTTATTACCTAATTAGTTAATTTGCCATAGTTATCAAGTTTGTAATGTGTTTCACAATGAATTTGATATCAAATTCGATAATTCATTAAATAGCTTAGTACTTAATTAGTTAATCTATTTAATTAATGCTTTCTTTTTTAGGCGAAGCGGTCCTAATGTCCTAACGGCGCTAATTAGATTGTTTTCGTTCATTCACTTTGTATCATAAATTGCATTAAAATTTTTAAACTCGATAGGACCCCTTTATTTTACTCTCGTCGTTTTCGCCAATTAGCGCCGAATCGTCCAAATTGTTAATATAGACCTTTTTCAACACAAAATCATTTCAAAAATATCTCAGTCAAAAAACTCATTAGGCCTTTTGCGAAACACAAATTTTCTTAATTAATTAGCTTCATTATTTTTCTTACTTCTCTAACTAGGCCATTTTCAAAATTAAGACCTTTAATTTGTTTTCGTCATATTTTTGACACATGAACTAATTATGCTTCTTGATCTTGCAGGATTCTTGGACATTTAGGTCAATTTCCTCTGTCGTTTAAAGCCTTTTTATCACGTATATACTCGATTATGACCCTTTTCACGTACTTTTTCCGACATTTCGTCAATCATGAAAGTTGCAAATCTAGGACTCTTAGACGTTTCTGTCCACTTTTTGTCACTTTTTAGCCATTTCGCCCTCAATTAAACGCTTTTTAGTGGATATTGTAAACGTGTTGTTGTCGTTGTTCCCTTTTGTGAAGCTATTCGCAACACTTTATGTGTATGCTCTTTTCTCAAGCTTATTACAAGCGATCTTGAGAAACAAAAATGCGACTGTGTTGTTTTTATCGTTTTCTCTTTGTCTACCTTAGAAAACTAATAACAGTTGGTTGCTTCACCGTATCATGAAGACCACGTCAAAACTACTAATTGCAAGACTCCTTGGTCAAAGACACATTACAAACTCGAATTGATATCTTGTATTCACAAATCAATCCATCACAGTTAACTTAATCACCACATTTTACTAGATTTAGTTTCATTTAAATCTTGATCATTACTAGATTTCATTTACATTTCTAACAATTTATTTTTCGATCGCAACCGTGTATGCTCTTTTCTTGTGCTTTCGAGCGATCTGGAAAATCAAAAACGACCACGATCGTTTATTTTCTTCACTTCTAATGCAAGATAACTACTAATCTCTTTTACAAAGGACCACATCACTCAGAATTTTTGCCAAAAAAATGATCACACTCAAGTACGCTATCATTTTCTGCTAGTGATTTTACTTCAAATTGGAACGAATTTTCCTATTAATCACCAATCAGCATTTGTATTTGCACGTAGCAGAAGTGGATTTCATCACCACCTACACTACACCAGTGACATGGACTTCATCACCACACACCACCAACATTTGCATTTGCATTGCACTTGAGACCACGTCACAAACAACATGCGGTATATACCTCGCCTCTGGTCCACGTTTACAGGTAATGTTGTCGTGATTGGGACTACTCCGAGTAACACCTAAAATAGTTGTAACAACAAAGTTTGGGCATCGTCCCTATAAATCTTTGAGTGATAAGGGCACCATACACACTTTCATTTCCCTCAACACCTTCCACCTTTTCACAGAGTCTGCCTTGGACGCGGTGATTCACTCTGAAGCAAGTTAGTAAGAATTGGTGAGTCTCTTCTACTATCCTAAGGGTTCCCCATACCACTTTTGTCCCCATAAAGATTTGGGTGTATCACAACTAAGATATATCGGAAGTCGCATCTATAGAGTGATAAGAGCCTTCATTAGCCCATTCCACATCATACTAACTATTGCATGATCTACAAAACAATGATTCTTCCCGAGGGATCTACCTTTTGAGTCAAAACGTCAGATAAACATGATTGTTTGCTGCTTGTAAACAAGTTAGTTTATCATTTTACATATCACTCAACTTGGATTATACAAATATTTTTGTTGTAGATTTCAAGTCATAAATGTGTTCCACAAAACATTTCTAAACCATCTCAATATTAAACAAACAATTGAATCAATAAGACAACAAAAACCTTGCATTGATTTCAACTCATTAAGTCACTTACAACAAAGTCGTAATAGCTCATTTTAAGCTATATCAAACCTATATCAAGTGACTTGTTTAAGATCACTCCTTATGTCATCAATTGTCGAGCTTGTTTAAGCTCCCTCCGAAAACGAATCCCTCATAGCTTGTTTCGAGCTATATCAGACTAATACCGAGTGACTTGTTTGAGCTCACTTCGTATGTCATCAATTGTCAAGCTTATTTAAGCTACATCCAACAAGAATTGCTCATAGTTTGTTTTGAGCTATATCACGCCCATATTGAGTTAACTTTTTTGACTTCGCTCTTTCCATCAGCACTTACTAGCTTGTTCAAGCCAAATCTGAAACAAATTGATACTAACTTACGATAAATCACGTTTGACCAAATCTCCTAGCTTCTTTTAAGCTTAATTAGATACAAACCTATCTAGCCATGGTATTTACGCGCCATCAAAAAAACATTCTGGCTGGTCACTTGGATCATGAAAATGACAATGATGAGGTTACGCAACCTGAACTTGGTCAAGAAGAACAAGAGCAGTTAGATAAACTATTAGAACAAAACAAAAACTAGTACCTACTTCGCATCCTAGCCATGGGAGCAAAACTACCTCCCGATTTTAGGACAGAAAACTTAACTAAACTGATGGACAATGGTGAATCAAGTCACCACAACGCAACACCAAATGACCCGAATAACGCCTCACATGAAGAATTATTCGTCAAAATCCAAGAGTTGACTAAACAACAAGTGCAAGTAACTTCCAAAGTTGAAAAGTCACACGAGCGCAATACAGAGCAACCTACTAACGATGACCTTGATACCCCATCACATGATTCTCCATTCGCACAAGAATGAAAAAATATGAAAGAAACCATTCAGGGGTTACAAAAACCGTCAAAACAATTCAATTTTGAAGAACATTGCCATTATCCATTCGACAAAGAAATGTTACGCTTTCCATTCCCACCATCCTTTGAAACTCCCAAGTTTGATAAATACAAGGGAAAGGGCAACCCACGAGAGCATGTAAAAGAATTGTTCATGCAATCCCAAGTAACTTACCACGATGTATATCTTTTACGTTTGTTTCCTAAGAGCTTAGGAGGACCGGCTTTAGATTGGTTCCTCCATCTTCTAAAAGGGTCAATCACGAACTTCACAGATTTATCGAAGAAATTTGTTAAACATTTCTCCTTTAACCTAAACTCTGAGGTAACCATGCTCGACCTTTGCAACACCAAGCAAAGGGCAAACGAAAACTTTGCAACCTTTCTACAATGATTTTTGAGGGATGGCAAGTAGAATCCCTTGCTCTATATCGGAAAGACAGTTAGTTAGCATCTTCATTCCAAACCTCAACACGGAATTATCATTTCACATACAGATGCGTTGTTTAACCAATTTTGAAGAATTCATTAAAAAATGGACACAAATTGAGAGAGTCCTCATTGCTAAGAGCTTACTTAAAGCACCCTTTATAGACTAACCCCCTAGAGACGTCCCTCAAAATCAAAATAGATCCAAATTCTTCAATCAGAATAGAAATGTAGTTAATGATGGAGTTACCGATTCTCAGTACATTCAAAATATCCAAAATAATTCACCCAACACTAATAAACCCAACAAACAACCAATCGTCATTCCTAGTAATAAGCTTCTCCTCGAGAATGAAATATCCCTTGTGGGATACCACTTTAAAATGCACAAAATGTTGAAAGTTTGCAACCGAATAAAATACTGATTTTTGCCAATTTTTGCCGATTTTTGCCAATTTTTACAATTAGGGCAGCGAACTAAAGAAACTTAATATCTCCCAAGATATCCACCCGAATTACTTGAAAATTTAAAGAGAGCTTGCTATTATTATAAAGGACATAAGAAAATTGTTTTTGGAATTTTACAGAAATTAAAATGCTGCCAAAAAATTACAACGTGCCCTAGACAGCTGGAACTCTTCTAAAATTCGTAACTCTCCAAATATAAGAGCAAAAATTATGAGACTTTGGAAATAACATTTACAAATATCGGAAGTGATATTTCAACCTTTAGATCTGAAAATGGCCAACTAGAAACCCTCCCAATAAAGGTTGCAAGTCGCCTAGCTTGGAAAAGGGTTGGAGATTGATGAAGATGCCTTCAAAGTGATGCTAAGCCCTGCCCAAATGGCTGTCGTAAATCTGATTCGAAAGCCCTCTGGTTATCTTCCCCAAATGCCCCCAAAACCCTCAAAATCCTTCCTCTGAAACCTCTAATTATATCTTTGTGACACAGCCCAGAAAGCGGCTCCAAAAATGACATCTAGAGTAGATCTCTCACTACCGAAGAATGCCCTGCTAGCTAAGGATGGATCTCTCACCACCGAAGCTAGGTTTCATGTGGGATTTCACTCCACAAGCTATAGATTTGAAAACACCAGTTGCACGTGAAGGAAAATAAAATGTATGCAAAAAGGTCTTTTTCCTTCCTCCCTCAGCTCCTTATATACTTCTCCAAGGAAAAAAGAGCCCCAACAAACCTTAGAGGCATTTCATTCCATGGAGGGGCCAATAAAATAAAAGTAACTAAAGTTACTTTTTCCCTTTTAAGTCGCCATGGTCCAAAAGTGACCCCCAAACGCAAAACTTGAATATTAGAACCACGTGGCCCCTTCCCAAAAGCTCCTAGCATCCACAACCCCTTGGGTATGACCAAGGCTTGGACTCGACTTGGTCCTTAGGCCTTTGGCGTAGGAAAGGGGACATTACAGTCCTCCCTTCCCAAATTTTGCTTGTCCTCAAGCAAATGCAAATTAGGATGCTGCAAAATCGCCCCATTTGTCTCTCTTCAATAATGGATTCTAGTTCTAACACCAACTTCCCCTCCTCATCTAGTGGCGGTAATTCTGTAGATGGTACAATATGTTGTCCGAGTGCCTTCTTAAGGCATGAAACATGGAACACATTATGTATCTTACTATGCTCCGGTAGCTCTAGCTCATATGCAACTGCCCCAACTCGACGAACTACCCGGTACGGACCATAAAACCGTGGTTTCAATTTCTCTGCACCCTTCTGCTTCAGTGAGGACTACCTATATGGTTGTAAACGTAGGAATACTAGATCCCCAACCTCAACATACCTCTCCATCTTGTGCCGATCTGCATATACCTTCTGTTGATTTTGTGCCTTCTGAAGGTTCTCTCTAAGAGCCTTCAGAATATCCTGGTTCTCTTGTAACCAATCTCGAGCTTTGCGAGCTCGACTATCTGGTAATACCAAATCCACAAATGTCATAGCGTCATACCCATACAAGGCTCGGAAAGGAGTCATACCTATGCTCATCTGGTAGGTGGTATTGTAGCAATACTCACCCATGTGTAACCATTTAATCCATGTCCGTTGATGTCCTATCACATAACTCCGCAAGTAGTCGTCTATCCACTTATTGACTATCTCCGTCTGCCCATCTGTCTGTGGGTGGTAGCTAGTGCTAGGAGTCAACTCCGTACCTGCTAGTCTGAAGATCTCCTGCCAAAAGGTGCTTATGAAGATCTTGTCCCTTTCACTGACAATATTTTTAGGCAACCCATGTAGCCTAAAAATACCGGTATAGAAGATTCGGGCCACATCAACTGCCTCGTGCCCCTTGGGTAGGGAAAAGAAATGAGCATACTTAGTTAACCGATCAACTACAACATAAATGCAGCTATACCCATGCACCAAGGGAAGCCCTGTGATAAATTCCATAGATATGCTTTCCCATTTCTATTCGGGAATGTGGAGAGGTTGAAGTAATCCTGCTGGAAAAGACTGCTCGGATTTGGTTTGTTGGCAAACCATACACTCTCCGACATGATTAAGGACATCGTCCTTCATCCCCTTCCATGCAAATCTCTCCCTAATAAACCTGTATGTTTTGAAATACCCAGGATGTCCAACTAGTGGTGTATCATGTACTGCTTGAAGGATCTTCTCCTTCATTTTGGATCTTGGTACAAGGAAAATCCTATCCTTGTAAAAAATGATATCATCCACTACTCTGTATCGGTTGTCCTGTATAATACCATCCATGATCTCACATGCAAACTATTTTTGGAATACTCAACAAGTATATGAGCCTTCCAATCCGCTGAAATCTCGGACATAGAACAAAGCATAGAAGTGAGGTAAGGCCTCCTAGATAAAGCGTCAGCAACAATATTATTCTTACCTCTAGTGTACTCTATGTCAAAGTCATATGTTTGTACCTTGTTCACCCATCTTTGTTGGCGATCGTTGAGCTCCTTTTGTCCCAAGAAGAACCTCAAACTGTAGTGATCCGTACGAACCACGAATTTGCTGCCCACAAGGTACTGTCTGAATTTGGCCAAAGCATGCATAATGACCAACATCTCCTTGTCGTAAATTGAATACCCTCTCCACTGGTTTCAATTTCCGACTCTCATAGGCGATGGGATGCCTATCCTGCATGAGAACTGACCCAACACCCTCTCCTGATACATCACACTCTAGAATGAATGGGCGGGAGAAATCTGGTAATGCGAGGATGGGACACGAATTCATCACCTCCTTGAGGTGATCAAAAACTTGTTGTGTTGCGTTTGACCAAGCAAAAGCCCCCTTCTTGGTCAAATCGATCAATGGAGCAGTCAACCGAGAGAAATTCTTCACAAACCTCCGGTAGTATGTGCACAACCCCACGAATCCTCTCAAATGTGTCAGTGTCCTAGGTGGCGGCCAATCCAGAATTGCACGTATCTTCTCTCTATCCACCTTCACTGTACCCCCACCAATCACATATCCCAAGCATAGAAGTTCGGTCATGCTGAACTCACACTTAGAGGCTTTCGCATATAACGAATTAGCTTCTAATATCCCCAATATCTCACCCAGGTGCCTAATATGGTCCTCCCAAGTCCTGTTGTAGACTAAAATATCATCAAAGAAAACCAATACAAACTTCTGCAAGTGGCGGTTGAACACATGATTCATGCAAAACTAGAATGTAGCTAGAGCATTAGACAATCCAAAAGGCATCACCAAGAACTCAAAGTGACTGTAATGGCATCTGAAAGTTGTCTTATGCACATCCTGCTCCCTGACTTTGATCTGATGATATCCAGAACGCAAATATATTTTCAAAAAGTAGATTGCACAATGTAGCTCGTCCAGCAACTCATCAATGCGTGGTACGGGATACTTGTTCTTTATTGTCTTCTTAATCAAGGCACGGTAGTCCATACAAATCCGTAGGGTCCCATCCTTCTTCACCAATACCACCGAAGAAGTAAAAGGGCTGGAACTCGGTCTAATATGCCCCATATCAATGAGCTCTTGTATAGTCTTCTCGATCTCATCCTTAAACCGTTTGGGGTGACGATAAGAAGAAGTAACCACCGATCTAGTATCCTCGAGCTCAATCACATGCTCAAAATCCCCTATCTGGAGGTATGCCTGGAGGTATGTCACCAAAAATTGCACTATGTCTGTCCAATAAGCCCTGTATATCCACATGATACTCCTGCTGTCCATCCTCTGATTTCTTGGTCGAAACCAAACAATGTACTGCCCAATCCACCCCGTTGTGCCTATAGATCCTCTCGATCCTCTTGGTCGTAACAACTTGGGGTGCCTCTAAAGATAAGCCCCTCAAGATCACGTTCCTCCCTTCGAACTTAAACTTCAGCTCCATCGTCTGGAAGTTAGTCCGAAACTCACCAAGGGAATGGAGCCACTGTACTCCAAGCACTATGTTGGTCTCTCCAATACCAACAATATAGAAATCATTGGTAACAGTATAGTTACCCATCATGATACTCAATTGGGGAACCCATCGTGTGCATCTCATAGAATCTTCATTGGCTACAACCACGTTCAAGCCCTCAAATTCATGTATGTAACCCTCGCCTCTCAACCAATGAGGCATCAATAAAGTTGTGGGTTGACCCACTATCAATGAATACCACTACTCGTTGTCCCTGCAAAACTCCCCTAACTCTGAATGCCTTGGACCTCGGGGTACTAGACAAGGTGGCGATAGTCTCCTGGGGAAAAGTCTCGCTATCCTGCTCAACACCCGCACTAACTAATGCCTCATCATCATCATCCTCAAATACCTGTGTGTCCAACTCCTCGTCACCATCACTCTCCTCAAAGACTATGAATTGGGCCCTCCCTCTACCCTTGCAATCATGTCCTGGAACCCAAGGTGTGCGGCAATCGAAACATAATTTCTTTCACCTCAATTCCTCTTTGTCCTCTCTAGATCTGAATGGTCTCCATAGATCCGAATGGTCTCCAAGCTGTATCTTTCCTAGGTGGAGGTACCTTCGGTTGCGCACCCTCGATTCTAGAAGGGAAACCCTTAGGCTGCAATCGAGGTGAAAACCTCGACTTAGGAGTGGATAACTCCAAGTCACGAGCTCTCCTAATAGCCTCGTGCAAAGAACAAGGCTCAAATGCCTTCACAAATCCAGCGAGAGCATCTGTCAAACCTGTTGTGAATAGGGAAATCAGCCTCATCTCTGTAACATCAGGTACCATGACCGATAGTCTCTGAAAATCTGCGATATACAGGTCCAAGGAACTAGTCTGCCTCAAATGAGTCAACTCTCTAAAATACCTGTCGAGGTCCCTCCCATCAAATCTACTCACTAGCCTCCTTGTGAACTTTGCATAAGTCGTGATGTATATGTGTCCCTGTGTAATCAACCCATGATGCCACCAATCATGAGCGTCTCCCTCTAGATGTAAGATTGAAAACTTAATTGCATCTTCCTCACGCATAGGATTCAACTCAAAGTATGTCTTCAACTTCTGGCCCCAAGACTATGCAGTACACTTCTTAGAACCGTCGAAGTTTGGAACAGAAATATGTCCCAACCTCCCTTGCATCTCTGGTACCTGTACCTAGTGATCTCTCTTAGGCCTGTTGTCAATCTTCATTTTGCAATATTCCTGAAATGGCATGTTGTCACGAAAGCCATCACTTAAGGTCTAGTACCTTTCCCAACAACACTCCTCACCTGTAACGTCTTGATTTTTTTTGAAGCTATTATGATAACCTCTTTTCATGATGTTGTAACTGTGGAAATGAGGATAATTATGTTAAGATATATCTTTAATCTTAAAAAGAATGTGTTACTAATCTGGACACTTGTTTACTGTAATTTGCTTACTTGGGACGGAGGTTATTATAACTTTGCAAGTATGAGACAGCAGACTTGTTTTTATGTATGATGAACTCTTACTGTTAATTGACAGCACACCTTGAATCAATTCCATTGATCCAAGGTATGATTTTGCCTTCCTTATGATCGCTTTGTCGATTTACTTCTAAACGGAATGAAGTCTGAAACCAAACTGAAGGTCGTTATAAATTTTACAGAACCTGGTTACAGGTATAAATATTCGGTACCTTGATGCCAATAGAAAAGGTTCAATTTCCGAACTACATACATATAGTAACGCCAGAGAGCGTAAGGCAGAAAGAGTTTTAATACAAGAGCTCAAGGTATAGATATGCGTGTTGGACGGAATGTCCTGCATCATATTAGTTATGAACGCCAGTCGGTAAAACTTGTTGGAAACTATTAAGTAAAATACTAGGGGGATTAAATTCTAACCTACAACTATGTTTTAGCCTATAACCTAACTACTACCCTACATGGATTTTAAATTGCATGGGATGTAAATTGTTGCAAGTCCTAATGACTTGAGACCTGGGTGAAAAACCTAACTATGGACAATACAACCTAAACTATTGCTAACCTAAGGAGGGGACCTATGGACCCATGTTGATAAAGCAGATAAGAAGGGAAGGTTAGAAATTTAATAAAGGACAGTAAATGATGTCCTTGCAGTTTTCAACGCCAAGTTTGGCGGGACCATGAAAAGTTGGAAATATCCAACTAGCTATGTAGCTAAGAAGGAAATAGCCTGCAAAATTTTAAAAAGGAGACTCGCCAAACCCGAGTCGGTGATGGCATGGAAATTAAGAAAAATAAATGCATTCAATGCATTAATGGCCTTGGTCCTAGTGACCAGCTCGCCTTGGAAAGGGGATAGAGGAAATTTTGGTGATTATTGTGTTCATTCGGATTTTGAGATTTCTCTGCATTTCTTTCTCGGTTCTTTCGAACCTGCTATTTTTCTGGTCATTGTTGCTGTTGTTTGGAGTAACCACGGCTATTTTGAGCCTGTGGAAGTTAGGAGATTGTTGGGAAAGCCTTGTTGTTGACACCGTGAAGAGGAATAGCTCCTGTGGGCGTGGACGCGGTTTCTTCAAGCCACGAGAAATATTACAGACATGTTGAGCTCTTCTCTTTAAACCGTTTTGCTCTTTGCTAAGCGTCTTCATTAAAAGAACTCTGCTCTTTTATAGGATGCTTTTGAAAAATGAAATTGTTGAGATGTTGTTGTGATTTTCTGAGTTGAGTAGTTTTTTTTAGATGAGTATGATTGGGGTATTTCTTTGCAATAAGGGTAAATGAAATGAAATCTATCCATGCTGTTTGAATTTTTACAGTGATGGGTATGCTATTTTATCTCCCATTATGGGTTCGATTTGATGGAAGTGATAGTGATGTGTAGATTGTTTTGTGAGTTCTGTGCGTGTGAATGGGTTTGGAAAAACCGTGAGAATGCTTGATGGAACTGTTGCGTGAGTTATTTCTCTGGTCATATTACAGTGCATAGAATGCAAATTCTTTGGGACAGTGGATTTGTTTCATCGTTTTACTTTTACGTGATTTAAAAACGATTAAATGCCTCCGTATTTGGTTTGAAATCCGTGAATGATCTTTTTTTTAGGAATTATTTACCTAAATCTAGAATAGAGTATTTGGGTATCTGCCGGATGGAATAGAGCTTACTATTTCAGTCTCCTTTGAATTCGATGATGAAATTATATATATATTTATATATACGAACTGCATTCTAAACTTCTTCGTTGTTTCATTAAAACTGAACTGAAGATTGAATTCTTACTCTAGTGTTTGAAAAACAATTCCTTTTATTATTATGATAAAAATCATGATTTGTTGTTGGCTGTACATTCTTGCTTGTTTCAGACCTAGCTGGAATGTTCGTTTTTGAGGAAACGTTTTGGTTATAAAGCTAGTTGTACATTCTTGCTTGTTTCAGACCTCGCTGGAAATGTTCGTTTTGGGGAATAATTATTGAAAACGATTTTAATTGAAAGATGTTTTTTTTTATATTTGTGGAATCAGATGCCAATGAACTCTGGTATGATTCCTTGAATAGTGATTAGTGAATTTTAATTACTGAAATATATTTGTTAGAAGAAGTTATCCTATGGGTGCAGATCGGCCCTAATTAATTGATAATCGTCTAAGCAATGAGAAGGGATAATATGAAACTTCTTTTCATTCGATTATGGGTTTTAATTGTTCTTTCTTTTTGGCTGTTATTACTTCTTGTTCAAATCATTCAGTTCAGTTGAGATGGAAAGAAAGAGAATATTAGGTGGGTAAGTGGAAGTAATAATTATCTTCCTCCTCTTATCCGGTTGAAATTCCATTATTTTAATGTTGAATGAAGTACTATGCTGTTGTTGAATTCTGGGAAGTTAAATAGATTGATGCTGTAACGTAAGGTTTCCTTTCACTTTTACATTTGATTCAGTAGAAGTCTAGTGGACAACCTGAAGGTAAGAAAGCTCTATCTTAATTCAAAAATGACTCAGTATATGGAATTCATTCTTGAGGATGATATGGGTTGGACAATGTATGCATTCGAACAGCAATCTATAAATCATTTTGTGTAGCTGTCTTAATACTTGATTGTTTTGAGAAAATACTCCTTTTAAGTATTATCTAAGTATGGAACGAACTCTTTTCTTTTCATTAAAAACAGCTATGGGAATGGTGAAATATACATCATGATAGGTTAGCCAATATAGAAATTGGTATGCTGATATTTATTATTACTGTTTAAAAAGAAATTACTGGTTGAATCGGGTTGTTAGAATCGTTCAATCTTATTGGTGCGTATCTATTACGTGATGTTTATCTCTATTAGGAGATGTTTCATAAAAGCAGAGTTCTTTTATTGAGACAGTTAATTAAGAGCACCTCATTTTAATGATAAGTGCTTAATATGCTCAGTTCGATGAACTGACCCGTGCAAGAAAATTTTGCAGATGGTTTCCTTGAATAAAAATGAAGACATTGTTTTATGATGCTTCTTCAGATTAGCAAAGAGATGGATTTTTCTGAGATTTTATTATTCTTCTTCGGGAATTAGAAAAGGAAAAGTTGTACTCTTCTTTCTTTACGAGTTGTTAATGTTGTTTAGCATGAATGAAGTCCAGTTGTATGGAATTGTAAATTGTATAAATTCTATTCTAGAGGAATGAGTAAAAGGAAAGGAGTGATATTTTAATGGCTGTACCACTTTGAAACTGTTTGAATAAGATTGAGAATATAATTTTATTCATTGAAATTGGATTCATTCAAATGATAGTTGACAAAATTATAGGGACATAATATCTGTTCTATACTTGAATACAACTTTTTAAGTTGGAATGTGCAATTAATTCATACCTAGGTCAATATGGATTTTAAATTGACATTTGAAAAGAGTTAAGTGAATATGAATTCTTAAATGAACGATATTCGGAACTGGTATATAAGCTAGTGAATATAAATAAAAGAGACAATTGAATCTCGTACTCTGATTTCGTTAATATCCTTGAGATGTTTGATCCAGAGGATATTCGGTATGAGGAATAGTATCTCCTCGTATCAGACCTTAATTGAAGTAAGGTTAAAAGTGTATAAATTAATACATTCATTTGGAATTAGGCCTCATTTAAATGGCGTCTAATAAGATGAAATTCTGGATTTTAAATTCAGTTGCAAATAAAACTTGGTTAAGATTAGTAAGTTGATCTTACCACGATAAGTTGTAGTGGACTGTTAGTCTAAAGCTTAAATTAAAGAACCAAGATGGAAATATGCAATCCTTCGGTATGGAGTAAACGTATATTAAACTATAAGACAAATTAAGTTTCTCTCTTAGCTATGCAACTGTAACGAGTAGTGAGGTTAGAAGATCAGCACGGTTGCTGAAAATTGATCTTAAATATTAAGATTATAATCTGCTCGCACTTATAGCTGGATGTGTATCCTTTGATGAGAGGATTCCGTAGGACCTTGACACACGTGTGCTGCAATGTGTGTGTGTGTGATGAGAGATGAGAGAGCCTTCATGACGAGAGAGATGTTGCAGAGAGAGATGAGAGAGAGGCCCTGTTGATTCATAATTCATCCCCAAAGAAAACATACAGCTGAGGACCATAATTGACTATGGACGTGGATAAGGGGAAATATCAACAATGAGATATTTACGTCCTAACTCACTATAGTTACCAAAATGTAAAATAGGTAAGCATGCTAAGTCGTCGAAGCTCGAAATAGGTATGTAAAATAGTGTAAAACATATGTGAGCTATAAATGCGAGTGTCTGGGTATAATCTGATTGATGATTGCTAGTTGGTTGGTTTGAGCAAAAAGGCGGGTGGGGTATATAGGACTTGACAGAGGTCATCGCATATGAGCGATGGTATATAGCTATGACGAAGTGAACTAAAACTGGCACGTATCACCCGTGAGGCGTATGGCATCATGGTGGAACCCTATGAGGATGCAAAGGATGTAAAAAAAATGTGAGCCATGGAATCGCAAAATGCTAAATAGAGTTGTCCTAATAACGAAGGTTTAAGGTGACAAAATTGAGTCAGATGAATATTGCATATAACAAGTAGATATTATAAGACAAGTAGGCATAATGGATGTAATGTGTGAACAAGGGAGGAAATAAATCGAAAGGGTAAAGATAACTAAGGCATTATAATTAGTCTCTAAAATGCTTGTGGTCTAGCCCACGTGACCAGGATCCGATCAGTCACCCCAATCATGAGATGAGAGCCCCTTGAAAGGGCGATCCATAAAATGGAGAGATAGGTAGTGCATCGAATAACCCCTATACAGCAGCATAATGGTATATGTTATATCATTGAATGGCAATGAATGTGTGTTCCATATTGTAAATATGCGAACAGAGAACATTGGTTTTAAAAGTAATTGTGTGATCCAAATTACATTAATTGGACAGAAAACAATTATTAAAACTTGGTCGTGTGTTTTGAATTACATAATTCAGAACAGAGAACGTTATATAAAAAAAAAAAAACTTCCCTTGTTCTAGTGTCTTAAAATGGGAATGTTACATCATCTGCAATATCAACTGGCCGCCGTACTTGTGAAACTTTCGGATCCTTCAAGAAAGAAGGTTCGTGAAACCCCAAAGGCCTGGTAGAAGAAAGGGGAGACCGCTGCCCTGAATGTCCACCCTCACCTCTTAGACCATGTTGTCCCCTATTGCTATTTTCTCCTCTTTCCGCATGAGTATCAATCATGTCCTGGGCTAATCTCTCAGTCAACTGGCTCAAATAGAGATTGGTAGTCTCCTGTTGCTTTACCATGTTGGTGAACAATTGTTTCATCAAATCTACACCTATATCCTCACTGTCTTTGTCCCCCATCTTTCAATCCCAACAGGCTGGAGAAACAACTGCTCTGATACCACTGAAATATCTCTTGTGGGATACCACTTAAAAATGCACAAAATGTTGAAAGTTTGCAGCCAAATAAAATACCGATTTTTGCCGATTTTTACAGTTAGGGCAGCGAACTAAATAAACATAATATCTCCCAAGATATCCACCCGAATTACTTGAAAATTTAAAGAGAGCTTGCTATTATTATAAAGGACATAAGAAAATTGTTTTTAGAATTTTACAGAAATTAAAATGCTGCCAGAAAATTACAGCGTGCCCTAGACAGCTGGAACTCTTATAAAATTTATAACTCTCCAAATACAAGAGCAAAAATTATGAGACTTTGGAAATAACATTAACAAATATAGTAAATGATATTTCAACCTTCAGATCTAAAAATGGCCAACTGAAAACACTCCCAATAAAGGTTGCAAGTCGCCTAGCTTGGAAAAGGGTTGGAGATTGATGAAGATGCCTTCAAAGTGATGCTAAGCCCTGCCCAAATGGCTGTCGTAAATCTGATCTGAAAGCCCTCTGGTTATCTTCCCCAAATGCCCCCAAAACCCTCAAAATCCTTCCTCTGAAACCTCTGATAATATCTCTGTGACACGGCCCAGCAAGAGGCTCCAAAAATGACATCTAGGGTAGATCTCTCATTACCGAAGAATGCCCTGCTAGCTAGGGATGGATCTCTCACCACCGAAGCTAGGGTTCCTATGGGATTTCACTCCACAAGCTGTAGATTTGAAAACACCAGTTGCACGTGAAGGAAAATAAAATGTATACAAAAAGGTCATTTTCCTTCCTCCCCCAGCTCCTTATATACTTCTCCAAGGCAAAAGAGCCCCAATAAACCCTAGACGCATTTCATTCCATGGAGGGGCCAATAAAATAAAAGTAACTAAAGTTACTTTTTCCCTTTTAAGTCGTCATGGTCCAAAAGTGACCCCCAAACACAAAATTTGAATGTTAGAACCATGTGGCCCCTTCCCAAAATTTCCCAGCATCCACAGCCCCTTGGGTATGACCAAGGCTTGGACTCGACTTAGTCCTTTGGCCTTTGGCGTAGGAAAGGAGACATTACAGAGAATGGAGGCAAAGACAGTTCACTCCGCTTGAAGAAAACTTATCTAGTGTCTTCTACCACTTGGCTAGTGCCAATATGATTACATACCCCGTCATAAAACCCTTCGAAGAAGAGCAGCCTAAACCAAAATGGTATAGAGACGACAAATATTGTGAATACCATCATATCGAGGGTCATAATACAGACTGATGCATGCAACTTTGTCATTATGTACAAGACTTGATTGAACACGGCGATATAGAGGTTGAAAACACCTCTGACACCAAAACCCCCAATGAGAAATGAAATGTTTTCAAAAGCCCCTTTCCTAAACATGACGAAAATCACACAAAGGGCAAGGGTCAATCGTCTAACAATGTTGAGTATGACTCGGTCATCTCAACTATAAATTATGAACAAGATCTAGTAGCTACAATAAAGATCAAAGTCAACTGTGCAGTAACAACTAGACAGAAAAAAGTTTGGGTCCCTACCACAAAACAATCAGCTACTTCTTCTCCCATACCATCTCCCCATCCGACCTCTAATTCCACGACCACTTCTACTTCCTAGCCTACGTCTTCCCCCAATTCATTCAACATCGTCAAGCAGTTGGAGAAACCTATAGCACAAATTTTCGTCATATAATTACTAAAATATTCTCCCGCATTACAACATATTCTTACACAAGCATTGAATGATGCCCCTGTCCCACATGATATTAATTCCCAGTAACTCCAAGCCCTGATCGCAAATCTTTCAACACCAAATCCAATCTTATCATTCGGTCCCGCTAACCTTCTCAACCCCAACCTTGTTAACAATCAATCCTTATACATAGAAGCTTTTATAACCCATCATAAGCTTAAGTGTGTACTAGTTGACAATGGAGCAACATTGAATATTTGCTCCATGAAACTACTACGATGTCTAAGGTACACCGAATAAAACTTACAAAAACGATATCATAACCATTCGTGGATATGATAATAATGAAAGACAATCCACGGGCACAATCACATTGCCACTTATGGTTGGACCAATCACCTTAGACACGTTATGTCATGTGGTAGAATTAGAAGTTCCATACAACATTCTCCTTGGTCGACCATGGATTCATGCCATGAAAATCGTCCCATCCACATATATCCAATGTATTAAATTGTGTGCTAACACCCAACCCTTTGAGTATTGCAAACTCCTCGAAGGACAGTATAAAAATGCCAACCATTGTCCATTGGAGGCAAACTCTGCTCCGCCATGTGTAATCCCTTTCTCTAACAAGTGTATCGATCCAGATACGCTTCCCAAACGTGTTCCAGAATCATACAAAAGTCATCATCATGACTTTGATACTCAACGCTCATCCAGTAATCAACCATCGTCTAGTAGTCAACCATCGATTGTTAATCAAACCTCATCTGCTAATCAATCATCTTCTGCTCATCAACCCTCTTCATCTAAAAACCCTCCCTCTTCCACTAACCAACCATCCTCTTCGTCTAATCAACCTTCCTCTAGCAATCCCTCTTTCATTAAAACACCATCTCCTTCTGTTAATCAAGCTGCTTCCTCTAATTCGTCCCCCTCTCCTTATAACCCATTCTCTCCATATTTTAAAACCACTAAACTGCCTTTTACACCATGCGAGTCACCTATTAGTTCCTCGACACATACGTTCAAAATCATCAATAAAGGTTGAAATGAGTACCGATTCAGAACATTGAAAATTCTTTTTACATCAATAAATCCCCGGAAAACTATGGCAAACCCAACGCTTCCCACATCAAAACCCCTCCAACCTATAGCATGGGTAAGTCGGTTTGGCAGAAGTTTGGTCATCTTGATGAAGAACATATTCCAAGTTCCTATAATGTCCCTCTTTTCGGATAGTTCATAACGAAAACCTTTCGCCCCATTTGTCTACCCGACAGCCAAAGGAAGTGTCAAGGGTGACTGAATTTTATTATTTTATTATATTGTGCAAATAATAAAAAAATAATATTATAAGTTGCACATACAATAAATAATAAAGCTTATTAATAAAATATAATGTCAATATAAAAATACAATTAATTCTAATTGCATTCCTAAGAGAAGTGCGATTTGCATGTGGGGTCAAAAAATTAGAAAAGTGTGACAAAAGGCCCATTAGAAAAATACGACCTACCTTGGGATAAGCATGAAATATCATTGGTTGCATTGGAGGTCGATTTGGGGTTCTTTGGCCTTTAAAAGGATAGTCGACCTGCCTATGTGAATATCCAGATTTTTATTATCAAGTTTTCATTGCAAAGAGTTTCCAGCTTTTGTAAAAATTCCAAGGACGAAAACCCTTGAGAATTTATCTCTTTCAGACAAAAACCCCAAGGGAATGGGAGGAGATTCCCTCAGGGATTTCCAGCAAGCTAATTCAGATTTTTCTGTCAAGTTTCCAGCAGTATTTGATGTTATTTTGGTAATCAATTTGCAGCAGAGGATCGACCCAGTTTAGGGGCTGTTTGGGGCATATTCCAGAGGTATTTTCCTTCGAAATTATTGTCAAACATCTTTCTATTTTTTATAAATTAGAGAGCTTCAAATTTATATTTTTCTGAGCAATTTTTGAGAAGTTTCCAGCCAGTTTGTATTCAGATTTCAGACCTGATTTTCAGAATTATTTACCTGCAATTAAATCTGATTTCTAACATATTTTGGCCTTTAAAAATACTAGCAATCGATTGGGGTGGAAAGTATAAATTTTTGAAGTTGTTTGCATTGAGTTTTATTCAAAACCCTAGTCATTTTGGCTGTATTTAATTCTCCTTTGCCCTAGTTCGATCCCCAAGGATTTCAAACAGCCCTAGTTTGTCAATTACAATCCATCAAAAATCTGTTTTGGCAGAAAGAAATTATTGGAAATCTTTCAATGATATCAGAGCAGCGATCCTCCCACCTAGAGGGTTTGATTGATGCAGCCGAGAGAAGTTGGGCCCCACAGGGATAATACAAGGAGACAGGCACGTCTCATAGCAAGTTTAGATACAGGTAGTAGTACTGAAACCATGGACCGAAGAGGTGGATCACTTAGCCCTCCCCAAGATGAACGGGTTGACCCGGGTCGTGAGCTTTTCAGGGACATGATTCGGACCATGCAACAATTGATGCATAGGATGGATGTTAGAGATTAGCATGATAGAAGGGATAGAAGGGATAGATCCACATCAATTGCCAGCAGTCACAGGAGGCACAATAGGGCACCTACTGAGGTTGGTAGTGTGAGAGATTCCCCTCCATGTGAGAGGAGACATACAGAGGAGAGGAGATCTACCAGGACTGTAGTAAGGCCTATGCAACCTAGTTTCCTACCTAGAGAGGAACCACCCGCAATTGAGGACCCACTGGAGAATACAGTTTTCCAAGATAACGTTATGGCAGCTAATGATGAGTGGAGAGCTTTACTAGAGGAGATACGGAATGCCTTCCCCCTTCATCAGTATTGTGCTTAGAGGAGAGAGCTTGAGAACCAGACAGGTATAGAGGCCTAGAGCACATCAGAACAGGGAGTTGAAGCAGGCCACCAACAAGGTGACCCTTCCCACTTTTGATGGCAGTGGAAAGATTAGTGCTAGAGCATGGATCCACAAGCTCGACACATACCTCACTCTTAATCCTATGCAAGAGCAGGAGGCTATCCAGTTTGCCACGTTGCATCTTGAGGGAGTAGTGTATGATTGGTGGCACCATGGGCCAATCAGGGAGAATCGTGATCTTCTGCGGTCATACAGGGAGTTTAATGAGAGGTTGATTGCGAGATTTGATCGCAAGGATGTGGAGCTTTACTACAGGGACTTGGCACAGCTTCGACAAAGTGGGCATGTTGATGCATACATCAACGAATTTCTGCATATTGCAATGATGGTACCAGAGATGCCTGAGAAGAGAATAGGGATGTTGTTTATTGAGGGGCTTCATGATAGATTGAGAGGTTTTGTCAAGGCTCTTAAGCCTAGGACTTTGCATGAAGCTATTCAGACAGCCATGGACTTGGATACTACTCCATTTCAGCCACAAAAGAAGAATGTAAAGAATGAAAAGACAAAGCAGCATGGAAGTGAGCACCCTGCTTCTTCTAAGGTGGAGTCTACACCAAAGATGGATCAGGAGACTCGTAATGAGTTGAGGAGGAAAAAAATTTGCTTTCATTACAGTGATTATTGGGAGCCTGGACATAATTGCCTTAGTAAAGGCAAGATTCATCTCATAGAGGTTATGTCAGATGGGGATGATAATACTGATCCAAAAAAGGAAGAGGAGCAACCAACACCAAACATGGAGCATGGAGGTAAAATCACTTATCTTTCAGGAGCACCAAGGTACAATCCATTCATATTTAAAGGTACCATGTTTGAGTGTAAGATAATGGCACTTTTTGATAGTGGATCCACACATAACTTCGTGTATGAAGGATTGGCGAATAGAAGAGGCTTGCATTATGATCATTTTGATGGCTTTGATGTAATTACAGCAGGTGGCCTCACTATTCCTTGCAAAAAGAAAGTGCGCAAAATCAGCATTCTAGTTGGTGAGTACACTCTTCATGATGACTTCTATGTTATTGATTTGAAAGATAACAGTGTGGTACTTGGTATGCAATGGCTTCATTCATTAGGAAGAGTTACCCAAGATTTGCAGGCTATGGAGTTGAGTTTCCAACATGAAGGGAAACAAGTTACCATGAAGTCACTCAAATACACGCTGCCCCATCAAATGACAGTCATGTCTATGATAGTTGTAGATAAGGAATCACTTAAGGAAGACATATATGAGGATTTTTCACTTCATTGCAACATGGGACAGCAAGCACATGATGAGGAGTACGGCAAATTTGGGGCATACATGAGGAGGATCATGGCACTTTTCACAAATACGTTGCGTGAGTTTTTTTGCAGCAGTTGAGAGCAGTTTTGTATAGTGCATGAGAAGCCGTTCAAAAGGCTTAGGCTGATTTGGGATCCAAGAGCTGTTGAGGATGCAGATTTGCTACTTGTGATGGCATGGGGGCAAGCAATCTCGGGAAGGGAGGACTGTAATGTCCCTCTTTTCGGATAGTTCGTAACGAAAAACTTTCGCCCCATTTGTCTACCCGACAGCCAAAGGAAGTGTCAAGGGTGACTAAGTTTTATTATTTTATTATATTGTGCAAATATTAAAAAAAAATATTATAAGTTGCACATATAATAAATAATAAAGCTTATTAATAAAATATAATGTCAATATAAAAATACAATTAGTTCTAATCATATTCCTGGGAGAAGTGCAATTTGCATGTGGGGACAAAAAATTAGAAAAGTGTGACAAAAGGCCCATTAGAAAAATGCGACCTACCTTGGGATAAGCATGAAATATCATTGGTTGCATTGGAGGTCGATTTGGGGTGCTTTGGCCTTTAAAAGGATAGTCGACCTGCCTATCTGAATATCCAGATTTTTATTATCAAGTTTTCATTGCAAAGAGTTTCCAGCTTTTGTAAAAATTCCAAGGACGAAAACCCTTGAGAACTTATCTCTTTCAGACGAAAACCCCAAGGGATTGGGAGGAGATTTTACTCAGGGATTTCAAACGAGCTAATTCAGATTTTTCAATCAAGTTTCTAGCAGTATTTGACGTTCTTTTGGTAATCAATTTGCAGCAGTGGATCGACCTAGTTTAGGGGCTGTTTGGGGCATATTCCCGAGGATACCAATTTTGATGATGAAACAGGTTCTACGCACAGTCTCTTTGATAACCTTGCGTAAACAAACATTTTACTTGACAAACTTTCTATTAATACCGTTGACATTGCCCATCCTACCTTAGTAACTCTAGATCCCTCGAACCAAGTACTAGAAGGACCAATAAATGCAGTTCATCTCTAGAAATTTTATTCCTGAAGTGCTCTTTGTCCCAGGAGAAACCACTTATACATACCCTCTATCTAACTCATCTCCAAGTAGTTTTAAACTTTTCACTCCATTAGCAGATATTCCCATTATAAAAATCACATCTTCATATTCATCATCATGAGACAAGTGTTAATATAGATCCTATTAAGTCTTGTGTATCTAATACTTCTTATAATTTCTCCCATTTCGGATACTTTAGCCTATGGTCATACCTAGAAGCTTACTGATGATAATATATTCCCTTCAAATAAGTTCTCTCTTTCACAACAAAGCTCTAAACTTCTTTACCCGATTCGTTTAACTGCCCATCTCAATCTTCGGAGTTGAACCCTCACATCCTACTAGTCGTGTGGGGCTGAGATTGGGGGTAGGCATTCCTTCCCGAATAAAAAGCACTATAATTCAAATCAATCGATCAAATAACTTCTAAATAATTCACTATTACACCTTTCGTCCTTCACAATCTTTGGTGTTGAGCCCACATTTCTTACTAATAGTGTGAAACTAGGAAAGGAGGAAGGTGCCCTTACTCGTCTACGTCTTGTCTTCAGCGATGAACCCTTGCCTCTTGCTGGTGGCATGGGGCAGAGCATAAAGGGTCATTCATAAATTACAAAGCATAAAATTGCAATAAAAATCAAAAAAATATTAATACTCGCCTACGTCTTGTCTTCGGTGATGAAACCTTGCTTCTTACTAGTGCCATGGGGGAAAGCATAGGGGTTCACTAAAAAAAACTTATAAATTTGAAAGTGCTTACAATTATAAAATCCCAAAGAAGTAATTTAGATGCCTAAGTGAAGAGAGGACTATCCCCTTCACCTAAAATCTTCCCACTCAGTACGCCACGTAACAGTCTAAGTCTAGTAAGTGACCTATAAATTGAAAGTCATTTCGAAATTGGTTCAATAACCTTAAGAAGAATTGAGTCACAATTTTCCAAATGGATCGTTGTTAGCACTTGTCTCTATATTCATTATTTACATCCCGCGTCCTTCTTGATCTCGGTGATGAGCCCTCGCATCTTACTAATTGCGTGGAGTCAAGAACGGAGTTGGACTTATTTTCATCATGTCATCACCAACATATCCTGCCAATGGAGAGAACAATTTAATATTATTCAAAGCATGACTTACCACAAGGAACAATGTACATAAGGATGATACCCTGGCTTATCACCTCTCATAAGAAGTTTACCATCTAGTATATTATCCATCTCAAAAATCCAAAAAAAATCAGAAAAATCTTAAAAATCCAAAAACATCTGAAAAATCTCAAAAATTCAAAAAACATTTGAAAAATCTCAAAAAATCCAAAAACACATTTGAAAAATCTCAAACATCCAAAAAAACATTCAGAAAAATCTTAAAAATCCAAAAAAAAAAAATCAAAAATCTTAACAAATCCCAAAACCATTCAAAATATCACAAAATCCTAAAAATTCACAAAAAATCAAATCCATCAAAAACTCAACAATCAACACAATTCAAACTTTGAACTCTTTTTCCTAATAAATGTTCCAACCACTTTATGACTTTTAACACCCAAATCATTTCTCCCTCACGTGTATCCTCGCTTGGGGAAAATTATGGCTCTCATTGTTTCCTTGTTTGAGGACGATGACCCAATCCATTCTGAATCATTGTATCCCTGCTTGGGGGCACATCTAATTAGTCATCATTGTGGAACACATTAGGGACATGTTTGAAAGTTCTTGTGTTACATTATTAGTTACAAGTTTATTATTTGTTATCTTGTGTCTTGATATATTACAAGGGGCGTCTTAATTTTATGTATCTTGGTGTTCCCTCTAATATGCTTCTATTGTATATCATTACTTCTCTTATATGATTGCATATTGTATAGGGGCATCATATCTTTTTTATGGCCTCTAACTATGCTCTCTTGCATATTACAATCTAATCATCATGATCTTCTATATCATGATGCATCATGTTCTGTGTTATATTAAAAATTAAGATGTTTTCATCAAGTGAGTATCTTCCTGCATGATCGACCACTTACTTTGCACCACATCCATTCCCCCTTACTAATACATTTTCCAGTTTGGGAATCCTGCTTGATCACTGTTGCAGTTTGCAAATCCTACTTGAGGATCTTTCTCATGCAGAGTTCGCTATCCTGCAACTCCTCATCCCCCACCATGGTCAACCTGTGTTTTATCCATTCATCCTCCCTCCTCATTTCTACCCACCCGCCATTTATGCACACCTCGTACTTCTCACCATTCATGTCCCCTTTCCGCCATTCAATGTCTCTTTTCCTTTTCTTCATGATCTTCCCTTTCACTCTTTCGCTTTCAGCTTGACAATCTTAATCATCATATACAGACTCTTATTTGAGGACTCTTACTAAGTGCTAGGTATCCTCCATCATTAAATTCTCATCGAATGACAATCACCACCACAAACATCTTTCTCCTCCACCTCTTCCACTTGACATTTTTTCCTCATCACTGACGACAATCCTTATTACCCACCACAAACATCTTACCCTCCTTTGTTTCCTTCCTTCCTTGTTTACCACCTCAACCCTTGTTCCATTCTCACATACCATTTCCTCCTTTCTCATTCTTCTGAGTATCCATCTTATGCTATGGCAAATTTACTTGAGGGTTCCCCTTCAGTCCATCTTTGCCATACAACCTTCCCCCACCTCCTTCAATCACTCACATCACCACCTATCTCGCGGAACTTATTCCCATCATTCTTCTTCTTCATCTTCGGCTTGGCGATCCTACTTAATCATTCATGCAACATGAAAATCTTACTTAAGAGTCCCTCTTAAGGTTGATTTGTCATCTTGCACTTCCCCATCCATACAAGTTCCCTCCATCCTATTTGTCCCTCCCCTCACCTTCATCATCTGCTCTAGCCAACCATTCTATCCCCATGCACAATACATTGTTTTCTCTTCTTTCCCATTCACCATCACTGTCGGTTTGTTCATCTTACTTAACCATTCGTGTGGCATGGCGATCTTACTTAAGAGTTCCTCTTAAGGATGATTTGTCATCTTGCACTCCCCCATCACTACACATTCTCACCCTTCACTTTTTCTCGCCCTTCCCCATCATCACATCCTCTCACCACCTCCTCCATTCTGGTCCACTTCCCCTCCTGTTTTCCTACTCTTCATCCCACCATCCTCTGTTTGGCAATCTTAAATAATCACTTCCGTCGCATGACTATCTTACTTAAGGGTTCCCCTTAAGATAGACTTGTCGTTCTGGACTTTTCCTTCTGCTCAATCATCATTCCTTCCATTGATCGTTACTTCCTCCTGGTCTCCCCTACCAACCAACTTTTCCTCCTACCATTACCCTTCCTCAACCTATCATTCACAGAGCACGTCCACCATCTTCAGCTTGCAACCATGTTCCTTTCCCCCATTTTCCCCTCCTTATTCTATCTTTCTTCATCCCGCTCTTTGTCACTCTTTCCATATCTCGTTTCTTTACCTTCATCTCATTCCTCCTCATCCTCTACATCCTTTCTTCGCCTTCATCTTGTCACAAATCATCACTCACCCTTTCTTTACTCTTTCCACTCCGTCTTCACAAATTCTCCCACATATCCACACCTATGCCCACCCATCATTATTGTTGATCCCCCTCTAACATTCTTTCATCATCATCTTCCATCCCCCATACTACCTCTCATGTTTCGTACTAATAATTATTGTTGGTTGACCCCTAAAAATGACTCATCATCATTCTCCACTGCCTTTTTCACTCTCTTTATCCTCCGCTTTTCCTCCACTCTTCCCCTCGCCCTTCCCCAACAATAATTATTGATGGTCTTCCCCTAACGTTCCTTCACTAGCATTTCCTCTTCTATCCCCCATTCTCTCTTTCCTCCCCTCCCTTTTCTCCACCCCCAACCTTTCTTGTCGTTTCTTACCCACCTCTCCATCTTCCCTTCTCCCTTGTCCATATCTTTATTGTCTTCATCATACATCCTTTGTCTATTTTCTCGCAATCCTCTTATCCTCATCTCATGCATCTCCGCAGGTTTTCCACTCTGTATCATTCCTCCCCTCTTTTTTCTCACCACATTTCTGATACTACCCACTATCACCCGAATATCCCCATTCTTGATTCCCTTCCTTCTGCACCATTTCCTCTCTTGTCCTCTCCTCCTTCCCACTCTTCGTGCTCATCTCCCTTTCTCTTTATATATTCTTCCTCTTTTTCCCTCGTTCTTCCTTCTTACTTCCACATCGTTACCTGGTCTCTTTCTCGCTATCTAGCCTTTTTTTATCCCTTCATCCTCCACATGCATCTCCATGCGATCTGTCCCATATTCTCTACCTTGGTCTTCCCCACGACAACTTAGTTCCTTCAATCTTCTCCCTATATCCGCTCTGGCATTCTCCCCCCATCATTTTCACCTTCCTCCTCCCCTCCCTCCTTTTCTCTACAACCTCTACCCCTTTCATTCATTCAGTACCAATTTCTCTTCCTTTCTATGATCTTCTCCACATCTTCCTGGTCTCTTATAGTTTCTTTCTTTTATTTTCTTTGTTCTATCATCTCTTTTGTCTTCTTTAAATTCTTCATCTTCCTCATCTCATTCATTTTTCCATCATTTCTCTCCCCTTATCTCATACATACCTCTTCACCGTATCTTTTATATTGTTGAGCGAGTCCAAATCCTCATGCTCAGACGCATCATCAGGTGCAAAGAGACAGTTCCACGCAATATCCTCTTGGCTGAGTTTGGGGCTTGCACTTTTAGATGGAGACTATATTTGGCTTTGTTTTGCTTTTGCATCGCATCCGGGGACTTTCAGATTCTTCTGCAGGCAAGGATAGGTATCTCTACCTCGCCTACCGTTCCTTTGATGCCATTTCTCTTTCTGACCACAGTGGTCGTTCCTGTTGTTGGTACATCGGAGTCTCACGTCACCATGGCTCTTTCGGGATTCAAATGGACCGCCTCCCACTATACAGATACTCCCTGGACGCTCCGGCCCATCTCCTACTGAGTAAGCAAGATCTGCACAAAATTATCAAAGATGACATTTACAGGCAGTTCAGCCAGCACACTTGGATCAGCCCTCCGGGTAAATTACGCCCTAAGATGGCTTTCTATGTTGTACATTTCCTTGAGGTTAATGGTGGATTTATTAGACGACCTATGTATATCTCCCAACTCTAGTTGCAAGCACTCCACTTACCCCTAGGCCAGTTCAGAGTGGGCTCTAATAGACTTCGTGTGGAGGACCACCAACTGGACGGCTCGGAGAGGATTTGTCAGCTTTGTTCCCTCCAGGAGGTCAAAACGAAGGAGCACTTCATTTTCAGGTGCTCCATCTACTATGAGATCAGAGGGTGATTCCATTGCCTATTCCAGGAGCATCCATCATTTGCGGCCTTCTTCAGGTATTGCGATCAACGGTGCCTTGCTCTCTACCTACAGGAGGTTCTTAGGCTTCGAAGTCTCTTCCTAGATAGGCTGCTACTCAACTGATCACATCTTTCTTTACGGTGCTCCCACCGAAGAGGGGCACCAAACGACATCTTGACACCAGCATGGATTCCCAAACCAGATTTGTCAAGATCCGGAATGCCACCTCCCATTCCAGAGGCTTTCATGATCGCACTCAGTTAGGGTCCCTCCCCCATAGATCACAGTCAGCCAGGAGGAAATAGAGGGCTTGTCTTGCTCATCCTTCTCCCAAACACCGACATTCCAGACTCTCCACTGTTTTAGCTACAAGACAGGCATATCGCCAGCTACTTGCAATCAGCCTCGAATGCTAGGTGATTATGTCAGAGATGGGGCTTCTTCTTCGGCTCCATCCTTCTGCACTCTTGTGGCGATTGTGGCCCCTGCTCCTTATTTCCTCTCTCTTCTCTCCTCTCTTGTTGTTCGGATGACCCTTTTGTGTCTCCCTACTGGTTCATTTGGCATTGTACTGTGCAGTCCCTTTGACCTACTTCTATGGTCGTTCGTTGGACATTAATATTATTATCTTATCTTATCTTATCTTACTACCTTCATTTTACACCTCTCTCTCCCTTTTTTATGATTTCACCCTCTACTTTGTCATCTTCTCTCATCTCATCGTCTTCTTCTTGTTCGTCCTTCCTTATTCCCTTCTTCTCCTATCATCCTTCTCTCTTATTCTCTTCCACCTCTTTCATTTCCTTTTTCTCCTCCTTTGTTTCCGTCTGCTCTATTCCATACCCTTGTCTCCTCAACCTCCGATTTTTATTTCTTCATGACATTTTCCCATTCTTCACCTACCCATAATCAACCACTACTCATATCCATTCCTTTTTTCTCTTTCCACTCTCACTCATTACATTTTTCAACACATCTTCACACCTAGCATTCAAGGCCGATTGAATTCTTTCCCCATTTGCGCACCGTAGTTGCTCCATTCTCTTACACCCCATTCTAGTCCAACTCTCCACAGCATTGACCTCTCCTCTTTTCGAGAACTTTGTCGTCTCTTCCATTCTCGTCAACCCTCTCGAGGGGGCATCATCATATCCGTCCCTAGTCACATCTTCCCATGGCGTTTTTGTCTTGGATGATACCATAACATTCATCACCTACCACCTTTTATTTTCACAAACAAACGTATGTTCTACTTTTTGCTTAGAAAAAGTAGATTGAATTCTTCCCCCATTCTCACAAGCAAAAGTTTAAACTACTTTTTGCTTAGAGAATGCTTTCTCTTTTCTTCCTCTAATAACTTCTTATTGAAGGAACACCTTCCTTAAGAAGAATCTCTTCAAAACCTTCAATCCCGTCGCCTGGGGCATATTCATTCATTTCGTCTACTTTCTTTGAAAAGACACTACTTTCATAGCACCCTTCCAAAGAGGGGCAAATGTAAACACCCCAATTTCACACCTCTCCTAAATCAACTAATTTTCCCATTCCATTTCCCATAAAAAACCATGGGGAATTAATGGACATTAGTCAATTAATAAAACCTTGTCAATTCCTAACTAATCTACCTCACATGTCAAATATTCCCCATGTCCCCCCATTTGCGAATTAAATATTCAAGTTTAATTCATGTCCCCCACTCACTTAATCTTGCTTACTCTTTCAAATCATGATAAACCAAAACCTCTGAATTAATCCAACTTTCAGGCTATAAATGGAGCCTTGCTCCCCCCTTATCAAAACAAGCAAAAATCCTACCAGAGCTCTTGCATTCTTGCTACACGAACATCCCTTCCATCTAATCCTAATGTTCGCATAAGCCTACTTTGCCCTTCCATAAATCCTTCATTCTCACATCCCTTAGTGCAAAGTTTGTGAATCGATCGTCGGTGCAGCGAAGCTCTTGCTCACGTTGGAGAAAGCACCTACACTTCAATCAAGACTGGGCCCGTCTAAGTCACTGCTCATTCCGAGCTTTGTGAAGGAGACACGGAAGAAGGTATAAAATTCAATTTCAGTACTTTCTTATTATCGATGATTTTTGTAGCTTACAAAGTCATCATGCAAGTGATCTATCAATCTTTTTTGTGCCTCGCCAAGCACCCGGTCTGGTGTGTTGGTGTGGACTTACATTTGTAGATCTATTAACTTGAATCTTCCCCTGCTCGAGAGAGCCAAAAGTCAAGAGTCGTAAACACCTTCCCAAGATTCTAGGAAGGTATTGATGTTGGACCTTGTTATGAGGTTATCATCGTGTTGATAATCAATTTGTAAGTGCCTTGCCAAACTCCTGGTTGGCGTCCAATGTGGACTTTTGGTCGCAAGTTTCAACGATTAATAATAATAATAATAATACTAATCACAATTATAAAATTCGTAAATTCCAGGATTTATAATGGACCAGTGTGTCCATAAGCGATTTGTGTCGCTTCGATGCCCAATTAGTTTCCACGTCATTCCCTTTTGAATAGAAAATTGTAGAAGGCAAGGCAGTTTTAATAACTACGGTATGTGCTTGGTTATATTTAATTATTATTAAATAGATAATAATTATAATAATTTAAAAAAGCAATCTTCATACAAAGGACAACCGTGAAAGATAAAATGAAGTTTTGTCTGTGTGTGTGTGTGTGTGTGTGTGTGTGTGTGTGGGTGGGTGAAAACAAATTTAAACAAAACAAAATAATAGTAATAGTAATAAAATTAAGAGGATTAGGATAGAATCGATTAGGGTTCTCCTTTTGGTTGTCATTTTGTTTTATTTTGGTTTGTTCATTGAGCTTTGGAACGGACTGGCTTGGTGACCACCACGACAAGAGCTCGGGCTTGAAATATGACTAAAATGTTGCGAAAATTGTGGTTCCGTTTGCAAAAAAAAATCCTTTCCTTACCTGTGCCTCATTCTCCCAACTACACACCAATGGGAGCCTTGAATCAAGGTATAGACATCCCAAAAAGCATAATAGAAATCGGATTTTTACCAAATGTGGTTGCAAGTGCCCCTGGTAGTGCCCCTAGTAAAGATGTATGCGATTGTGGGCATTCCAGATAAGACATTGTCATGGATAGCAGACCTATAGCTGCGCTTGGGAGGTGCCTGAGAGGAAATGGGGGAAATGGTTGAGTAGCAATGCTGCTGGAAGGCCCATGAATTTGCTGGGCATGAGTAATGGCACTGGGGGTTTTGGGGTGTCGGATTTGCACGTTATACATAAAGAGATTGGTTTAAAATGCCTTGGATCAAGCATAATCGATCCAAACAATCTTTTTTAACCAACTATAGGCAGATTCAATCCTGGACAAGGAACAATGGTGACAATAATCTTAATCCCATCACAAATCTAGTTTTCAATTTGTGTTGCAAAACAGATCAGAAAATAAGGTCAACAGATCTTGATATTCATGTATCTTTTGTTTTATTGGCCACATGGACACCTGCGCCAGCATCCTCATTGCTGCACCAGTTTGCGAGCTGGAAAACAGAGTAGACATGCACGTTTAGGCATGGAAAATTGTTTTTTTGTCCTTATGCAGATCTGTGTTGCACTCCTCCCAACCACGTCAAAGTGGGTGCTTTGTCCAGGATGAAGACATCAAGTAGATAAGATAAGATAAGATAAATATATTAATGTCCAACAAATGACCACAAAAATAGGTCAAAGGGACTACAAAAAACAGCAAGCACAGATACAAGGCGGGAAAACCAAAGAGTTCCCAAGAAAGATGAAAAACAAAAGCCAAAAGAGGTGGCCAACAGGAAGAAGAAACCACACGCACCCAAAACTGGGGTGGGAAAACAAGTGAGAGGAAGAAAGGGGGAAAGACGACAAAGGAGAAGAAAAGAGGAAAGCCCATCAAGGGATGGACGAACTAACTCTCCTAACATCTGAGGTCGACTGGAAGAAGCTGAGAATAGAATGTTGACCATCCGAAGAGAGAGTCTGTCTATTGTGTCGTTGTCTGGAAACAGTATTATCCCTCTGATGTCTTATGGATCTCATTTGTCTCATGAGGCCAATCCAAGTACGGGCATGCTAGTGATGACTCGGGGAACCATGGATGGTTTCCATGGGCCAAACCAATCTAGAGGAAGAAGCCGGGACGATCTCACCTAGGTGCTTAATGCCTCTCTCTATCAATAATACTGTGAAGAAAGAAGTGATTCGTTGGGTAGAATCCAATCTAGGAAGCAGCTGAAGAGTGAGCTCACAGAGCTTCAAAGCCTCCTGTAAATAAAGAGCCAAACAACTCTGATCATCAAACTTGAAGTCAGAAAGATCTTGTGTCCTCCTAAATAAGCAGTGAAACCTCCCTATGATCTCATAGTAAATGGGGCACCGAAAGATAAAGTGTCTCTGTCTCAGTCTCCTGGAGGCTACACAACTGGCAGATCATGTCTGCGCGATCAAGATGTGATTTTTCTCACAACGAAGTCTATGAGAACCAACCCTAAACTGACCAAGGGGGATGTGAAGGGCATGCATCCAATGCCGAAGGGGGTACTAAGGGCAAAGAATAAGACCGTCCCTCAACTCTAAAAAATGCTCAGCATAAAAGGCCATTTTGGGAATTAAACCCCCCTGAGTGTTTACCCAAGTGGTATGGATGAATAGCCTATAAATATCCTCTCTGATGATATTGTTCATCTCTTGTTTCGTAGGCAGAAGGTGTCTTGGGGTGTTCAAGGAGTATCAAAAAGGTGGAAGACGGTCCATCTGAATACCAATTGCCCCCAAAAGTTCGAATACCTCAGCATACCAACCACGATGCCAGCAAAGGGGGTCACAAAGAGCAATAGCCTCAGAAGAACAGTATGCCAAGTACGGATACTTGTCCCACCCCTTGGCAGTGTCCGCGAAGCCCCAAACATGGTGCAAGAAAGAAATCAAGTCAAAAATGGTTTTCAGTCTGAAAGGATGGGCTCAAAACTCCGCCAAAATAATGTGTTGGGGTATAGATTGCTTACACCTAATGAAGCAACAAAGGAGAAGAGTCTGGACCCTCTCGGTAGAAGCCCAATCAGTGCCCAACAAAAAGAGTCTCCAAGCAATAGAACCGTAGAGAACTGTGCGTCTACTGAGGGAGTCCATTAGACACATTTTGGAGGAGATGTCCTGAAAGTGGTGGCGGAAGCACTGTCTCTCAAGAAGAACTAAGGACCCACAGCCCTTGTTGACTCGAGGCTAGAAAGCATGTCTCAAACTGAAACAAGGGCCAAAGAACAGAATCCCCAAATAGGTATAAGAGTTCATGATCTTGATCTCCTCGCCTCCGAAGAAGAAGTGTAGATGCAAGGTCTTCAAACCATTAAAGACCGTAACCTTAGTTTTACCCAAGTTAACCGTCCGCTGTCGAAGATCACAAAACAAAGCTAAGGCATCGAGTTCTCGCTATAAACGCTCCAGAGAAGAAGCTAGGAGAACCACATCATCCGCAAGAAGATGAATGGATGTCAAAACCTAGTACAGGAGGCACTCATCACTTTCCTAAATATGCTCATGGAGAACAGACTCAAGCTTGTCAATGTAGATCCCAAACAAGGTTGGGGATAGGGGGCACCCGTGCTTTATACCAATGGTACTCCTGATGAACTCCGACTCTCCCTGGGAGGAGCAGAGGTGGACTAAAATAGCCTCGTACAGATGCATGATGGTTGTGAGGAGGGTCTTGGAGATGCCAATGTCCCAAAGCCGCTGAAAAAGTGCCTCACGTGGCACCAAGTCAAACGTTTTTCAAAAATCTACAAAGCAACAATAGACCTTCGATGAGCGATGACGTGCCTCCTCAATGATGACCCGGAGAGTGAAGATATGGTCAATAGTTTGGTGATCAGAACGAAAGCCAACCTGCCCCTTGGCTCTAATGTTTCTCGGCTCTTGTTCCTCGGATAGTTGCATATGTAACACCGTAGCATAAAGTTTGGAGAAAGTATGACCCACCATAATGGTCCTGTAGTTATTTGGGTCAGAGATGGGACACGATTTGTGGATCGAGTGAATGATACGGTGTGCCCGAGATGGCAAAAAACCCAAGCAAACCACATGATTGAAGAGGTTAGTCGAATAAATGCAAAGAACCCCTTGACCAAGTTTGAAGAATTCCGCTTGGAACCCCTCCTCATCCGCTGCCCTGCTATAGTTCATCATCTTGATTGCCTCTCTGATTCTAGTGTAAGTGAAAAGGTGGCAAAAGGGAGGTGGGTTGTCAACCTGGATAAGTGGTTGTCCGAGAATATCATAAAGCCTGGAGGTGTGAGACAACATGGAATTGGCGTTAAGCTCAAAGGGAAGAAATCAGCAGCAGGGGAAAATGGTGTGCCAAAAATGTTTAGGAGAGTGCCTAAGAGACTCACATAAAGTTTGTCTACACTGGGAAATTAAGATGCATTTTTTACGGTGAAGGAAACAATGTTAGGAGGCTTTCAAGGTATGATAGGGGAAAGTGCTTGGTTAAAAGCATGTTGTAACTATCTGTGGATGATTTTTCACTCTTCATCATACCATTTGTTCATGGGGCAAGTATTCTGTGGATGGGAGGTAGAAGAAGGCCGGGTGGAATTAGGGAAGAACATGAGGGAGGCCTCCCAAATGATGGAGGAAAGGAGGGTGTATTTGGCAACAACATTCCCCATAGAAAAGAACTGGGACTCGGAGGGTGGGGGGGGAAGGGAGGAGGGGACTCAGGGGGAGGGAGGGGGGGAGAGTTGTCATGTGTGCACTGTGGCACCATACATCAGGGTATGTGCTTCCTTGTCTGCTTTGCAAGAAGACAAACATATACATTATAACATTGGCAAGAGTGAGTAGTTGATGCTTGCCTGGTGTTTGACAAAATACTTCAAATGAGAGCCCAGATTTGCAGGGTTGGACACCCATCAAAGCATAACGAAAAGTGTATTTTTTTGGCCTCCTTAAGAGGAGATGCATGTGGAATTTCTTGTAGCTTGTGACAACCATTTTTTTGCACTAAGTAAGACTTTGGTAAGTGTGTACTCATGAACTTGTTGTCGTTGCTTGTGTTTTACGTGTGTGTTGTAAAATTGAATTAAGCGAAGATGTCTTGCTTGGAAAGCGTAAGTGCATGTACATATATATTTTATTTTATTTTTAAATTGCCATGGTTTTAGCAATGATTTTGGGGTTATAAAGTGTGGGCATGACAAACATACCATATAACTACTAGAAATATGGATGGATTCTCATGAAATATGCACATATTATATTAATAGACATAGGCTGAACACTTTTCTACACGCATAGAGATTGAATATAGGTCAGAAAATGAGGATGTTTCATTATGCTTAGATGTAGTGTAAATATTTCAGTGTATATTAATCAAAGCTTTATGCTCGTGGAGATCCATACATTCCTCCGTAGAAAGGTCGTGTCAATGCCAATAAAAGAGAGAGAGAGAGATGATGATGTCGTAACAATTACATTGGCTGGATAAAATCACTTGTATTTACCAGAACATAACTAACACTAAACTTATGAATTAAAAAAAGGCATAAATGCATTATACTTTATTTGATTACTCCTATTTAATACCGCGGGCTTTGGTTTACTAACTCAATGTAAAGAGTTACATGTAGCTAAAACTTTGGCCTACATCTACCCCCTCTAGAAATGTCTGAATCCAGTGGAGAAGCTTCTGAAAGTAGTGTGGTGTCAAGATGTAGGACTCTAGAAGATAAGACTAGACACAAAATCTTAAAGAAAATAACTCTTTTTAACTAAAACGAATGTCTTCAAGTCTGAAAATGTTAATTGATCGCCAGGTGGCCTACTGCTCATGGACATCCAAGACAAATGGCCCCAATGATGGCCCCAATGACTTTGATTGAGTCAGACATTTCCTCCAAAGTGGAGACACCAACTATTATCTTTTATTTTCAACTTTGTGTTCCCTTTGCCGATGCTCTTGGATTAGTGACTTTCAAAAATTTAGGCCTATACTCCCCATCAGGCATCAAAATTTTGAAATAGACTAAATTTGTGGTAAACACCGATAAATTTCTTTTGGGAATTGAAAATCTACTTCAAACTGTAGCTTGAAGTGCACAAGCATTTGTATTAACGTTCAATGTAATGATTTGGTTACAATTTCTTCCTTGAATGTCCTATTGGCATCATTTTAGAGGTCAAATGTTGTGCTCTTGGCCTGTGACCATATGTTGAATTTACATGGCTATGCCAACAACTGTATTAAGAGATTGAACAACCAATTGATGTCATAGACTTCAATCAATTGATGTCATAGACTTCAATCAATCTACTTGCATGTGCAAACGGCTAGATGCTGCCATACACTGCTTCAAACAGTCAATAATGAGTAAAACAGGTAGTGCATGACTGCAAATGACTCATCTGTGACCCTGGATGATCTAATGACACTGATGCATGCAGTAGATAGTTTGTGTGCCCAAATGGTGTAGAACATAAAAACCTAAGTTCTGGACCTCACGCCAGTAACTAATTTGCTTAAACAACCCGAAACTAAGATAAAATATCCCTTTCAAGGGATGAAACCAACAATCAAGGAAATTAGTTCAAACCCCAAAGCAATCAAATCTAAATTTCAAACAAGCAGACTGAAATAAAACCTATATTTGGACAGCGCACTGTTTTTTGGAACAGCAATATGGAAACTCACAATTTCACCCAAACTATCATCCAACAATGCATCCACAATTTTTATAAACCTTTTATAGAGATTCTAGAACTGTTTTCAACCCAAAAAAAATCCATATGCTCAGCTGCAAATTAATAATAACCAGCAGAAGTACAACCCCAAAATAATTATGAAAAGAGGGTTTAGAAACCCCAAGAATTCACAACAAAGTAGATTCCGGCTTTATTAATAGAGGAAAATCTGAAAATGAAGTGAAATATCAAATATATGCCCTTCAAGGCACCAATCTTCACACCAAAGTAAGTCGCTCCACCTAGGAGAGGCCACTCAATGCAAATACAAATCTGATTATGATTCCTTCTCCACAAATATGCAACAATCCTTCAAGCCCACACAAGGAAGGAGGGTTTCCATCCCCGTACCAACCACTAGAAGGGTTTTTGTCCTTATAGAAAGATGCCACACACTTGGATTTTCACCCAAGAGTGGAAGAACTAAGAGCAATCAACTCACAAGTCCAAGTAGAATCAATTCGCCAAAGATAGATGATGCACAAATGAAGCCTTCACTTCCTTTTATACCTCCCCCTTGGCGCGAAAGCTTGGAAAGATCATGGCCGTCCCATAGAAAGCCATAATATTATTTTATTAAGCCTCTTCAAATGCCTTAAGCTCAGCTGACCTGCCACAAGAAGAAATACACTAAAAAGAAAACATTAAAATTAGGAAAAAAAAATGCAAAATGGAGCTCAATTTCCTTTTCCAACTCCTCAACTTTTTTTCCATGGAAAAGGGACATTACAATCTTCCTTTCCCAAAATTGCTTGTCCCCAAGCAATTGCAGTTGTGGATATTCCAATATTTTTGTGCTTTCCCGTGTAGCATCCTCAAGGGGTAATCCCCTCTAATGAACCAAGTATTCCTTGATGCTTCTATTCCTCAATTTCTTTCACGAACCTCTAGGATATCTTCCGGAATTAAAATCAACTTGCCCTCCTCATCCAATAGGGGCAACTCATGTGAAGGAGTAAGGTGCTGTCCTAGTGCCTTTTTGAGGCATGACACATGAAAAACATTATATATTTTACTATTTTCCGGAAGCTCAAGTTCATATGCCACCTTTCCCACCTTCGTCTTTACCTTGTAAGGACCATAAAAGCAAGGTTTTAACTTTTCCGCACCCTTTTGTTTGATAGAAGATTGCCTATAGGACTGCAATATTAGAAATACCAAGTCTCCCACTTCAAAGGTCCTCTTTTTCCTATGCTGATCTACATATAGTTTTTGCTGATTTTTAGCACGCAAGAGGTTTTCCTTGAGTTCTTTTAGAATTTCATGACACTACTGAATCAACTCTTGAGCCTTGGGTACTCTACTATCCATCATAACTGAATCAATGAAAGATGGAGCATCATAACCATAAAAATATTTAAAAGGAGACATACCAATGGATGTGTGGAAGGTGGTGTTGTAGCAAAACTCAGCCATGTATAGCCACTTAATCCATGCTACTGCTTCTCATCAATGTAGTTCTGTAGATAACCTTCCACCCCCTTATTGACTATTTCCATTTGTATATCCATTTGGGGATGGTAGCTAGTGCTAGGAGTGAGTTGAGTGCCTACCAATCGAAACAACTCTTGCCAAAACATGCTCATGAACTTGCTGTCCCTGTTACTCACAATATTCTTGGACAACCCATGAAGTCTAAATATCTTTTTGAAAAACACATCAACCACTATGGGAGCATTATACTTAGCCGGAAGTGGACAAAAATGAGCATAATTAGTGAGTCTATCAACCACTACATATAAGCAACTCTTACCTTGAACCATAGGCAGCTCAGTGATTAAGTCGAAAGAGATGCTCTCCCATTTTTGAATGGGAATGGGAAGAGGTTGTAGGAGACCTGCTGGAAATGTGTGTTTTGCCTTGTTTTGTTAGCATGTAAGGCATTCTTGAATGTATTGGACCACTTCCCCCTTTAAGACCTTTCCAATAGAATATTTCCCTCATTTGTTTATATGTCTTAAAATAACCTGGGTGACTAGTTGATGGATCATCATGAGCAGCTCTCAATATTTTACTTTTCACCTTCGATTCGGGCACCAAATAAACTTGGTTTTTGTAGAGAATAGGCACATCCCTTACTTTGTACCTTTCATCAATTATTTCCCCTTCAAAAACAGCATTAGCAAACTTATTTTTGGCATACTCAGTTGTAATTAATGACTTCCAATCAGCTGTAATTTTGGATAAAGAGCAAAAATGTGGCTCCCACAACAAAGTATCTTCTACCAAATAGTTAACTTGGGGTGTTTCTGGAAACATACCTTGCAAAGTAATTTTTTTACCTTTGTCCATGAAAGTTATTTCCTTGCTTTGATAATTGAAAGTGAGTTCTCCCAATGAGTGCAACCATTGGACTCGAAGCACGATGCCCATATCAGCCATGTTAATTAAATAGAAATCAGCATATACCTCATATTGCTCTAATGAAACATGGAGTTGAGAACACCTCTTGGTACATGGCATAGAGTGACCATCTGCTATCTTTACAGTGAACCCTTTGAAGTCTTCAACCTTCAATTTCAAGTTGGCCACCAAGCAAGCATCTATGAAGTTGTGAGTGGCTCCCCCATCAATCAAAATGGTGACTTCATGCCCTTGTAGATTGCCCTTCATATGAAATGAATTGTAACTAGGTGCTCCCTTCAAGGTAGCAAGAGTGCTATCAACCCTTTTCGGATCCTCTTCCGGCATACTATCATGCTTAGCTTCATCAACATTGTTTTCATCATCACAATTAGAAAATACTTCAATGTAATGCACTTTACCTTTGCCCAAACAACGATGCCTTGTTGTCCATGGATCCTTGCATGAGAAGCACAAATTCTTCTTCCGAAGCTCGTTTCTAGATTCTTTCTCATTGCTGGTTTTGGGCAGCTCCATGTGAGTACTTGGTAAGTTTTGGTGTGGCCTCCTTGGCTGGTCCAAAGGAGGGTGTCTAAGCTGCCTAGTGGGTCGTCCACTTGAATTTCCTTTGGGAATATTGTTGTTCGTTGTTGTTTTTGGAGCAGCACTTTTAAGATCTAAAGCCTTCTTAATTGCCTCTTGAAGAATCAATGGATCAAAGGCTCGAATCAAACCCTTGAGGGGCTCGATCAAACCCTCAATTAAGAGCACTAGAAGCCTTCTTTCTTAAACATCTGTGATCATAACGGAGAGCCTCTAAAATTCTGTCACATATTCCTCCAATGTGCCCTGTTGTCTTAAATGAGCAAGCTCACGAAAGTGAACTTCCGGATCAATTCTATCACACCGATCAATGAGTCTTCAACAAAACTCATCATAAGAATCAACCTCATTATGCCCTTGTGTCACTAACCCATGAAACCACCATTCATGAGAAATTCCTTCAAGATGCAAGGTAGCAAACATGATAACATCCTCCTCTATCATGGGCTTCAAAGACAAATATGTATTCAACTTCTGAATCCAAGCTCTAACTGAGCCTTTGGCTAATCCGTCAAATATGGAGAAAGTCATCTTCCCCAACACATTTTGTACTTCCTTTTGTGGCACATGATGTCTAGGCTTGGGCCGAGGTCTTCCTGTATTCACTCCGATGAATTCGGTGAGTGAAATAGCTTCATGAATCTCTCTCGGAAGAGCCATATACTCTTCATAGCTTGAGGCAATGTTTTTCCCCGGTAGAGGCCTTGCTTTGACATCGGAATAACTTTTTCCCTTGGAAGGAAAGTGGGCCTTGTAGCTGATCCATGGGCTGATCCCATAGGTTGCCTGAGCATTGTTAGCTCCGGATGAGCTACCATCACCATTTTGAACCCTAGGTTCAATTATCTTTTGAAGAGATAGGGCAAGGAAGTCCATTGTGTACGCTAGTCTCTCTTGGCTTGCAATCAACTTATCAACTTTGGCTTCTTGAGAGATCTTGATCAACCATATTGTCTTCTTCCCTTGGTTGATCCGCTTTTCTTCTTCTTTGGTAGTATAGGAAACCCTTGTTGCCTTCTTCCATTGAAACCCTAGGCCTTTGAAGATCCGAGCTCTGATACCACTGAAATATCCCTTTCAAGGGCTGAAACTGAAAATTAGGAAATTAGCTCAAACCCCAAAGCAATCAAATCTGATTTTCAAATCAGCAGATTGAAATCAGATTTGGACAACGAACTGATATTTTAGGAAATAACAGTATGAAAAGCTCACAATTTCACCAAAATATCATCCAACAATGCATCCACAATTTTAATAAACCTTTTAGAGATATTTTAGAACTGTTTTCAACCTTGAAAAACATGCATATGCTCAGCCGAAAATTAATATATAACCAGTAGAAGTACAACTCCAAAAAAATTATGAAAAGAGGGTTTAAAAACCCTTAAAACTCACAACAAATAGTAGATTCCGGCTTCAGGAAAAGAGGCAAATACTGAAATATGAAGTGAAATATCAAATATATGCCCTTCAGATGGCACCAAACCCTTCACACCAAAGTAGGTCGCTCCACCTAGGGAGAGGCCACTCAATGCATATAGACAAATATGATTATGCCTTCTTTCTCCACAAATCTGACAACAATGTCTTCAAGCCCACACAAGGAAGGAGGGTTTCTGCCCCCCTACCAACCACTAGAAGGGTTTTCGTCCTTCTAGGAAGATGCCACACACTTGGATTTTCGCCCAAGAATGGAAGAACCAATGAGCAATCAGCTCACAAGTCCAAGTAGAGATCAATTCGCCAAACATAAATGATGCACAAATGAAGCCTTCACTTCCTTTTATACCTCCCCTTTAGTGCCAAAGCTTGGAAAGATCATGGCCGACCCATAGAAAGGCATTATATTATCTTTAATTAAGCCTCTTCAAATGCCTCCAAGCCCAGCTGACCTGCTACAAGCAAGAAATACACTAAAAAGAAAACATTAAAATTAGAAAAACAAATGCAAAAGGGAGCTCAATTTCTTTTTCCAACTCCTCAGCTTCTTTGCCATGGAAAAGGGAATGGCAAGAAGTCCAAAATCTGATCCTTAAGTGGGAAAAAGGGGAGAAGTATATTATGATGAATGAGAGTGAGGAAGAGAGAAGCTATGAAATTTTCTTTGTGCTTATGTTGTGACTATATTCATTTGAAATCCGAGTTATATGTTGTTTAGCAAAGGTCAAAAACATGTGTATTTTGATGGTGAATTCAGTAAACTAACGGCAGCAAGGATCTGACATTATTGAGTAGAATGGATGATGTGATCATAAATTTTCTTGTAAAATACTAAGGGGCTGAGAGCAGGAGAGATGGGGAAAAAAGAATTCACACGCTTCCCCCTTACAGTCGATTGATTTTAGAATAATTTTGCTTCACTCAGAAATAATTCGATTTCACAATAATGCAAATTTTGTTGGTAATCTTCAAGTAGATAATGATTGTAGTAGGTTGGGCGGTGACTACCCATCCCCTTTTCTGTAGGTCTGAAGTCCCTTAGCTTTAGGTATTTTAAGATTAAAAACTCTTAAGTGGTCTATCCTCCTATGGTTTTTATTTCACATAATATCACCTATCACTAGTGACCGTGTGCTTTGTTGTGGAGATTTTACAAACCAGCAATTAAATTATGAATATTCCTCATGCAACTAAGAAAAGTTACCAAAATGTAATTGGAGTTCGCAAAATATGTCCTTACAACATCACAATTTTTTTTCATTCTTTACAGGAAAGAATATTGTCAGCATGAAACATGGTTATGTGGGGACGCATCCCACCCAAAATCCGGGACGTCCCGGACGTTTTGGGGACGCCGGGACGGAGGGGAAACATTTCCCCCACATTTCCCACAAGCGAAGGAGTAGAGGAAACGTCCCCGGGACGTTTGGAGAGGAGGAGAAACGTCCCGGGGACGTATGGGACATTTGGGGGACGACGGGGACGGTTGGACGTTCCCAAAACATTTCGGGGACTTACAATTTTTTTTTTTAATTTAATTTTTTTTTAAATTAATTTGTTTATTGTTTTCTCTTTATATATGTTTAACAGTTAAACATAACCCGACTGAATTGTATTACAAAGACATTAAGAAACAAGAGTGATATATGAATACAGAAATTTTTGAGCATAAATGCACATGGACGGTAACAACATTCTATGAAAACCAATAGCATACATATTAATATTAAAAGTTATATGGTCATATAACATTAGTATAGCTATATGGTCATATAACATTAGTATAGCTATATGTATGCTGCGAGTTTTTAATATGGACGTCTGAATGTGGACTATATGCACATGGTGGACTGTTATATAAATATGAATTGTTATTCATAAAAATTTTAAAATTAATCTTTACATTTTTAATATTTATAATTTTAAAAATTATTTTAATAGCCATCCCGAAATTTTGGAAATTTTTTGCCGTCCCAGAAACTTCGTCCCCGCGTCTCGTAGTCCTTGAGTCTTAGGTAACTATGGCATGAAAAATAATGAATATAATTGGAATTTGCATGTAAGCATCCTAAAGCACTAATAGTCTACAACACTAAACAAATCCATAACACTTCTAGATCCAAATGTAATAGGAATTTGCAAAATAGGTTTTCTTACAACATCACGATTTTATCTCATTCTTTACAAGAAAGAATATTGTTGTACTGGCATTTTCATGTAAGCATCTAAAGCAATGATAACCCACAATGATGAACAGTTACGTAACACTTCTAGATCCAATGCACATGCAAAACAAGTTTGCTAAAATCACACTCAGAGAAGCAGGAAATATACAATAGAACCTATGTTAATGACAAAAACCAGAAAAACAAGGGAAAAGGGGGAAATTGGAAAAATAAATTTGATTTTTGCATTGTTACACGGGGATGCTTCACCCCTTCCCACAGCCATCTGGGACATCTTGGGGACAGGAACAGTCAAAACGTCTCCCCAAAGCTATGTCACAAGGTATGGTGAATTTTATCGAAAAAGTTTGAATTTCGTCAAACTTTATTCTTGTCAAACAGGAACTTCAACTTTATCCCTTGTTTTTGTATGGTAAGTTTTTGAAATGATTTTGCATTATTTTATAAATGTGAGTATACATACATATACCTACTAAAAGTAGAAGACGGAAAGCTCTCTCCAATCTGTCCCTTTAACATATTTATGCATTTTTTAGAAAATAAAAAAAGATAGAAAAATTATTTGTTCGAACTTTAAAACATTTTTTCTTGAACTTCATCCCTTGGCAAACTTGAACCGAACTTTATCCTCGTCAAACATGAACTCTACCGCGAACCTTATGACTTAGCCCCAGAGTACCAAAAAAGCACAAAAAAGGGGGACATCCCCTGAACCTTGGGAATGTTTCCGGCATGTCTCCCTTTAAAGGGACATTCTAACCTCCCCAAAATTTATTTATTTTAATTGAAAAGATTTAAATACTAGTAAGGATGTCTAAACGTCCACGAAACCTCCCCTCTTTTATATGCCCCCAAATTTTATTTTATTTTAATTTGTTTTTACTTTTTATTTTTTTATTTTAAAGATTTAAACACTAGCACAAATATGATTCCCTGATTACATTCTTATTAAAATAGTAACTGGTTCAATAATTTGTTTACTCAAGATTGGTGATCTTGTATTAATTCATCCAGAGGAATAGAGTGGAAGGTTGAGTTAGGGTTTTGGATCGAGGAAGCCGTGAAGGCTTGTGGCGTCCATTGCAGAGCGGTGGGAGCTGGCGAAGAACAACAATGAGGTGGCTCAGCTGGATTTTCTTTGCCAATGTTTGGCCGAGCATTGCATGGACGGTTTGTTGCTTTACATTGGTTCGCTCGAGGTTGGCCTTGAAAAAGGGCTTTTTGAAGAAGCTTATCGGTTCGCTGGGTACCTCCTCAGCCAAGATGTGAAGGCTTTCTTGTCTCTCAGGCGCGGTCTAGGTTTTGCTTCGCTTAAGCCTTTTCCGGTCACTGAACTTGTGTCAACGTTTATCAAGTTTTATTCCTATTTTCATCGGCCGCTTGAAGAGTTGACTATGGAGCCTCCGTCAACAGAGGTTTTGCAGGTTTCTGGTGATATTCTTGTGGTGGTGGATTCGAGGGTGGAGGCGGATATGTTCTTATCCCCTGCTTCTCAACCAGACCTGGCTTATTCCCTTCCTACGACCGTTGGAGGCTCCTCTGTGTCTGTCGACCCTATTGTGTATAGCGGTGCGGATATGGTCAAGGGTGTTCCCAAGGCGGGGTTGGATGGGGGGTCTTACCCTAATCTTCTTGCCCCGCTTTATCATTTTCAGCAGAGGATGGCGTCTACAGGGGTGAAGGGAGGCGGATCTGTGGTTATGCCTTGCGGGGGGCTTGTTACATTTTCACTTTTCTTCCTAATTAGAGATCGTCCGGCCTTGTTTCCCAAGCACCATATTAGGAAGAAACCCTCTTTTCTTCATGCTCCCCCACTCGTTTGGCCCCTCCTTCGCTAAGGCTGGGGTTTTCACAGGATCTTCGGTTTTGGTGTACGTGGTTTTTTGGACTTTTTGGTTTTTGGACCCCTACGCATGTGTATGAGGTGCGTTGTTGCAGTGGAGGGGTTGTTCGGTGCTGTTGGGTTGGGAGATTCTGGTGTGGTGGCTCTTTGACTTCTTGGTGTGCACTTGCAGGGTCCATCCTTGGTTATTTTGTGGTTGTGCGTGGTGCTGTTGGGTATCGGTGCTTCGGACTCTGCCAGGTTCTTGGCGGTGCCTTCTTTCCCGGTCTGGTCTCTTTGTGGCATGTTGGCTTTTGCTCGTTTCCTTTGCCTATCTAGCATGTTCCCCGTTCGGGGTGGCTTGTTAGAGAGTCTTGGTGTTCTTTTCTTTTGGTGTTTCCCGTTTGAGACTGCCTTGGGTTGTGTTTTTCGGGTTTCAATTTTGGCGTGCCTTTGGTTGTTCTCGGGTACCCTGTGTTGCTGGGTTTTCTCTTTTGTTTTTTCGGGCCGTTATCTGGCCTCTTCTCGTTTGTTTCTGTTTTTTCCGTTTGTTTTGGCAGGGTCCTAACCCTCTAGTTCATAGCTCTGGTCAAAAGCGTTTAATAATCAAAAAAAAAATACTAGCACAGATATCTTAGATCTTTCTATTTGAAAAACACCAATATGTATCAATTTCAAGATGCTTATCTTGGATTTTGTCACATTGTTTATACATGAAGGCTTCCACATTGGTTAAAGACTCCATCACCTCCTCTACAAATTTCTCGTTGTCTAGTGATGGATGTCATCAATCTAGCTGCACCACTGCGTTGGGCTCAAATAAATCTTTCATGGCAAAAAGGGGCTTCAAATAGCATTATATGCCCAAGATATTGTGATCACCTTCTCCAAGATGAAGGAAAATTTACAACTCCTAGGACAGTCAATTGGACATCAAATTTAAGATCAGCTATGTTTTTGACATATTACTATTACACTTGCTCCTCCCACCCCACTTGACCTACCATTGTAGGTTACACCTATTGGCATAATTAATTTTTTATTTTTATATGTTATTATTAGCTTTTTATATATTATTAAATATTTCAATAGCCATCCCTGAAATCAGAGTAGGTTTTTACCATCCCTGAAACCCATCCCTGAGAATTAGGTAACATTCGTTTTTTTGTTAATTTTTACTATTGTCTCTAAGAGACTTGAACAGTGACAGTAGACAGTGGTCATGACCCCACCCAATTAGGTTCATGACCAGATTGGACTCGAGGCCCCGTTGACATTAGGTTGGTTCAAAGCCAGATGGTAAGCTTATGCAATCCATAATGTTCAAAAAAAATGGTGACAAGCACCACATTAAGAGGACACTAAAGGAAGCTATAGAGATTGGTAAGCATCCTAATAATCTAATTAGGAACAAGACACTAAAACTCAATGATTCTTGGAAACCCATCATTCATATGCTCAAAGCTAACAAAAATAATAATTAATGTTTATGTGAAAATTAATGATGCTTGGAGGACAATTATTTAATAATGTTGATAGATATTAATTATTGGGGTTTTTGTTATTGATTTTAGCCTTATGTTGTAATCAGAGTTATCTATATAAGGAGCTCATGTTGTAATCAGAGTTATCTATATAAGGATCTCGTGTCTGTAATCTTATCATCCCTCGTAATGATGGACCACAAAGAGTGGTCCAAAACGTCTATTCTTTCAATTCTATACACAATGAAAAAGTTGTTCTTTATATATTTCTGTTTGCTCAAATTGTAGAGTGTTTTTCCATTGGTAATTGAAATGCACCCACAATTTGGCTAGGCCGAGTAAATCTTTTGCTGCTATGATCACACTATCAATTGAAAAAATCATATTCGGCAATTAAATAAGCATAATTATGTTGATTTTATCACCCGTGCTCCCTATCACTATGTTAGAAATCCTATGACCGGACATCCAACGCAGCGGCAATTACATTAAGTTGTAATGATTTCGTTTTCTAGGTTGGCAGTTATTCTGCAAATGTAGAAGGCTGAATGTTCCACTTATCCAACATCTCTGTGTATATGCTTGTCGACATAACATGAAAAATCCAAGCGCTTGGTGCTTCGACGTGCATTCTAACACTTATATTGCTTCAGTGCAAACTAGTGATTCCTTTCCATCGGTATTTTTGCCTGCACCTACATCTTTCTATTTACTGTTGTAAGTGTTTTACCCGTAGCAGCAAAAATACCTCCAATTTGAACACAAAAACGTTATTTTAACTTTCTCGGCACCATGCATTAAATGTTCATTTTATAGTTTCCCCACTCTCTCAACATAATTGAACCTAACTCGAAAATGATTTTCTTAGGAAGTTCTCGATACTTCATGCTTGAAAAGATTTCTATATCCGGTTTTTCCTTGCTCTTTCCTGCACCATAATTCACATTTTTCAACCAACCATATTTTGTTCTTTACAAGTATGGCTGCGACGATTTTACGGTTTACGTGAGAACGAACCCTGGATTTGTATTCCTTTAATAAGATATTACAAACCATGATGAGAAAAACAGCGCCGAAATTACCTGAATTGTTGCTTAATAGAAGCATTTAAATTCAGAAAGCAAACAAGAAAATGCCCTAGATCTCAAAAATACACTAACACATTTAAACCCCAAATTTTCAAACATAAGTGAAATGCATACGGTGGTTTATGAAAAACCTGGCTGCTTTGGCAGATCGGACAAAAAGGAAGTGCAACATTTGCGAAGCTCGGTGGACAAACGGCCAACATCTTCGGACAAAGCGTCGAAAGTATATTTATCATAGAATTTAGCGAGATAAGCCCGCGATATTGGCACCAGGCCTTGTGTGGAAGCCATTAATTATTACCCTGCGGCTTAAGCTTGCAAGTTCGGATGCCGAAACTTGAGAAATTGAGGACCCGGGTGGGCACATGAGAAAATTGTGGGGTTAAAAGTGAAGCCCTGAACACATTTCAAATTTCCTGCCGGCACCGCAGAATTTGGGATTCCTTTTCAACGACCTGGTCACAATAACGGAGTTGACTGTGGGGGTTAATTTCATATTGATTGGTAGATAGAAGAACCCCGCACATGTTTTATAAACACGGCCCAAGTAGCCTGCCACATGCTGACGTGACAAGGCCACCGCCACGGGGGATGCGCACATGGCATGGAGGAGTCAATATTAACACTCCGGTTTAAATAAATTAAATATTAAACAATTAAAACTATTGTGCGCCAACATTGGAGGGAGCTTGAAATGAAATAAAATGAAAGATTTTAATGACGTCCATGAGACTAAAGAGTCTATGGGACCACAAAATAGAGATTTTTAATCAGCTTTTAGACTCCTTTCAATATCCGCTCTTCGGTTGTGAATCTTGATGATGAAACTCGCAGTCACTCGAAGCTTTGTTCCTTTGAAGAGATCCTCAAGTCCATCCACCTTTAGGCTTGTTTTCATACTGGATACAGAATATCATCATAATGCCGAACACTCCATGACGAAATGCCATTAAGTCTCCACGACCCCTTTGTTGCAGAAAAGACAAATTCTCATTTCCCAATCTTCCTTTGGAATAGTCCATCTACCAGTTTCGCATCGAAGATGATGTGATCCGGTCCTTAACTGTGCCACTAGAATCCTTGCTTTACCCTTAATAGCAGCCCCTAGATAAGCTTTTTCATCATGGTCCCCAGTGGAGTTGAATTCTCTGATATAATGCGCTTTCTTTCGACCAATCTGTCCCTTCCACATGACAGTCCTGAACTTTTCTATCACACAATTCTTTATTTCCCTGTTATTGTTAGGACACTTTTGCAAGTTGATGCCCCATTTGTTCATCCATTTAGTATTTTGTTTCATCCAGGTTTTCTTTCTGCTTTCCAGAGTATTGTCCACAACTATTTTGGGCCAGCGAAGATTTGTCCATGCTTTTAACTTTCTTCAAATAGCTTATCATCCGAGATATTGCCGAATCTTCCAACAAGGAAGTACCCACTTCAGCCAATAGGATATCATAAGGAATAGTCGATTTGACTTTGAGAGTGCTTGTGATTAGATGTTTATGAATTCGTTCTATCTGTCTCCACCCGTGATTTGACATGCTACTTCCCCAAAATTCACAGCCATAGAGAACAACCAGAGTGACCAATAAACCAAAAAGAGTTTTCTTAGTTTTCCAGTCCCAAAGTTTAGCTTTCCTACACCTGTTTTGAAGTAGGCAAGATGCTTTCTAGCCTCCCTATATCCTTTTTGCTTTACAAGTCTCCCAACTGAGTTTGTGGTGAAAGTCAATCCTAAGATATCTGTATTCAGTGACTATTTCCAAAGGGCTCCCTTCCAAAAAGAAAGTTAATTTGTCTCTCTTTCCTTTTCAAGGAGAAAATCATGATTTTTGTTTTGCTAGTGTTCACTTGCACCCCAACTTCTTGGCAGAAGAGCTCTAGTGCTTTTAGTTGTTCCCTCAAACCTTGGGTTGTTTTTGAAATTAGAATAGGATTGTCAACATAAAGAAGTAACTTCACCATGTAACTTGCCAACTGTATACCTCCTCCCTCAATTTTATTTAACCATTCTTCAAGCTTGTCAATGTATGGACCAAATAAAGTGGGAGAGAGAGGGCAACCTTGCTTGACACCAATGTCACTGCCGAAACACTTAGACATACCTTCTTTGGTTCTGATTTTAGCTCTGACCTGCTCATATAGTTTATGAACTTCTGCTCTAAACTCATTTGGAATCCCAAGTTCTCCATCATGTTCCAAAGTTTTTTTCTGGGCACTGTGTCGAAAGCTTTCCTGAAATCAACAAAACAGCAAAAAGCTTCTTCTCCTTGGGTGTCCCAAACCTTCTCAATCAAATGCCTAAGAGTGATACAATGGTCAATTGTTGAGTGTTTAGATCGGAATCCTGCTTGCCCTTTTGCTCTTTTACCCTCTCTTTTGGCCCAACTACTGATTCTCCATTCTATCATGCCTCCAAAAAGTTTACCAAGAAGAGGGTTGATCATAATGGTGTGATAATTAGACGGGTTAGTAATGTCACCACTTTTAAATAGAGGAATAACAACGCTAGTTGTCCACTCTGTCGGAAAGCCATTCTGATCAACATCATTGAATATTTTTCTGATGTGTGGTGTGAGGACCTCGACTCCCCATTTTAAAATTCAGCCTGTAGACCATCAATGTCTTGAGCTTTACGACTTGTTAGATTCTTTATGCCCTGTTTGATGTCTTCTGTCGAAAAAAGCTCAAACAAAGTCTCGATTATGGGAGGAATATCTTTTTGTTGGGAACGCTCATAAGGGTTCCTTGCATATTCTAACTAATGAGCACCTGTGATATTATTTTCTATGTATTTTTTCTTTTGTTGTAGCTCCCTCCAAAAACCTTTGGGGTTGTGTTTTCCAAGAGAAATTAATTATGTTCTTCTCTTGCTCACATAGCTTTCTTTTTTGTGTTGCACCAATCTCTCATAAGTCTTTTTATTTTCTTTGTTCATCCCACTTTCCTTCAAAGCTCTCTTGGCAGCTTTACACTCTTCATCATACCACGAGTTTGTCGAAAAAGTATTTGCCACTCCCTTTCTGGGTTTAGATCGCTCACAAACACTTAGAGCCTTTTGGATTAAAGATATCAGCAGATTACTACATATATAACCACTCATTCCCTTAGACGTCGTGTTCTCTATATCTTTCCTCATTATCTAAAATTGTTGTTTAAGGGTTGCAACAAAGATTTCCTGATTTTCTTTATTGAGAATGATTTTTCCTTGTTTTTGAGATGCCTTTTGCATGTGATGAGTCTGATTCTTTTGTTGTTGATTTAAGACGGTCGCGAGCTTTACCAAAAGAGGACTATGATCTGATTTTAATTCGATAGGACAAACTCCAATTTCAAACTCAAGCAATGTGGAGATAGAACTTTGAGAACAGATTACATAGTCCACTACACTTTGACCATTGTATGTTTTACAAGTGATATTGCCTGATCTGGGCCAAGCTCTCATGCCATTACAAATGACCAGGTTGTATAAGCTACATAGGCTAAGAAGCTCAACCCCAAAATGTGTCACCCCTCCATTACCTTCTTGAGATACTCTTTCCCAAAGCTTGTTTTCTTCTTCCTTAAGCCATAACGGATTGTCTTCATCTCCTTCTAAGCTGGTCAACTGAAGGGATTGATTATTGGAAGTCCTCGCATTGAAATCCCCCAAAAGAATTATTTCCCCAGATGCACTAAAAACATAAATGTCTTTTTTTATTGAAGCGTATGGATCTTCGCTATCTAGATTTATTTTCTTATATGTCTTTGAACCTTTTGGTGCAAAGTAGCAGGCAGCCAATCTGATTTTTGTCTTGTCATCTGTTATTTTCAGCCATATGTATTGCTTATTTGGATCTTCTTTTTCAACTTTGACATTTTCGAGCCATATTTCCTTGATTAACACTGTGATTCCGCCGTGACCTTTCCCTGTTTCATTCCCTTCATTCCAAACTGAAATTTTCTCGTAGCCTTCAAACTCTGGTACCTTGCAACCTTCATGCTCATGCGTTTCCGTAAGAATAATAATATCTTTCCCTTCTGATATGGGCCCCAAACCCGGTCCTCTTCTCCATGGATATCCTCTGCAATTCCAACTTACTATGTGCATGAATTCCCGTGGGGCCCCTAATTCCTATTTCATGTTTGATAAATGATCGATGATTTGGGCTTTCCCATTTCTCATATGTGCCCATTTTCCTGCTTCCCTTACTTTTCTCACTTTCTTCCATTCTTTCCTTCGCTCTTCTTGTTGAGTGAATGTCAAATCCTCATCTAGATATATGTGTGTGCCTCTAAGAAGTCCCATGTTTTTTAAGATAGCATGTTTGTCTTCTATTTTTCTCATGACCACACGCACGTGACGGTCCTTTCCTCCTTCTGTTATCCTGCCAATCATGTTTGCTTGTTGTATGTATCCTGTCCACTTCAATTCATCTTTAAGAAAGTCTCTTGCTAATAGGTCAGTTCTCTCTTTTTCACCAAAATCTTTTAGACCCTTGATAATAAAATTTACTACTCTGTCTTGTTGATCTTTCTCTTCTTTTATCTGTGTTTTGATGTGTTTCTTTATGACTTGCCTTTGTTCATTTGATGATCCACTTACTAATTATGACCAAGTTTTGGCTTCTTCTATCCGATCCTTTAGTTGATTTTCTTTTATTTCCATGTCTTTGATTGTTGATTGGATCTCATTTATCTGTATTGTTTCCTTCCCTTTTACCATTTCAGGGCTTTTTTCTCCCCCCATTTTCATATGTCCTAGATCTTGTTTTAGCATGGTTAACTCCTGATGTCCTCTCTCCATGAGGTTTTGGAGATTTAGTACCTGTTCTTTGAGAATTTTATTTTCTCTTTCCAACCTGTATCTAACTTCTGTAAGTTCTTTCCTCCCACTATTTTCTTGCAATTTCTGGTTTTCTAAAATTCCAAACCTTTCTTTCATGTTCATGAGCTCATTCACATATAGTTCTAAAGACCACAATAAAGGGATTGAAGTAGGACTGTATAGGTATTTAGGATCCTGGACTATGTCTTCTTGTTCTTCTTTGTATGTTGCAGTTTTGTCGGCTTTGTTCAGCTTTGACTCATTTTTACTATCCTTCTGACTTGATTGTTTTCCTTCCATGTTATATTCTCTGAAAAAGAAGTTCTCTTTGTTATTTATTGTCTTCGGTAAAATCAAAGTGAGATTTTTCTTCTGGGTTCTTCTTAGTTTTTTGGCCTGCCTCCATCGTAGGATCCCCTTATATTATTTTGCATTCAAATAAACCAACTTTTTAACTGTACCTGTTGTATTATTTTGGGAGATTTCTACCTTTTCCAAAATTTTGTTTTCTGTTGTTATATGTGTTTCCAAAATAGTAGATCTCTATAATGCCATATTTGGGTTGTCTTTAAAACCCTCATGTTTAAGCATGGCTTGCATGCTTTGTTGAAACCAAATTTGACAGATAAATATAAAGAGTGTTGCAGAGAATGATGGGGTTTGGTCTACCTGAAAGAACTGGCTTGTCGGGTTGTGCCCTAGCTTCTAAACAAAATGCTGAAATGGGCCCCACGTTTTTGATGTTTATCAAGCATGTGCTTGTCAGTTTCTGTTGAAATCTTCGTTATGTTCTAGCCTACAGATCCGTTCCTAGCCGCAGCCTGCTCCTGCTGTCTCCACTATCCTGAGTCCCGAGATCCTACTTGTCTTCTACCTATCACTATCTCCACTGCCACTTGTCTTCTACCTACCATAGCCTCCCTCTTGAAACTGCTAAAAAAACAACAAAGTTATGTATAGAAAAATTAAACATGCACCGACAATTCCATACTGCAGCCCGGGGGGCCGCCTAGGCAACAAGAGGGATGACTGGATGGCGCGTCCGAACGCGCTCGAGCTGCCCTCGAACGCACTCTGAGTGTAGATTTTCCTACCATGTGTGGGGAGTAATAGAGGTTCAAAATTCTATGTTCTGTCTTCGAGGGTTCAACCCTCTATTGTGAATTTTGGTCAAAAATTCTTCATTTTTATTAATGTTTTTGACAAAAGTTAATGACATCATCTAGGTGTTAGTGTTGCACCCAAGATGATGTGAATTAGTCCTTGATTGATGCGAGCATATTTTCATTTACCACTCCTCGTAGGTGTTGTCCCCCTGTGAGTCTCACACCTAAGATGACATGAGACATTCCCCAACTAAGCCATCAATATTTTCACCTTCCTTTTGATTTATGCTTTTATATATGTCTTTTTGTCATATTCACATATGGGATTAAATATTTGATATAGTATGTTTTTTTCCATCCAAATTGCTTTTTCAACATAGTTGTCCTGAATTTCTCTCGCATATATTTTATTTCTTGATTAGTGTTTGGATACTCTTACATATTAATGCTCTATTTATTAATCCATTTGGTGTTTGTTTCATCCACATGTTTTTCCCTCTAGTTAGCTCATCCTCTATCACCATTTTAGGCCATCGACAAGTCTTCATATGTTATGTCTTTTTAAAATAAAGTAATCTTTGAATTGTCATCGATGCCTCCAACAAAAAGTATTTGTTTTAGGTAATATAATTTTCTACAAAATTGATGTTTTGACTTTGGAACTGTTTGGATTAAGAGTTTTTGCATTCTCTCTATCTACTTTCATTTTAGATTTGACATGTTGTTATCTAAAACTTCACATCCATATAGGACCATCGGTATGACAAGCAAGTCAAACAATGTTGATGCATTATTCTATATGCAATAATATTAGGTTGGTTTAACTATATTAGAGTGTTTTCTACACATCTCTTGGTTAGAATACAATAGGTATGCAACTAGCAATCGCATGAGTACAATGTAATGTGAACGCCAAATGGTATATGTTATTTGATTTAGAGTGATAGTTATTACTTTTGTAGTTGATGTTGATAAGGGATGTGATTGTCAATTCTGGTTTTCTATTAAAGCCAAAACAAATGTTGCAAAGTACATCAGAAGGGATGGTAAATAATAGTTAGTTGTGTAATAATCGAATACAAATGCAAGTGAGACTTGTAAGTTTGTTAACACTCACTCTCGAGAATATAGTGAATGTGAAATGTTGATGTCAAAGTAGATTGAAAGAACGACTAAGTGCTTTAACATATTAGCTCTCCAAGAAACATAAACAAGACAAAATATGCAAGCATATATAAACGAAGCTTAAATGGTTAGGGTACATTCTAATGTGCTTTATTACCTCAAAGAGTTTGAGAGCATCATATTCAGATCTATTTTGTGCATATCCTACAATCATGGCATTCCATGAGACCACATCTCTTTAAGGTATTATGCAAACAAAAATTGACTTTCCATTATACTTTGATGGATGTTCATACCTTGTGCTAAGGGTCCCATATTGGTATAGAAAGGGAGTATGCTAACAAAAGTTGTAGTGGTTGGGTTTACACTTGCCAAATGCATTTGCCTAAAAGTTTTGAAGGCATTTTCAAAAAACTCGTTTTATGCATATCCTGCAATCGTTTAAGTCCACGATATCACATCTCATTAAGGAATTTTATCATACAGTTCACATGCCTTGTGTATGCTTCTACATTTTGTGTCACTTGCAACTACATCTAACAAAAATCAACTTTCCATTATACTTTGATGGATGTCCATGTCCTACTTTAAATCTCCCACTTCGACACGGGATAGGATGATGGTGGCAAAGGTTGTGGAGTATGGAAAAAGTCTCATATCTATTATTCTTTAGTGAATGTCCATCCCATGTTTTGACATAGGTTGGCAGTATGCTTGCAAAGGGGAACTAATATTCAAGTTGGCTACCTAATAGTTGCATTTGGTGAAACAGAGTCAATGCTTCATGAGGATGTTCATGTCTTTTGTAAGCTGCAATTATAATACTCCATGAGAAGGGGTTACAAATAATGAACAAAAAAATATATATTTAGAAAATCCACTTCTACAATATGCAAGATGTAACATTGTATATTCCATAACAAAATAGTATCAGATTTTAGAATATATCTATAAATACAAGGGTATGATCATAAACTGACAATGATCTAAAAGTAAGTTTTGCATAAGTACCCACCTTCCATTAGATACGTCTTCTTCGGGCAAAAAGAGCTCTGCATATCAAAAAATTTCTTCTAAGGAAACAAAAACTTTGAAAATATAGTATTATTATGGATACCTTTGTCTCATAATATACATGATATACATTTGTAGCCCCAGTGAACAACATTGTTTTCTCCAAAATCAGTGTCATACAATTAACACCAATATACATAATTCTATCAAAACAATCTAACAGTTTCAAGGAGATACTCACAAATTTTGCAGAATAAAGGTATATGCGTAGTTTATTTTCACTGAAACTTAATTGGCATGGCCTAAACCAGCTAGGGAATAATCCACCTATAAACCAAAGTATACCAAAGTGACTTTAACAAACGAGTGCAAATTCAAGGAGCCCAATCACATCAATTGACTACTGGAATAGCTCCCTCTTCGGAGTTTGAAATTTCTGAGAAACATCTTCATAAAACATAAAAATGAGTTGACAAATAAGAAATGTCATTACTGGTACCCATCTTGTCAGAAAAGAAATTCGAAAATATTTAGAAGTAACCATGTCATGTCTATACAATTCCACTTACTCCCAAAACAATTCCTAAGGATAAAACTATTGACATGTTATTTGTTTAATAGAAATGACATAGATATTGGGAAAACATGTTCCAAAAAATGCAATAGCAGAATATGGATGATATTGATACTTGAGAGATAACTAAAGGCTCTTGTGCATGAGACGTTGCATTTAAAATTTGGTTCCAAATTTTAGTTAAATCCCCAACCACTATCATTCTTGACTTCATGAAATTAATACAATCCCAAGATCATTGCAGGTTGCAACAACTTTTGTATCAATTGTTTCCATGATTGTGTTGTTGTATGCTTTTGATAGAATCCCACCGACATAATAAATAGGTCACCGTTCGATTCCCACTGACATAATAAATAGGTCCCGGTTTTGATTCCCACTGACATAATTGAAAACACATACAATCTTTTTTATTATGAAAAATAAGGCAGAAGTGAGAATGCATACATTAGAAGCAAAAACACGGATTTGAGGAATTAGATAATAGAATTAACAAAGTTTATGATGAAATCACCTTATTTCTCCAAGCATAATAACAACATAATTTCCATTTCCGTTATAAGTTTTTCTTTTCAAGATGCGTCCCTCATGAATAATTACAATGTGAGAGGGATCACCATTGTTTCTTTATACTCTACCCTCAATTACAAAACGAACCGCCATAGTTTCTTCATTTCCTTATCCCAATTACAAAACACCCCACTATAATTTATTCATACTCTGCCCCTAATTACAAGGATTACAACCTACTTCAAATAAAAAGCATGGTTATTATTTAGAATTTACAGCTTATACAAAAACCATCTGGCAAACATACTTGTTTCAGCAATTAGGAGTGAGTGATTAATGTTATAGTCATTAATTGTCACCAATATTAATAAATGTCGCCTTTACAAGGGTCATTCATAGGTGTCTAATAAGTGGCCAATAGAGAAATGAGAGTTTGCTCTTGCACAAGCTATTTATACCCCCTTATCTCTTCATATATTAATCATTGGAGCACATATTCAAGATGTTGGACAATATTATATATACCATTAGATCATTTCCTCATTCGCAGAGTATTTAAGCTTTGAGTGAGTCATAACTATGGAGATATAATTTTGAGGTTTTTACCATTCTTTTATACCATCCAAAGTTTGGTTCTCCATAGTTTGAGTTATGGATTTTCACATTTTCATAAAGCTCATCATTCCCACAGGGCTTCTCAAGCCCCTAAGCACATTTTTTAACCAACCCACGTCCTATGTTTTCAAAATTACCCTTTGGGTATTTTTTGTTAGAACTAAAAGTGCATAATTAGGGCTTTTTTATTCTCTTTCTATTTTAAAAATGGGTGAATGCCGCCATTTTTCCTAAATAGTATTCAAAAAATTGCAATTTTTTTTAAAAATAGATGTCCTCATGAATTTTTACGGTTTTTTAAAGTTTCAAAATTGAAGGAACATTTATGAGCTAGAAAGAAGACAATTAAGTTTTTACTTTTTAGTAAAAACACATATCAAGTCACTTGTTATTATATCCGTCTCGTTAAGAGTATTTTGGAAAGTCTTGGTTTTCCAAAATCGAAGCATCGACACTCATGGTGAGCATTTGAAGTTTGCATGTCATTTTAGGGCTTCGTTTGGTGAAGAGCACTATTCACTAGCCCGTAAGCGCCCACCACTAGTCACTAATATGACCTTCTTCCCCATTTAGCCCCTGTATCAATAGCAACAATAACCCATATGCCTAGTAGCAAAGGTTGTTTTAGCCCCCACGGGTTTATCTACACTAATCAACACATGTTTTTCAACTCTCAACTTTAAAAGGCCATCATTTTTTATCTATAAGGGCTAGGAGGGTGAACTTTCTCCACCCTTCCTATTTTGTTAACTCTTTGCATTGGAGTAATCACTATTTGACATTGAGAAATTATATTTCCCATATTTTGTAGTTTTTACCCGATTCTATGTGTAGTTCTTATTTTTTAAACTTTATAAGGGTTGTAAATTTTGATATGTTCATCAAATTGAGTGTCATTTTCTAAAAGTGTATTTTTTGCACTCTATGTAGTTGTAATAGATCATGTCCATTTAGTCATTGAACACTGTTTTTTTAATTTTGAAAAAATAATAATGTAATTACATTATTCATATAGTGTCGCCTTATTGTGTCGGGGATCATTTTTGTGTAAAATACATATTTTGGGAATACTTTTGATCTTGGTTTCTAGGTCAGACATTGTATTTGGGCAAAATCATTGTAAAAATGCATAATTATAAGCAATTGGGGGAATTTTTTTTGTGTGTTTTATTTAGGTAATCTTCTTGGCATTTTTTTCCTTTGGTACTTTTTAATGGCTTCGAGTAACAAAATTTTTCTCTCATTGATCTATTCACTATCACATAGGGACATGCATGATTATGCTAAAATGTAAAATAATAGCCTAATCTAATGCAAGTTTGCAGTAAATAAATGAAACAATGAAATACATAAATTAACCCAAGTAACTAAGCAATAAAAATATGAAACCCTAATTACAAAGGGAGTTAGAAGAGCCTTAGTTGATTCAAAAATGTTGTTGTATTGTGTCACACTGGAGACTAGCTGAACAAAGATGGGAGACCAACTAAATAGAGATGGAAGATCGTCACACAAAAGCCTAGTTAAATGTGGATCCGACATAATTGATTGGACTAGGGTGCCTGGAGAGGGATAGGGGTGCTCGTGGGCACCGTGGTCTGCATAGATGCTCAAAAAACCTCCTTTGAGGTGTTGCAATAGGTTCACACTTGTTCTCCTTTTGTCACGTGTATGCCGCATTTGGATTTCCGAGCTCGTTGTACACATACAATAAAGAAAGCACTTGTAAAACCCTCAAATAGACATCAAATCCTACAAAAAGAAAGATGCAAAATGAGGGGTTAGACTATCCTTATCTTCCACAATGATGGAATTACTACTAAGTGTTGCACTACATCTCAAACCCAATATAGTTTTTTGTGTGTGTGCGGAATTGTGCCATAGGTTGCTCTTATACGTGTCGCACTTTGTGAGTAGGGAGCAAGTAACTAGATGTAGAATGTAAATAATGTGTGCATGAAAACAATAGACTCCCCTCCTATGAAGTTTGATGTAGATGAACCAACCTTTGTCCCTTGTGATGGAGATAAATGGAGCTATAGATGCCTTTGATGGATGCAACCTTAGGTGGAGATAGTAAATGTTTAGTGCTTGGTCCCTTATTATGATCACATAACTTTATATTTATATGATTCCTTCACTTGAATTTTGTAATTAACCTCGAAAAGGTCGACTATGAAAAAGATAAGATGCTCAATTGGCTAGAAAGGACCCAAAAAGTGTGACCAAAGTACAAAGAGGACAGGGGCGCCCAACAGGGACGGGGGCGCCTGGTGTTGGCATCCTAGTTGGGCGCTGGTGTCTAGAATGACAAATGCCACAAGGTGAAAAGATAGACTGAGCAAGTAAGAGTGCAAGACTGAAAGTAGAAGCATAAAGCAAAGAAAGTTGGCCAAAGACATGGGTTCATACTTAGGAATCATGTAAATAGTAGTATGTAATTAAGACTAAATAATTACCCAAAGTGCTTGATTTTGTGTCTACAGTGCACACCTTAATTACACACATACATAGTTTTTTTCCATCTCGATTTAGAGTTCACCAAGTGTTGTTTTAATTCATACTCACCTCTACATGGAAAAAACAAGTCAAGTCTCGGTTGATTGATCTACGAATTACTCAGAAGCCTGTGTAGAATTTACATGGGTAAAGGCCTTGAGATTTTCTCACACCTGTTCATGGTATCTCACACTTTTTTATCATATGGAGAGCCTTCGGTGCCTCATGATATCACCACATATTTCTCCATTCTGCCATGTTTTTCTCGTTCAGTATTGCATCAACTTCACGAAACACTCTTGTGCAGTGCCTATATTTTACACAATGTTTATTTTGCACAAAATCCATATAAAACCTTTTGGGTTTTACATGGATTACTAAGTAGAACGTTCCAAGTTTCCCAAAGTGCTATAAAATCTCACTACATAATTATCAAATCCAAAATTACATCCGCCACACACATTTAGGGGGGAACTCAACCATCCTACATAGAAGATGAAAGACATGCAATCACTTCCCATCATGGTGGTGCATTATTGTAACAATGCTCCTAATATTGTTATATAAATATGTAGCATAAGCTAAAGCCTAAGGTTGTTCATATAAGTTGTTGAATCCTTATTTGTTGATTCATTTTAATTGTTCATCCCAGATAACATACATACATTTATGTTCCACGTATCTTTGAATTACCACACGCTTCTATAATTCTTTTTAGTCTAGGCAAATTAGTCAGGAAACATTCCCCTACCAATCCCAAGAGCTTGCTCTCTTCACCTTACTAAGACATTTTACACCTCTTTACTTATTTACCTATTCACCATTAGTGAATAAAAGTTGTATTTCCTACAAATAAGTCTTTTACAACATCATTGTGTGTTTGGTTCATTGTTTTCAATAACTTGTGCACATTCTTATAATCCTTCCAACTCCAACTAGAACAATATTGTCTCCTTGTACATTGTCCTAGGCTCTATGATGTGGTTTTTTTGTATTGAATATTCACACTTGCCTCTTATATTCATGTAAACACACAAGCATAAACATATAAATAAGGACATGAAGTCAATTCAATTTCCACTTGCCTAGAAGAATTTTGTAACAAGAATAAAATGAATGTCACCCAAAAATGTACAAATGTAATCCCAAACATACAAATCCTCATTAAGGGTGCTTTAGATGAACAATAAAATGAACTCTTTATCTAGTTCCATGAGCTAATGGTCTAGCTCAACCCAACAGGAGAACCCTCTTTCTCTGTGTCATCTCACATACAATTTCAACATCAAATCCCTTTCAAGGTCGAAGTGAACCTCATCATTCTAGTGTTTAAAGGCAATATTAACACCACAATATTATACAAGTGCCTTCACCAACTTGAGGCCTGCATCTTCATCAAAATTTCACTTACGAGGAGAATTTTGCCTTCACAACATTTAATATGTCCATTTTTGTGTCCTGATGGTGTGAATCATTTTGCACACAACATGATATAAAATTCTACCCTATTCATACTTGGGATGATTTCGTTTATGATATGCAAAAGGTTTAATACATCCTTAGGCATTAGGAAGATGAATACATGAAGTTCTAGTTGTTGTGGAAATATAAGGAGTAGTACGTGGAATGTTACACCAATGAGATCTTACATGTGAGACCTCATAGACTAGCATAAGGTGTTGAAGTACATTAGTGGAGTTTCACCATATCTACGCACCAAGATATAGTTTTTGACTTCTAACTCGCCAAGTGAAGGACACTAAAACACCACAAATATCAAGGTTAATGTTAAGATGGAGTAACACTTTATATCTTCATCTAATGGCATGTGTAAGAGTTTTCCCAAACACAACAAGTGATATTAAACCCCCACAAGACAAGTATGATGTTTTGTGCTAAAGTGAGCAACCTAAAAAGGTTGCACAAAAAAAATCATAAGGCTCCTACACTTGCAAACTCAAAGATAAAAATAGGATGAGTGAAAAGTATTATCATTGACATCACTCATACACCCACGATGATTCTAAATGCCACATGCATTAATAATAGTTTGTATAGTATATATCAAGTCTCATGCGAATTGTCAATATTGATCCAAAAAATTATTTGTTAAGCACCAACGTTAATGCCACTGATGCTTTTAAGTAACAAGATAGCCCCTTCCACGTAATTTTTTAAGTTAGAGGAAAAATTTTGCATGCCATCATTGACGATGGGAGTCAAAATATCAGCATATCTTAAGACACAACACAATGCCTTTCGCTTTCTGACTTCTTCGTATATTTTCCCATACTCATTTGGATGTATTTAGTTAAGAATATATATATATATATATATATATATATAGTGACAATTTACTTTTAAGTATAAATTCAAGCCAATGTAGGATAATGTCACTTGTGATATTGTGCCTCTCAAGTTCTGTGAAATGTTGTTATGAAGGCCCTACTTGTACAACCGCAAAGCTACATATTAGGCTATGCCGAAAATATAGAGTGTTTAGGCCAAAGATAGTTTTTTCAACCTCTTTGAGTCCTCACTAATTATCAAATCATGTTAATATTTTCCAAACAATGTTGTAAACTCATCTTACACATGAAAAAGTTTGTGTTACTCATGGTATGCCCAAATACACCTACACAAGAGAGGAAGTGATTGTCGTTAGTGTGAATTGTGCAAACATCATCATAATAGTAGTAACTCTATAAATTACTAAATCAATGTAGTGAATTCTTCACAAGACCAACATGACTTCCAATTCACTACACAATAAATCACTACATAGATTTGGTTTCTAGATCCCCTCTTCAAAATATCCCATTGTACTAAATATCACTTTGGGAGAATGACGTTGGGTGTCAAAACAAGAGCTCCTTGATTAAGGAAATATCATGTTTAGCTCCTCTTCTTGTAGAAGCTTGATATTTCTTATGCCTAGGAAAAATGGTACAAGATGAATTTGCATAGATTATCATAGATAATATCAGAGTGAAGTATCGGTGACTACTGCCACTCATATAAAACCTCTCATACTAGCTCTAATGTGCACAAGACTTCACCAAGATTGACCTAAGGTCAGTTTACCACCAAGTCCCAGTCCATCCTAAACAAGACTCAAAGACAACTTTTAATCCACATGAAGGATTATATGGTTAGTTGGTTATACCCTTTAGCATATATGCTTGATGGGAGATCTACTCTGGCCTTTCCTCAACTCCTTGGTGATTATTTATTTGGATGTCATTCTCATCTTTAGTAATATTTAGGAAGAGCATGCAAAGTAAATATCATCCATCTTAGACACTTTGCATAGACACAAGCTACATGAAAACATAACAAGGTGTACATTTAACAAAACACAGATTCAATAAATGGGCTACATCATTGACCATGTAGAAATAAATGTTGATCCATATAAAGTAAATGTGATCAAAGATTGGTCTACCCAATGCAATATTGTATGATTGAGGAGTTTTCTTATACTTGAAAATTATGTTACATGTATGTCCTTGGTTTTACACACATATCTTAGCCCCTCATTTAGATAATGTGTGGTAAATCCAAGTTGAATTGGAATCATGTGCAATAGTGTTCTTTAGAGACTTTCAAACAATGGTTATGTGTAGTTCTTATTCTCACAATGTTTGATAATGCATATTCCTTCAAACTTCACACTGATGCATATGAGTATGCACTAAGTGCAGTAGCCATGCAACATGGACATTTATTTTCATATAATTAAGAAAAATTTAGTGATATGGTGCAAAGATAATCCACCTATGAAAAATATTTATACACATTTGCACAAGCATTTAAGCAATGACATCACTATAGCTTGAGTAAGAAGGCAATTATTCCTTCTGATCATAAGCTACATTAGTTTTTGTAAATACAAAAAAAAGTTATAGAGTGTACAACATATGAAGTGGATGGATTAAGAAATTCCATTTGATGAGGATCATAAGAAGTAAAAAGATAACAAGGTAAAAAATTATCTCATCTAATCAACAATACATGCACTCATCACAGTGTTGGATATACATGACCACAACTTCTCAGATTGTTTAACCCTCTACTTAATTGAAAATAACTTCATAGAAACCTATACCACCCTTGTGTAAGGTGCATAATCTTTAGAGATCTATCTAGATGAAAAAAATATCTACAATCCTAGCCATCTTTGTGTACCTAATTGCAAACTTTGGTAGAGACTCATTTTTAGGTGAATTATGACAGAACAATGGAATACTTTGGCATTATAATGACTTTAACTACATTCTAGTCACATTTTTTCCTGTCACTCATATGCACAAATATAGAACAACACATCAAATCTTTTATTTATTGTTTCATGAAGCCCAAGATCAAGAAGCTAGGACTCTACACACCTCTACTAATTCCATCTAGGTCATGGGAATCCATCGACATGCATTAGATGATTGGACTTCCTATGACAAAACACCAAAATATTGTGGTGTTTGTTATAGTGGATAGGTTTTCCAAGATGGCCATCACGATTCAACGTGGGAAGATCATTGATATACTTAGCATACTCATGCATCCTTCATCCATGTATGGGTTCACTTTAGACTCAAAACATTTGATTCATTTAATTGATGTTCTATTTTATTCAGTTATTGTTTTCATACAAAATGGGAATTGATGAGTACATAGCTCGATCAACTGATGGCATTTTATACTTAGAAAACTGGAAAATTTGAAGTTGTTAAACACACTCTCATCCATGTGTAAAATCATGCACATGCTCACACTTGGGATGATAACTTGTTTTGCATCCAACATGATTACAAAAAATCTTTACATAGTTTGACATGGCATAATCCATTACATACATTTTTTTGGTTCTATCTAATGACACCTCTAGATATTTCTTACCGCACCCTAATAGGTACTGAGTTTGTGACCGAGTTGTGCACATTGGAAAAGAAAGTAGACAAAACACATAATTTTTTGCAACACATACAATATTTATCAATATGTTCAGTATATTGTCTCACATTCCCAATAGAAGTAAATAAGAATGCCACAATACACATCACACACCTCATGCATTACGAGTTGGCGATAAAGTTTGGTTACATCCTTGTAATATCAAAAAAGGTCCATATCAAAATATAAAATCTCTACACAACGATCCTTACACTATTTTACATTAAAATGGTGAAAACACCTTCATTATCAATATCCCCATGTACTTGGGCATGCACCTAGTCTTCAACATGGAGCTCCTTAAACCTTATTACCCTCCACTTCTTGAGCTAGAATTGACATAACATACTTCCGATATGGACATTGAACATTTGCACCCAACATATAAGAACCAAATTATTAAAGTGAAAAACACACAAATTTGTTGAGGCACACATAATTTCCGAAGTGGTCAAGGTCATGTAATATCTTGATCAAGCTATGTGGTATAACTTTTAACAACTTCAAGTGTAGTTTATACAACTTAGAATTACCACATGGGAACCATTACTCTTCAAGAAATGGAAAATAATCTATAAACTACTTCATGGGGGCACACATTCCTCATTTATGTTCTTATACAGTATATGTTCATATCACTTTAGATTTCACTAAGTGTCATTTTGTATCATCACCATCTCAACAACATGAAATAAGCCAAGTCTCGCCTAATTGGTTTGCAACCCTGTGCAAAACTTACATGAATAAAAGCATTGAGCTTTTCTCAAATTTCCTTATAGTATCTCACACTGTTTGTCCTTGTGTATAGCCTTTATCCCTCACAACATCACCAAAATATTGCACCATTACGTAAAGCCTGCCTCATTTAGTCTTGTAGTAACTTTACAAATTTCTATCCCTTTCTCTTTTAACACTTCAGGTGTACTCTAACCCCTTGGTTTAGTTTTTCCAATACACATTTCCATTTTTACATATTTTTCTAAGTTAAAGTTCAATTGCATTTACCTAGAGCATTGACTACACTTGTTTTATTATGCACATCTTACCCTATCCTAACGAAGGCAAAACACACAAGCAACCACGAAGCAAATCTCAAGCATGCTTTGGAAAAGATGATACTCTAATGAACTACACACATGCATCACCATCATTCCACGCATGCAAATGTCACCTCTAGGATTCTTATCCTTCCCTTGCCTTATAATTTCACGGTACACGTCTTGCACTATTCCACTTGGCATGCTATTGGGTACAATCTTCATTCGACTCTCCAAGGTATGTTTTTCCATTCTACTTTATACTAACAAATCCTTATTTACTAGCATAAAGTAGGGGAAAATGTAGTCACTAAATCACACAGTTATTATGTACATAGATCCTCTAAATATTTCATTTATATGCATGATTCCTAAGTAAGAGAATTAGTTGTTAACACCCCTTTACTTTGCTTTGACATTACTTTTATCCTTTTCATATTTATTGCTTGTTGTCTTTGATTGACAACTTACAATTTTGCACACTAGCTGATATCTTACTAAGCTCTGATTTCACTATTTTATCTTTTTGACATCCTTTACAAGACCGTCCATTAGGGACAGGAGCACTCGAGCGTTATTGTCCCCTCTAGGCGCATGTGTCCTCTTTACCTTTTTTTTTTGGTCTTTCAAATGTTACTTTTTCCTTTTTTTCTTTTATCACTCTTAGTTTGCCTTTTTCTTGTTAATGACGAAACTTAAGGAAGGGAATAATATATATGCATTTCTTACTTAACCTCATTAAGGGGGGAAAGAATTCAAGAGACACATACATCTATAAGGAGCTAATGTTTTCTATCTACTACATCAAGGACTATATTTTGGAATGCATAGGAGGGTTTATTCTAAGTTCCACACCACACATTTGCATTTGGGACAAAGTAGTTGTAGTTCATTATCTCTTTGTACGGCTGGCACTAGGGCATCATATCTCAAGGTTCTAATCACACACACACAAGAACTACATAACTTCTGAAATGTAGTGCAGTGCTCGATGAAAATCACATTGGGGTGACCGCTGAGTTCAATCTGAATCAAACATTTGCATTATTTTATTCATATAATGTGTGCTTGAGTATTGCTAGGTATATAGGGTTTATTTTACAGGTTACAGGTCCGACACAATGAATTTGATGTGACACACAACGAACATGGAATGACACTGAGTGACAAAGAAATAACCAAATTTCGAGCTATACTATAGAAATCAGTGCCCATAATAGACGCTAGCACCTAGGTGGCCTTATCCCCTTCCAGATGCTCTTGTCCCTAAGATCGTCACTTTCCATAATCACGCATAGAGCTAATGCAACCCAAAATTTTCCTTGTTAGCCTATTCCCCGATCCATAATCAGTTCAAACTTATGGTGGTAAGCTAAGTCATTGTGTAAACCCTATCTATCACTCTTGCCTACATTTCCTTTGCATGATCTTAATTGAATATTGTCATATCCATTTAATCAGTAAGTGCCCTTATCATAGATTTAAATTTTATTAAATCATTTGGTGAACCCAACATTTATTCGAACCCTCGATTATCATAGGATCCCTCATTTTGTTTACCTCATCATAGCCCCAACTCTAATATCCTTAGGGTTTCATTCTTTGGTTGTGGATTTCAATATCTTTTATTCATCATGTCGACTCTTAAAGATCATTATCAATATCTATCTAGCTTTCCCACATCTCCTAGCTATCATAACTCATATACATCTTCGTCTAACATAAAAGCTCTTGAGTCTCTTGTTCATTCCAAAACAATTTTTGACAATGCTCCTCCATTATATATTCAAGTTCAAATTCATAATGTGTTTGTTAAGCTTGTCCTAGTTGATCCTGGATTTGGTCTTAATATATGCAATATTTCTTTTCTCCATCAAATAGGCCTTTTTGTTGCTAATTTGACTCTATCTACCCTATATATTTGTGGTTTTGATAACACCCCTAAACAAGTGTTGGGAAAAATCATTCTACCCATTACTATAGTTCCTTACACTCTTAAAGTTCTATTTTATGTTATGCCTCATGAAATCCCTTATAATATTCTTCTAGGCCATCTTTGGTTACATACTATGCATATAGTTATTTCTACTTATGCCCTTGATATACCTTCTTACATGGATACTGCCACAATAGATTCCACACCTCATGTTGTTACTCCTTGTGATATTCCTCTCATAAAGGATGCTCATGATATTACCTACATTGCACATCCTTCTCCTCTTGGGATACAACCTAGTGCTACTGATTTTCAAGATAAATTTTCTATTCGTACCTATTCGCGCCCAAAATTACATAGGTGCTACATCGATAGTACAATAAAATTTTCCAATGATGACCTATTTATTTTCCAGAACAATGATGACGTCAAGATACCTTCTCCTTACCTTGAGCATGTTTATATGACTTACTTACCCTTGTTTCTAAGTTTTCTAAGTTTTCAAGCCTTTTTGAGCCATCTTCTACTCATTTTGTGGCGGTTCCATGCATTTTAACTGGGAATCCAAACTGTGTGTTTTGAACGTGTCTCAAGTTTATGAGTGTTTTTATAGCCTATTTCTTAACTATTTCACCTGATTTTTGGCTTGTTGGATATGTATTGGAATCCTCTTATCTATTTACTATTATTAGAATTTTGAATCCTCATTTCTTGGATGATCTGGCACTTCTTGTTTGCCATGTGTGCTAGACTTCTTCTTTGCCATTTTTCTATAAAAACTATAATTTTACCCATATCATGGGTTGGAGATTTTTTATTTGAACTGCATTATTACCCTGCCAAAATCTTATTGAGAAGTACACAAACAACATAGTACATTGATCTTTTTTTTCCCACTTGAATTTTTGACTAATTTGCCTACAACCAATCTACTCCAACGTCTTCTTGATTTCTTCTACAACCAGCTAGAATTGTTCCCTGGATCACTTGGACTTTCATCTCTGGAAAGGAAGGTGAGGAGACAAAAGAATCATCACCACACTTGGAAGTTGTCATAGTTCTAGAATAACCAGGTTGGGGGTGTATTTACAATTTATTCAAAGCTTTCATTTTAGAATATTGTCGTTAAAACTAAAATAAGCAATATACTTGTTTTTAAGAGGTAGAATTTATAATTTTCTTCATTACCAAAAATAGTCTTCCATTAATATCTTCTTCCCGACTTATCCCTGTGGATATACATGGGAAATAATTTGGAGGGAGATTATGTGCTTGAATTTCTTCATTTCTTTGTTTTAAAACATCAACATATTTTAGTTTCTTCATTTCTAGATTTGTATGCATACGAGAAAACTTCCGTTGATATCTTCTTCCCTGATTATCCCCGTGGATCTGCAAGGGAAACAAGCTTGAGGAAGCTTCTGTCTATGCTTGTCATTTTATTTCTTCATTATTAATTACTTGTAAAATTTATTTGTTTTACCAGGGAAGTTTAAGGGGAAAGACAAAATTACTTACGAGAAGCTTTCTTTCTTCCCATGAATCTGAGGCGAAGAAATTATATTTCCATAATTATAAGTTAGAATACATCTTTCTTTAGAGTAGAATTAATTACACAATCCTACAACAGTGGAATAACTACATCCGGTTATTCCCTGTTTAATTTGTTTTCCTAAAAGTAGTAGTATTTTGATTTCATCTGTCTATGTTTGTAGATTTATTTTATTTTAATTAAGTTAGAAAAGGTAGATGTTAATTTTTTAGCTGCATCATTTCAATTCATTTCTTTCTCAGGAAAATAGAGTAGATATTTCATTTTATTTTATTTAAATTAATTGGGAATGAATTTAGCTAATTGAAAGATTAAAACACACTTGTCTTTTATTTAAGCTGGATTCACTTTTCTTATTTATTTAAAATGAACTTTCAATGTAGTTTAGGTCAAATCAAACCAAACAATCAAACAATAGGGAACTTACGCTACCTGTACATAGCCTTTAATTCCCCTTTTTCTAACTCCACTATTAGGAACTCACACTACCCATTCTTAGTCCTTGATTCTCCTATAGCTACTTATCAGCATCCCCTTAATCCTACACATTCTGGCTGTCCTGACATGACCTTGGGAGGTTGATCGCGTCTAAAATCACATGTTGATTCTTAGGCTTACAAAATTGCTGAACCCAACGTGAAATGACTTGTTCCTTCTTATTTCCTTTTAGTTTCATTTCCATTAGTCCACTTTTCCCCTCTCTTCCCCTATTTGGTAGGTATTTTATACCTTCCCAACTATGTCTGGTAGAGAGTTTGGTGGCCCATTTGGCTTTGATAGATATTACACCAACGTTCAAATGCAATAATCCCCTGCCCTTTCTGGATGGGCTAACAACTATACAAACAACATGCAGACCTCCCCTAGCTATGTCTCAAACCCCACTATTCGCGTGAGAATAAAGGAGGTCGATCAACCTTTAAACATGAAATATGGTCAATATAATTCAAACAACATGGCCTTTACGAGTGAAACTATACCTTACACTAGAATCTTTTCAACACCTCACATTACTATGCAATCGTCAAAAGATGACATTTTTACATGAAAGGTTAATCCCCTTCATACGATAGATGAGTCCTTGGACATGATGAAGATTCATACCTCTGAAATGTTCAACAACAATGTATCGACCACAAATCCTGAAACCCCTATTTTCAAGGAAAACAAGAATGACAACACCAAACAATTTATAACGACGTATCAAGTGTCTTCTCAACCAAACCCTACACAACATCCACCCAAACAAGGGACTCAATCCTCATCCAATGATGTTATTTATACCTTAGTATGAAGGATTAGAGAACTAGAGAGTGCCCAATCTTCACAACCAACTTATGTAATAGGGAAAAACACGGGGTATCCTATTGACAACAAAGCATACGCCCCTACCAACATGCAACCATTGCAACATCCTGTGCAACAAGGCTATCTAATCTAATCAAATCTGGGTGATCTTATCACAGGATCTAACACACTAGGGATGGTTCCTCATCCATCGCACATTTATCCTATGTAAGGGTTGGCTAGAAGTGCGCCCTTAAATGTCATTCCTTCGAGAAATGCGAGATTCCCTTGTTTTACGCCCACTAGCCCATATCCTAGTGTTGTTCCTCCATATCTGCATATGTACTCAAAATCCCTCCAGATGGACACGTATACTTTCCCTACTCCTTATAGGAAATATCAAGGAGCTCTGTACGCTCCGATCAATGCTTAGACTATAGCTTATCCAACTCCTCTTTCTCCTCCCCCTCGTTAGGGAGCATCAATGATGGAATCTTATGCAATGGGTACCTACCCTGAATATTTAAAAGTACCTCTTGAATTCACCATATGGGGTGTCACACTTCCACACTTGTTGCCTAATCTACCTATATTTAAGGGAGAAGTAGATCCAAATGCTCATATCAAGGCCTACACTACTGCCATTAGATAATTGTTTCCTTGGGATGCTATAATAGCTAAGATATTTCTAAAAAATCTCGAGGGAATCACCTTTGATTAGTACTATCAGATTTCGAAATATTCCATACCCTCCTTTCAACAACTTGTTTCCGAATTCATCAGAGCTTTTTACATGAACAAGTTGTTGTGAATGGGGATTAGGGATTTTCTACATATCAAACATGAACAAAATGAATATGCCACCCATTTCATCTAGAGATGGCATCAAGTTCTTTATTCCTATGCAAGTACACCTAACATGGAACAAATGGAACTTTGTGACCTTTTCCTTCACTCTAATCATCAAGAGACTAAGGAGGAATTCTATAAGTTCCCTTTCTGTAGTTATGAGGAAGTGTTAGAAGGTGTGCCTCAAATTGACCAAGCCGTTATTGATAGTGAGCGTAAGACCTACGATATCAATGGGAAATTGACATCTCTTAATAAAAACAACGCAAACCATCAATATAATAGAGCCAAAAACCAAGGAACCAAGGTCTTGAATCGCAATCACGGTGCTACCATGGATGTTGTTACTAATCAAGCAAATAATTTTAGTTTTATAAACAATGGTAACACTAACACTAACACTAACACTAACAATAACAATAACAATAACAACATGGGAAATCAAAGAGGCCCTAATTATGTTTCATTTTTCAACATGGTCGATGTCGACCACCCCCTCCTAGACAGGCTCAAACCCAAGGCCTGAACCAATACCAAAATCCTGGCCAAGGGGCAACAAATTATGGCTATTACCAATTTCAAAACTACAACCGGGGTTAGAATCAACAATAAAATTCAAATCAAAGATCAAGAGATTACAATACTAATATGTATTGTGGTTTTCACCGTGTTATTAGTCATGATGCGTGGACTTGCAGGGATTGTAACAAGTTCATTCAAAGGCTTCCTGAAAATCAAAGGAAACTTTGTGTGGATATGTTTCTAGTGAATCCTGGAGGAACCTCACAACCTAGTTATACATGACCTGTTGGGCCTCAAAATGCAAACCTAGGCATCTATCGGGACTTGTTCTGTAAACATCTTGAAGATGTTAAAGTAGGCCCTCAAAACGCAAACAAGGATTTTGGGATTAGTTGAGTTAGATATCGAGCTATAAATTAATGTAATAACTCGGACAAGGGAGTATGCTTCACAACCTCTTCCCAATCATTCCCTCTTGTAGGATGACACTCCTATAGTCTAACAAAATGTAAGAGCTTATGAATTGATTTCAGATTTGAAGAACACCTTTTCTCACATTTCGTTTCTAGATTTGTTAAAGAATTCCCTGGTGCATCATTCCACATTACTATATGCATTCAGTCTTGGTCACCTAATTCATGTTATACCTCCTGTCGAGGCTTAAATCAATCATATTGACTTCAACATACATCCTCCGGGACAAAATGATAGGGATAGCGGGTTTGTGTTTGACATAATTAAGATGTCATCTGATGCTGAAATAGATCGAAGAGGAGATCCTGCTCTATATTTGTAAGTCTGGATCTATAACAATTGCATTAAGAGAGCCATGATCGATGACGAGGATACTGTGAATGTAGTTCCCTTCACTTTCTTGTAGAAGTTGGGATATGGGGATACTAATTTCTCCTCTACTAGAAACACATTGTGGGGGTATGATAGTCTTAAGGATACCTCAATTGGAACTATAGTTCTTCTTGTCTCCCTTGTACTAAAAACTATTTTAATTAAATTGATGTCCCCAGATTTTACCCTGAAATCTGAGACTACCCCATGTAAAAAAATTCGTACTTTTAAAATAATGGGTCATTTTGTGTTTTTATTGCCAGAAAGTGTCTGTATTGTGTCAAGATATTCCCAGAGAGTTATATTATTCAATTTCGCCAAATACCCAGATGCCCGAAATCGTTATATTCTATCATTGGGGTTTGCATGCGGGAAATTTGTATTTAATTATTCTGAGTCCCGTTTGAGGCAAATTGTGCTCCGGTTTAACCCTATTGTGGTCTTACATGTCAATATTCCCATATACTAGTAGGGTTTTAACCAGGAATGAATCTTGGGCTTTATCTGTGACTTCTGGCAATGTTTTACATTTTTGGTGTTTTCCTGTTTTGTTTTCTGTGAAATTTTCCTAGGTCAATTCCGTTACCAGTTTAGTCTGATTTCTTGCTTGGAGTATCTAGAGATCATCTATGGACGTTATGATAGAAGGAATTTTCCATAGGAGGTTTGGTTCTCTCTGAAAAAACAAAGTCATGCACGAAAAAACTTCTTCTAGTCAGGTCACATTTTTGGGAAAAGAAGGTTTTTAGCTACAATGGGATTTTTGGTAGCAACAGGCAGGTGAAAATTTCTTACCTGCCTTGCAGGGTGGTAAAAAAATCTCATTATGAAAGTCAAACAACTTAAGTGGATCATGGGGTTTTTGGAGCTGCAGTGCAGGGTGAATAATCCCATTAGAAATAGACTTTTAAAAATAGAATTCACCCTTGCCAAAAATTGCAACACACCTTGGGTGAATAATAATGCATTTAATAATATTCATTCACCCAATTTTGGTGCCCAAACATGAGGAAAAGTCAACGCATGATGAAAGGATAAAGAAGATTGGAAATAGAATTCTAAAATTAAATAAATTTAATTTATTTAATACAACCCCCTCTCATGCAAAAAGTGCGACCCATATTGAGGAGAGATAATACTTTTTAAAGTATTAATTAATGGAATTAATTCCTATTTTTGGTGCATAAGATCAAAGCACACTGTGAAGTCAAAGTGGACTGGAAGTAGAAAGCTAAAATTAAATAAATTTAATTTATTTAATGGCAGCCATGAGCATGCACAAAATAGGCGCCCAAATTGAAAAGAAAAGCATGTTAATTAATTAATTAATTGCCAGGCAATAATTAATTATAGAATGATGAAGGTTATATAAGCATGGGCTGCCATAAGGATGAATTAATTAATTTTTTAGCAAGGAAGTGCAGCCCAAACATTTTTGGCGCCCAAATAAGGAGGAATTTTGCTCAGAAGAAGGTGTTTTCATTGCCAGAAAGCTTCAAATTTTGGCACCTAGGTTTGAAGGAGCTTGATTTTTGTCTGATTAATTGTCTTCATAGTGGTACAGGTGCTCAGGTGAAGTTGAAAAAATTCATGCTTGCTTTGCATGCAAATAAAACATCAAATTTTGGGGCAGCAAGCTTGATATATGCAGATTTTTATAATTAAAATCAAGTGTTCATGTTCTAGTTGCTATTTTTGTCTGAATTGATTACAGGAATTCATTACAGGTGCTTTTATAAGAGAAATGGAGCTTAAATCAATGTCCAATACATTGAACATATCCTCCAAATATGAAGAAATCTTTAGATTTGCACTAGTTATAAAGAATTCTAGTCGAATAAAGAGAAAAAGAATTGCTTAGACAAAGACAGATACGACCATGACAAAGTGGGATGAAAAAGAAAGCTCAGTAGAGTCATGCATCACTTCTAAGTTTGTTGACATTGGAGATACAAATCTAGGTCTAGAACCTCTTTCCGAATTGATTGACAGATCCAGAGCTAGAAAGACTTCCCTCATGTGTGTAATTAAAAGCAGTGGAATCATTCGAGCTGCAACATTTCCATTCACAGCCCAGTTGCCAAAATTTGTCATGGAGTGTGCTAGGTCTTACCATCCATTATCCAGATCAATCCGAGATGCTGCGGGGAAGACAATAATCCGATTGGATGCATAATTCATCAATTATTGTCTGAAGATTCTAGCACGACAGATGGTGACTACTATTAGCATACAAGATGCTGAAAACAAATGGGAAAAGCATAAAGTTGACTGTGTGGGCATAATGAACAACAAATACATGAAGAAGCCCAGATATCCATCCAAGTTCCCGAGAACTCCTCCACGATCCAATTTGGTACAAGAGGTGGATGATATTGCCAAGTTGTTATGTAGGATAAATGGCAAAGCTAACGCTCACAACTTCTACACATGGATGTATAATTTCATTAGGACCATTGAAATAAAAAAAACATATTTAATAATCAATTGGTCGAAAATCATTAGTGACAACATTGGTGAGTAGCTCCAGAATGTGAGGCGTACTTACAGCTTCAAAATGACTTCATATTTGGTATATGCGGCAGCTTCATAGGGTGTCTTCTCCAAGCTGGATAGATGTGGTGTGCTTTCTAAGGATCCTATTTTTGAGTGCTATCCACAGCTTACTGTGCCCGTATGCTACAAAGATTATAAAGTGGTCAACGATGGATTCTTCTACAGATTCATTTGTAGGCTGAATGGTGATCTAAAGGCCAACAGGGTAAGCAAAGAAGCTTGGGAAGCTGTGTCCAAGATTGACAGTATCTTCATCCAGTTTGCAGACTTTACATACCTCAAGGTCACCAGCTTTTCAGGAGAACCAGTTAAGTTGCCCAGATATCCAAGTGACAGATTGGTCATCATGGAGTTGAGTAGACAACTAGTGGAGATGCATGACCTACAGTCGAAACAACACAAGTCTACATGATTCTTCTTGATCACTGTGGGCTATTACAGTTGCCAGAGTATTCATAAAGCATGAGGAATTGAAGTGGAAATGTTCTCTAAGTACGAGCAGGAGTTCTTCCCAGCACGACTAAAATTTGATCCATTTGGAGTGGCAAGGAAGATAATCTCCTAGGAGTACATGCATGTGCCTTCATTGGAAGATTTCTGGATGAAGTGCAAAAGCGAGTACGAGGTTAGAAAGAAATATTTTAGCAGGTTATCAACGCGACAAGTGTTTGACTTTGGATTAGCACGGATACCTACAGATCTTAAAGATGATGGGCCTGTGTTACTCGACGCATACCATCGGATGGGAGGAGATAGAGCTATACTTCAGGAGAGCATAGGTGGTTACCATACGATTGAGGAAAGATTTGTCATCGTTATGTTCAATACTTCAAATTGGTTGCTGAGGAAGGAATATTGCCTTGATGAAGCATTGATGAATCAAATCACAAGAAAATTTGGCATAAGAGATTCCTTCAAGAGGAAGCACGAAGGAGAAAGTAGCAGGAGTCCTGAAAAGATTAAAGTGCACAGAAAGTCTCATTCAAGGGAGAAGATCACTTCTACTACTATGGTCTTAGTTCCAACTTCTCCAGTAGCAAGTACTACTTCACCGACTATTGTACCTCAACAAGATACTGTCGTTCCTCCGTTGAATCCAACAACATTCGTCTTTTCTCCTCAGCCACTCTGTTCGGCACCTCTTCCTGAAGAAACGTTAAAGTTACAGATGGAAGAATTTTAAAGAGCTTTGTCTTTGGACAATTCATAGGATGACAACCACAACACTATAACAATTTCAAATGGATAGGAATCAGAGCATGAGATAGTGGTACACTCAGAAAATTCTCATTCTCTGAGAAGTAATTTCTCAGAATGGTTGGCTTCGCAGTTAGTTCTAGAGGCTAGAGAAGAGATCAACTTGGAAGAACCAACTTGCAGCTGCTCCTGAATCTAGGTGGAAAAGACAAAAAACCTAAAGTTGCTAAGGTAACTTTAAGGTCAATCATTGAGGAGATGTCAGTTCCAGCAGAAGGGAAGAGAAAGGATGAGCTCACGATAGAAGATATAACAATGACCAGAGTACCCATAGGTCAAACCACCATAGAAGGATTGAAGTAGGACACACAGATGTTGATAGATGCTTTATTCCTTAGGATTGACAAAGAAAAGACGGAGAAAGTTGAACTTCAAAAGCAAGTATCTCAGTTGTGTGAGATCATTGCCAAGGTTGCCAGATCTTCTACTCAGCCAATTTCAGCACTCATCTGATGTAGGAAGTGGAAGATGTAAGTAACCAGGTGAAAGCTATCGACAAATGGAAGAGTCTAATCATTCGCCAAGCTTTTGTACAGCTCGGAGAGGTGCTATCCCATCTAAAGGCTATGGAAGATGAATCAGATCAGTTGAAGCAACTGGTAACGAGCATGATAGATATGAACATAGTTGCTAAGAGTAACCTAAGTACTTTGGCTGAAATAAATAAGCTGCCAAGAGAGGTGTTGATTGGGAAACGAATATGCCTGATGAATCAATTGAGAAGGGGAAGAAACTTGAGTTTGCAGTATCTTTTCATTTGGAGATCTACAGAATTATGCTGAAAAGGATGCAGGCACTCGAGAGTATGGCATCATCTTTACCAGACTGTCATTGCTTTCACCAATGAGGAAGTGGTCGAAAACATTTCTTCATACACGAGGATCATTCCTAGCAAAGTTCCTGATTCCCTGAAGGGATCTCTTCTGATGGTGTAAGGGAGAATTGATGGAGCTGTTAGGCCTTTCATGATGGATTCCATCAGTAAGTTGGTGACATTGCGGTTAGATATTGAGAAGTTTGGGCCTAGCTTGGAGGATGTGGAAGCATGCATTAGGGTATTTAATGAAGGCTTACTGCAATTTAGGACAGAAAAGGAAGATGTGGCTAAGATAGATGGGAAGTTGCTGAATTACATGTTTGACAAGTATATTCAGTATCAAAACAAAAAGAAGATGTAGATGTTAGAGCTAGCGAATCTTTCTTCTTCTATTTTTCACGTTCCCAGATATAGTTGTAAAACTTTAAAGTTATTGGTTTTGAAACCATTACTTTAAGTTATGTGGAATGATTCTATTAGTTAAGTGACATATGTGTATAATTTTGACTATGGATCCGGATGCATGTCACTTGAAGAGGAATTAGAGGATGATGATTGCCAGGTGTTATCTTTACTTCTTGTTTATGTTCTAGTTTAGTTGAGTTTCCCATTTGTATTTTCCCTTCTACATTCTATAAGTAGAGGAAGAACCTTCGAGTTAAGGATAAAAAATTGTAAGCAACATTCTTGTGTTCCAGACTTTGTGCTGAAGCTCCTGATAGCTATTTGAAGCAAAGGAATAGAAAGGAGTAGATTTCTAGAAAACTTTGTGTCATGGTGCATTTTGTTTCTAGCTTATTGTCTTAGATCTATTTATAAACTTTGTGTTATCTTAGATCTAGATTTGAAAGCTGCCTTTGCTTAAAATTCTGAGTGTTAGTATCTATTAGTCCTGTCTATGTGCATGCAATCAACTCTATAATCTATTGATTGGGTTGCACATCTTCCCTCTTTATTTCCTGTGTTTTTATTACTTCCCTCTTCTTTAGATATTTCCTTTCTTTAAACAACTACTTACTTGTTGTAAAACTATACAGCTATGGTTCATGAGCTACATGGTTAAAGTAAAACCCCTAAATAGATACTAGTATACTTTATTGACAAATCTTACACGGGAGCATCACCGGTAAATGAGGGAGATTTATCTCATGACTGCCTAGGTTTTCAACTATGCAGGAAATCTAGCCAACATGAATTCTACATTACTGACAAGTGAACAAAGTATAAGATGATTCTTAGTAGACCTTGGATTCATAGAATGAAGGCTATTCCTTACACTTTGTTTCAAGAAGTTAGATTCCTCCATATTGGTAAAGTCTTCATCACTCAAGGGGATCCTAAGCCCTTTGATATACATTTCGATAACCTCAAGAAGAAACTAGAAGTCCATTCTGAGTATGAACTCCCTGTGAACTAATTAAATAAACTGTTTCCCTCAAAAGAATTGGTTGTAACCACTGAAAGTGTTCTGGAAATTGAGGATAACGAGCCAAAAGAATTTGAAGTGGTAAATACGGATGAGAGTAAGGTTGTTTTTGTAGAAACCGTGTCCACCAAAACTATAAAGGAGATCATAAAAATATTAGAGAGTGATTCACCGATCCTCCTTCCCTTTGAATCGCAAGGGGTTGGTAATTTCCTTGGTCTAGCCTCTCCCCCTGCTGACGAACTCAGTTTAGACATACATATGATAGAAGTTTTAGAGAGAGAAGAGGATGTTGAGAGTGGAATGATACTCACAAAATCTATTTCTAGGGATTCTCTCATCCCTAACATTGGTCCAAGTTCAAATGCGTTAGAAACCAACCTTGTCATGTCCAAGAGACATGACCGTATGTTTAAAACTATGTCAAATATGATCATTACTCCCTATTTAGAGGAAAAAGTTGAACAACATTGCCACATTCCTGTAGATATAATGAGCTAAGAGCACGATAAAAATATTTACAAGTGTCATATTCAAATAGGTGATCTAGCACTAAAATTAAATATGTAGATGTGTTGGGGTTAGCACACCGGTTGTACAGATAATATATTAGATCTAAGCATATATGCAAACAAAAATGGATATTCTACTAGAAGAAATACACAAAACAAGAGACATAAATCAACACCAAATTTAACGTGGTTCACCCAGTGTGGGCTACATCCACCAAGAAACAATCTAATCTATTATCCAAAGCTTTCACAAGATATACAATGAAGATTTACAATTTTCCACTCCTCTCAAATGTATAGTACTTTCTTTCTTTCAAGCTTTTGCTTCTTCTCCAAGAATTCTCTCTCTCACCAACTTTAGTAAGTTCTTCTTAATTCTTACTTCTAAACCCTAGTTTTTATGATTATATAGGCTTTTATAAAATTAGGGCTCTTAGCCATGCAATTACAATCAATAGATCTGCTTTAATGCTAAAAATAGATCTAATTCCCAAGAGTTAATTAAAACAGTCACACATAGGTAACCGATGTCGGTTCCTCCTTGCCTGACCGAAGCCGGTCCCTCCTAATCGATGACGGTTATTGTGTTTTCCAGCATGTTTCACATTGCATGCTAATCCAAAGTAATTGAGCTCCACAACTCAACAAGATGGATAAGATAGTGGGCTAGGGCTATAAGTTTAAACCCAAAGTGTTGGGATCTTATCAAGAAAATGAGAATTTCAATGAATCCTTCTTACCATTTATGTACCTTGGAAGGTGAGGAGTCCAATGAAACCATTTACTCAAATCACTTGAGACATTTTTATATATAGTCATTTGAATTTCCACACCATGCTTCATTACATTCATATTATCTTGTCACTTGCATCATCATGTTGTTGAAATTGTAAAATGAAAAATTACGGTTCAAGTAATTCTTTGACTTTCGAACATTGACACACTTCTCAATCATACCTATTCTACACTCTTTTCATACATTTAGATTATTTAATCCTTATCATCACTTTCATTTGAGAGACAAATTTTGATATTGCTTTATGAAGACTTACATGTTCAATCTTCTTCACGGTTGCTTCCGATTTGGATGTTTCTTGCCCATTATTTTCTCTAGAATCTTCTTGATGATGAATTTTCCCCTAAAAACTCTCTTCATGACAGAAACATTCTAAACATTTCACCTGGAACATTTGTTCACCTATCACAACCTTCGGTGATGAGCCCTCATAGCCCATTAGTTGTGTGGGGTTGAGAATAGGGGCAAATGTTTCTTCCCAACAAGCACAGTTCAAGTTCAAATAAAACTATATATATATATATAAACACAAATGCTTTTATTTACAAATAACTACACTTTTCATCCATACTAACTTTCGGTGATGAGCCCATGCTTCTTACTTGTAGCATGAGGTTGGGAAAGGAGGTAAGTTCTCTTACTCGCTTGTGTCTTGTCCTTGGTGATGAGCCCAAACTTATTACTAGTAACATGAGGCATGAGGCAAGATGTAGGGGGTCCCATCAATAAATATGAAGTTTCAAATAAATAAGGAAATAAAAGTGCATGAAAATCTAAAAAATCCCAATAAAATGACTTAGATTCGTATGTTAGGAGAGACAACCATTCTTTAAACTAGATCTTATCAATCAATAGGCCATCCATGGATCTAAGTCTAGTAAAAAATTATAAGAAAAATTCATTTCAAATCGGTTAAGCTAATTTTGGTTTGGTTTGGGTTATGGGTTTCTTAATAAATCCTTGTCAAAATTCTTGTCTCTTGGTCATCATCCTCGTTCATATTCTTTAAAACATATATCTCACATTCTTCTTGACTTTCGGTTGTGAGCCCTCACATCTTACTAGTTGCATGGAGTCAAGAATTAAGAGAGATTATCTTATCATCATACTACATTCAACACATTTTGCCAATAGAATAAAAGTGCTAAACATTACTTAAAAAATAAAGTTTCTTAATTATAGTTTGTTCCCATATGCATAATCATATATATATAATTTTGTTTATCACATGGTATCATCATCCATAACATGCATTCAAAAACATGAAAACATTGAAAATTCTAAACTATCCAAGAGTACACAACTGAGATAAACCACGATGTAAAGGAATGTCAGACCAAAAAGATGTCTATATGTATATAATATGTTAAAGTCTCTCATGTATAATGATGTCACACCATAGGACAAGTGTCGTCAAAATTCTTGCTATTGGCTCAAAATAAAATAAAAATCGATACATACATAAAAAATTGTTCCAAAGTAATAAAGGCCCTATGCCTATCCATCCCTCCTAGACCTCTTCGAGGGAGTAGGGCGAGGGCTCTTGCTCTAACTCCGGCGATGATATCAGCTCGGTGTAGCATGGGAGCTTCTATGGGTCGATATGTGAGAATGCCCATGAGAGCGGCTGATAGTAGTAGAAGCTCCACTGCGTGAGTGTCTGTGTTGCCTCTCTCGGTACTCATGCATGATGATCTTGGTCCTTAATTGATTCATTGCCCCTGCAGCGATACATGCTAGTGAAAATACATCTGTAAGATGACCATATCATGTTGGGAGTCCAGGGTCTGCAAAAAACTTCTCTCGAGTCCTCCGAGAGGGGATCATGAATGAGTCCAAGTGTGTGTATCGAATAAGATCTTGTTATCCATCAGTTGTGGCTACAAAGAGTAAACAAACAATGACGAGTTAGAAAGCGAAGTACAAAAAAGATCCTACTAACATCTAATATAGGAAGTAAAGATAGAAGTGTGTTTATACTCACTTGGGTCTCTGGAAATCCAGCTCAGATCAACAACTGGTATTGCATTCTCTTCTCATCTTTCCCCTCCTCCATACATCTTGGATGTATAGATGCCTCCTCTGTCTCCTCAAGGTATACACTCTCATCCTCTGCCTCTACCTTGGCTCTGGAAGCCACTGAGGCCTCTCATATGTTCTGTCAGTAGGGTTTATATTCTCTCCTAAAATTGAGTCTATCTCAACCTCTTCCTCCTCCTCACTCTGTGTTGGACCTACACTAATTTGTAACACATGCCTCGGTCTAACTACAACGTCGGAAGCTAGACCTAGTGTGGCCGGAGGCGTACCAATAGAAACCCCAGACACAATAACTATCCATTGTAGCTCTCCCCTTTAGGTGGGTCTCACCTCCTGTATCCCCTTGTAAACTATGGCCAATGCTAAGAGAGTATCTATATAAGATAACCCAAACTATTGGGGTAAGCGAAGCACCAGATGAGTCTCCACTCTGCTACTTTGGTCAACTAGCTGGACTGTGGTGTGACATGTAGTTAGTGTAATCCACTCCTCACCCCATCTACCAGCCAAATCCTGGTATGGATGCATAGTCATGTTTGTCATGGTCAGAGTAGAAACCAACTGTGATAGGCCCCTGAGTGGAGCCATATCTACCCACCTAGCTTCTCTAATCTTTGTGGGATATGTTATCCGAACTCCCCTCTGGTAGGGGATCATTCGCTCGTACACCCATGCCATGAATGAATTAGGATGGCTCAAATATCTATCCATACATCTAATAACCCTATATAAATCATGGTAGGTGGTGCCAAGGATGTCAAATCCCCATGCATACACCCTATTATGTTACTCAATTCTCTAGATGATTGAAGCCCGATAGAATAGGAACATGTCTCTGCCCTTGTTCCCAATCAAACGTGAGGCCAATATATCAATGATGTCCTTGTGAAGAGTAGGGATAGGGGTAATGTCCACTGAAACTAGTCTAACCCCCTGTTTGGCACCCATGTTAGGTATATGCATCTGTAAGGTAAGAGGCCCATCTGTGAACCTCAACCACTGAGTTAGCGCTCTTCAACGCCAACTTCTTACCAGTGATAGGAACTCTAAGGATCCTATAAACATCCTCCAGGGTGATATTCCACTCACCTCTAACCTTAGGAAACTAGAAAGAGTTCTGATCTGCATCCCAATAACTAAATAAGTCACAAAGAAGGAAACTCATGGGAGCAACATGCCACGTATTTCCAATCCTCAGTATACCGACCCTATCCAATAACCCCTCTCTAGCTGAGTCAATAACTGTAGGATATGAGGCAACCAAACCTGCTCTCGGACCCCTACTCCATTTGATGTAGCTCCCCTGCATCCAAAATAGTGAGAAAAGAGCAAGTTAGAACCTTATAAGTGTATGAAAAGCTCACAAAAACAATACAAATGCAAGTAAAAATAAGAAAAAATTCATACTTAGCCTTCAAAATGTAAAAATTCATGACGGTGTTGGCCGTCAAATAGGACTTTTTAGAAGAGCAACAGTCAGGGGACAAGAAGTCCCTCCTCTTTAATGGGAGAGGTTCCCTTATTCAGAAACGAACTTATTTACAAATGTATAGAACATTGTTTTATGGTCAAACTTGGATATTACGAAAGTGTTTTCCACAAGGATCATCAATTACACAAGGACTGAGGAAAGGGAATAAGAAGATGAGCAGAATAGCAACATTCAGAATTATAGATAGCAGAATAATTCTTCATGTATGCAAAGCTTCAAAGAATTTAAGACAAGATCATTTGCATTGGCTGAATGAGATTAAATTTAAAGACACAAAGTTCCATAAATAACCTTCTTCAGATTCATTCATCAAGGACACAAAGTTCCTTCTTGGTTATACAAGATCACTGTATTTGCAAAACTGAACAGTATGCAATCAGAGAGACTAACGAATCAGGAACAAAATGATCTTCACAATATTAAAGGAAAACACAGAGATAACAAGAATTAGATAGACAAAGAATGGAAAGCCCTTTTGTATTGATTTCTTTAAGATCTATTTACACTTTCAGCAAATACCCAAGTTCTTCCTCCCTGCAAAATGGCGTGGAAAGGCCATTATATAGCTTACAAGTCAGTTACTCTTCGTAACCGTTTCTTTTAACTAAAGAATAGTTAAGGATCGCCAATTGCAATACCTTAACTAATTACAAAGAATACGAAAAGAATGGGAAGAAGAGAAAAGAAAGGAGAAGGAGACAGGTGGCCAGCTACTGGGAGGGACCCACTGTCTTCAGAATCCGCTGCCTGAATTTCTTCAATGCCTCAGCTATGTCTCTGCCACGTGGAACTGACGTGTTGGCTGCAGACTGAGTCCAAAATCCCAGACACTTCTCCATCTCTTTATCAAACTCGACGTGAGTATGATAATCTTTATTTGCTTCTTCAATGGCAAATTGAAGAGAACAAATTTCCTTCATCTTTTCCTTAGAGACGGAGCTTTCCTTGAATAGATTATCTTTGACAAAAGCTCTGAACTGAGCTTTGATTTCTTGCAAGGATAGGGAAACACCAGAGTTTTCATCCTGAAGATGACAATGTATATCCTTGAAAGTAGCAACAGCCAGTGTCTTGAAAGCTTCTCCCTTCTGCCAGCTGTTCTTCATTTCTCCCAAAGCTTCCTCCAAAACTCTGATCTTCCACTCCACGCTGTAGACCCAGGATTTTGATAGATTGTCCTTAGCATCATCGAAAATCTTATTCGCCAGTAAGATGTTCTCATCTGTCTGTCCCATAAGGCGAAGGTCTACTATACAACTGCTCTAGATTTTTAGTTCTTTATCCATGGTATTGATAGTGGAGGAGAGCTTCAGTTGCACATTACTCACCTTTTCGTGGAGTTTGAAAGCTTCATCGATGAAGTTTAATCCAGCAACAAGCATGTCATCCACCATGGCTTCAATAGCTCTGCCATAGACAGAATACTTGTGCATATCTTTGATACTTTGCACTTCATCTTGGCTTAGAATTACAGGAGGTGGAAGAGTAGTCAATGGGGTAGGGTCCAAGACTTTATCCTTAGATAAAAGAGACTTGATGAAACCTGTGAGAATCTGGGCTTGTTCTTCCAACTGTTCAATAGTTTGCTGCCCTTTCTCTACCCTTCCAATGACTCTTGTGACTGTTTCCTGGAGGTTGTGAATTTCACCTTCAGGAGTAGACTCTCCCATAGGGATTCTTGAAAGCTCCAAGTCAGATGCCAGCAAGTCTGATTCTGATTTGTCTACTGTAGGCTTAGCAATCTCCAAGAATTGCTGACCTTGGGCATCAGACACTATTCTGGAAGTGGTTCTAGCTTTCTTGGCACGAGAAGGAGTGGTGCCCAACAAGGCTGCAACAGCATCGAAATTTGGTCCCAAGCTTTGAGAGGAGGATTTTCTCTTCCTTTTGTCAACCAAAGGTTGCACCCAAGCAAAAGAGGAAGAAGAATCTGCAGGAGAAGCAAGGGGACCAAGAGACAGGGAGCTCATGACACTCAGGGTCTGCGCAGCTGTTGACTCAAGCTGAGATGTGAGTAGAGCACTGGAGGCAATAGCGGTAGAAGAATCAGTAGCACCTGGAAGTTCAGTGCTCTGGACCTCCTTGTCCTTATCTGCTGGATCTTCAGGAACATTTGCAGGAGTTGGCATCTCACTTTCTTCACTTTCACTGAGAACAATGATGTTCTCTAGCCCTATAGGCAACTCTGCCTGTTTTCTTGGAGGGTCATTCTCTGCAGGCTCCTTCTTTACCTCTTTGAGTTTCTTCTTATATACCTGGGTAGATGAAGAGGGAGTAGATTTAGTAGGTCCTTGTGTTGATGAGGCAGGAGGGGTTTGCATTGGTGTTTCAGACCTTGGAACTGATGCCTCTCTTATTGGTGTCGAATCATCCTTGGAGGAGGATTCTCCTGAGTGCCTCTTGAATTCTCGGATCTTCTTACTGAACCAGACCTTAGTCCTGACTAAGACTGGAGCAAGAATCTCAGCCAGATCATCCCTCTCTTTCCTGTTCCAATCCAGGTCCTCCAGAGGGGTGTGCTTAATCACATTTTCATACTCATACGAGTATAGATCAGAATTGTCATCCTGGAGACCTTCAGGAACTTGGTACAGACCGAGTTCTTGAATCAATTGCAGGGAGAACCTGCCACAATGCCTTCTCCTGGCTTCAAAATCATCTACACAGTCAACCCAGTAGTCTTCTGTATCTGCCCTATGATGATAGATTATCTTGATGTTCTGTTCAATAAACTTCTTCAAGTCAAAGCAGGTTCTTGGCTTGAAGAAATGAACAGTGATAGGGACCAGGGCTCTTTCTATGTTCTGAGCATCCAGAGTTGTTTTGCATGTGTAGTTTCCCAGAGAGATGGGAAAGTGCAAGCCAGAAATCTTCTTGTCTCTGCAAGTTCTGTGCAACTTGTCTAGTTGCCTGCATATTTCTATCAAGGCCATTTTATCATTGCAGAACATGGGAAGCCGTAGAGGAGTGCTTTCATAGCCAGCAAGCCTGATATAGGAAAATTTCCTGAATTGGATGAAATAGGCTCCATACTGTGATATCAGGTTCATGGCTTCATCTGAAAACCTTCTAGCAGTATCACCATCGAGCAATCTAACCACGTACATGGTGAAAGCATCATTGACCCTTCTGAAATTCCGATTGCTGGTCTCCAGGGTGAACTGCGGGCAATAGGCATACACTGGATCATCTTTGTGTGCATCTATATAGGAGAAACCAAACCACTGCCTTGATGCTGCTAGGGTATACATCAGGTATGAAGTCATATAGAACTTCTTTGTTTGCTGAACGTTGGATAGCTGCTCCGCCAAATTCATACTGATGATCTCTGCCCAGTTGATGTTTTGTGTTCCCTCGCACACCATGCTGATGAGCGGGCACATCCAGAAATGAAACTCATTGGTGGAGGGCAAACCCATAACCCGAGCTAGCAGGATTATGAAGTCTGACAATTCCTCATTGAAATCTGCTCGGAAGAGGGTTTTGGTTAGGCGAGAAGCACCTTTCTTAGGGTTCTTCAACCAAGACTTCGCCACTCGCGCCTTATATTTGTCACTGTCTTGATCGAATAGGGTCTGTGCTTGATCCCGGGAGACGACTATAGCATTGTCCAACTCCGAAATCCTCAGAGCAGCGCCGATGGCGGCAGTGTCCAGCTTGGCAATGAGTTCCCCATGTACATTTGTCAATTCACTCGAAGCGGGGTCGAAGTGAGCTCCGCATGAAAGCACAGTATCAGCACACTGTACTAAGATTGGGAAACCACCGGTAAAAGCCAAACCACTATCATGAATCGTTTGTGCTATTGGTGTAGGGTTTGCATCTGCCATTCTTGCCCGAAAATTGCCGAAGTCGAGATGACGAGCTTCGCTGTCCCCAATATTGCTAACAGCAGACTCAAGTGGAGAAATTTGCTCCTGTCCCTGAAACTTGATCTTCATATTGATAGTCTCGGAGCTGCAACCTAGACTCGGGAAGGAATTTGCAAAGGGAGGGGATATTTGCGCAGGTTTTCAAATTGCAAGGGTTCGAGCAAAGATAGCATGGAAGCAATGCGAAAAATGCAAAGGGGAAATGCTCGTTATATAGCCGTTTGGAGAGAGGAATGAATTTAATGCGCATTAAATACACAACCACCAATTTGAATAGCATCATACTCGGAGTGAGCGGGAAAAACTAAGTGTGAATGACACTTGGTACGCTTGGGACATGTGAGACGCGAATGCGCGAAACACGCGGCTCGGCCGATTCGGGTGAAACAGGGAGAGGATGCACAAATGCTTTTTGGAACGATTGGGACGAAAATGCGCGGAGTACGTGGTTCAGGTGATTCGGCTGAAATTGGAACAGTGGGCCCGTTTGGACTTGGGACATTCGGGACAAAAAGTTCCGGAGTACGCGGTTTGGCCGGTTCGGGCGAAATTGAAACAGCTTGCATTTTTCGATTTGGGACAAGGAGCTCTGAAGTACGTAACACGGGAGTTTCGGCCGAAACTTGGAAAGCTCGCACTTTTTAGCTTTGGGACATTTGAGACATGAAAGTGCGTAGTACGCGGTTCGGGTGTTTCGGCCGAAATTGGAACAACTCGCACAATAAGTTTTGGGACACTTGGGACAAAACTTTCCGACGGGCCCGAAAATGGGACAGCTTCGGGGATTTCGGCCGATCGAGGAACAGAGTGCACTTTCGTACTTGGGACAGTTGGGACAAAAAGTTCCGACATGCCCGAAAATCACACAAAATGACCCAAAACACATATTTTTTCAATTTCACGACTTAGGCACTTCAGAGAAAAACACTTAAACTCAAAATTTTAAATTTTTTACTCTTATCAGAGCGGGGAATTTTGAGTGGACAACAGACGGTTACATAATAGCTACTATAAGAAGAGTGACGATTGTGCAACCACCACTCTACTAGAGTGACGGTTACATAACCACTGTAATGTTTGTACAACTGTCACTCTCTGTAGAACAACAGTTACGTAACCGCTGCAACGGTCGTGTTTGTAAAATTGGCTCGTACCCTTAAATTAAAAAACTTGCAAAAAATAAAAAAAATAACCAAAATCATTTGAACAAATGACAAAACCTAAAAGGTGTCCCCTACGATCATTTTAACTATCAAATTATTAAAAACCATCCCTCTTATGCCTAGTTTCAAACAAATGCTACATTTTAGGGAAAAAATAAACAAATACATATAACTTACTTGTTCGCGACCCTCTATTGCTACCAGTGGTTGTGTTGCCATCATCATTGAATACTCTTTAATTTGACTGTATTTGCAAATGAAAGAGTCACCGGTAATCTAGAGCTCCAAAATAGCTAAGTGGGTGAGTGAAAATGATTTCTAAAAATAGTAAAAAGTAATTTTTATAGCTCAATTTTGGTTTTCTAATGACATTTTGAGTGAGTGTATGCAAGGTCGACGCACTACATCAAGTATATTTCTCACCCTTGCAGATATGGTAATTAATCTTGTCATTTTATTGCGAAGTATTTTGTTAATCGTGCTTTATATATTTACTTGATTCTGGTCTCTCTTTTACAGGTGGTGGGAAGGTCGGATTGGCGTGGTTTCAACACACTGGCGATTAAGGTATGATTTATAACTCTCCCATTTGGGAGTGCCATACTTGGAATTCACATTTTACGCCCATTCGTGGCTAAAACAATTCTTCGAGGGGGCAATAAGTACGTACCCAAAATTGCATAGGTGCTACATCGACGGTATGGTAAAAGTCTCCAATGATGAACTATTTCTTTTCCAGAATAATGATGAGGTCAACATCCTTTCTCCTTACCTTCAACATGTTTATCTAACTTGCTTACCCTTGTTTTTAAGTTCTCTAACTTTTCAAGCCTTTTGCGAGCCATCTTCTACTCATTTCGTGGTTGATGTGACTTTAAGTCACACAACCACCATGACAGTTACACAACCTCCGCGATGGTTACATAATTGCTGGTCTACCTAAACTAGTTGTTACGTAACCTTTGTGGTAGTTCCCTAATTGTTGCAGTGGCTGTGTAACCATAGGTCTACGCAAATCGGTGTTTCTGTGCATTTTAATTGGGAATCCAGACTGTGTGTTCTGAATGTGTGTCTCAAGTTTGTGAGTGTTTTTCTCACCCGTTTCTTGACCATTTCGCTTGATTTTTGGCTTGTTGGATACGTATTGGAATCCTCTTCTCAGTTTACTATTATTAGAAGTTTTACTCCCCCTTTCTTGGATGATCCGACACTTCTTGATTGTCATGTGTGTTAGACTTCTTCTTTGCCATTTTTCTATAAAAACTAGAATTTTACCCGTATCATGGATTGGAGAATTTTTATTTGAGTTACATTGTTACTCTATAAAAATCTTGTTGAGAAGTACATAGACAACAAAATACATTACTTTTGTTATTCCCACTTGCATTTGTGACCAGTTTGTATTCAACTAGTTTACTCCAACATCTTCTTGATTTCTTCCACAACTAGTCAACACTGTTCCCTGGATCACTTGGAATCTCATCTCTGAAAAGGAAGCTGAGGAGATAAAAGAATCATCACCACACTTGGAAGTTGTCACAGTTCTACAATAACCAGGTTGGGGGTGAATTTACAATTTATTCAAAGCTTTCATTTTAGAATATTGTCATTAAAACTAAAATAAGCAATACACTTTTTTTTAAGAGGTAGAATTTATAATTTTCTTCATTACCAAAAAGAGTCTTCCATTGATATCTTCTTCCCGACGTATCCATGTGGATATACATGGGAAATAATTTGGAGGGAGATTTTGTGCTTGAATTTCTTCATTTCTTTGTTTTAGAACATCTATATATTTTAGTTTCTTCATTTCTAGATTTTTATGCATACGAGCAAACTTTTTTTGATTTCTTCCTTGATTATCCCTGTGGATCTGCAAGGGAAACAAGCTTGAGGAAGCTTCTATGTCTACGCTTGTCAGTTTATTTCTTCATTATTAGTTACTTGTACAATTTATTTATTTTACCAGGGAAGTTTCAGGGGAAAGACGAAATTAATTTTGAGAAGCTTTCTTTCTTCCCATGAATCTGAGGTGAAGAAATTCGAGGAAATTATATTTCCACAATTATAAGTTAAAATACATCTTTCTTTAAAGTAGATTTAATTACACAATCCAACAATAATGGAATATCTACATTTGGCTATTCCATGTTTAATTTGTTTTCTTGGAAGTAGTAGTATTTTGATTTCCCGTGTCTATGTCTGTAGATTTATCTTATTTTAATTAAGTTAGAAAAGGTATATGTTAATTTTTTTAGCTGCATCATTTCAATTCATTTCTTTCTTAGGAAAATAGAGTAGATATTTCATTTTTTTTTTTTTTAAAAATTAATCATGAATGAATTTTTCTAATTCAAAGATTAAAATACACTTGTCTTTTATTTAAATTGGATTCACTTTTCTTATTTATTTAAAACAAACTTTCAATATAGTTTAGCATTCAAATCAAACCAAACAATCAAACAATATGGAGCTTACGCTACCCATACATAGCCTCTAATTCCCCTTTTTCCAACTTAGCTTTTAGGAACTCACACTACCCATTCTTAGTCCATGATTCTCCTATAGCTACCTATCAGCATCCCCTCAATCTTGCACATTTTGGCTATCTCAGAATAGCCTCAGGAGGTTGAGTGCATCTGGAATCACATGTTGATTCTTAGGTGTATAGTACTCATGATACTCCTCCCATTATGTCTCACTCTCGATGCACTTCTAGTGATCATATGCTTAGTGCTTCCAATGTTGCATCTCTCTCAGCACCTTCCTCATCACAAGTTAGAGCATTGTATGATGATTTTACAATGATTCCTAATGTTTTCACTTTTTAAGATTATATGCATGATTCATTTACTATGGCTGCACCTTATCTTTTTGCATTCATGAGGGAAATTCATTCCCCCCTTTCCACATTTTTGTCTATGGTCATAAGGGGTAATTCATACTACTTTAATTCTTCCAATCTTTCCAAATTGCACATATTGCTTATCATGAATCTTGTATCTCTCTCCCCATTGCTTGATGTTGATATTATCAAGTTTCCTAGTACTACATACGTTACACATCTTTCGCATCACATATTGATCCTTATGTTTTCTCTTACTCGTTCCACTATTTCTAATAAGTCCAATGTTACATGTATTTTATTTTCTCCAAATGGGCACATTCTTTTTGTTTATACACTTCCTACTCATCTAGTTGGGGATCTTGGAGTCTATAGGGTTTTCTCTTCACCATGTTGACATTATTCTCTGGTAACTATTGTGGTTACCAATGTTTTACTTATTATAGTTTCTCCACATGCATGACACAATCCTACTCCACATGTTACGATACACGCACTTTCACATGACACTAGGTCCTTGCCTCGTGTTTAAATGTGTTCATCTTTTTACATTTGCAGATCACAGATGCCTTTGTCTTTGGATCCTTCATTTATCCCATATTTAGACACTCCTACTCCTAGTGTGCATATTTTCCTATTCATGATGGCTCCTTAGCAAGGAAATCACATATATACATGCCTTATTTTAACTTCATTAAGGGGGGGAAGCATTCAAGAGACACATACATTTATAAAGAGATAATATTTTCTATCTACTACATCAAGGACTACATTTTGGACTATATACTTCATTGCATAAGAAGGTTTATTCTGAATTCCATACCACACATTTGCAATTGGGAAAAAGTAGTTGTAGCCCACTATCTCTTTGTGCTATTGGCACTAGGACATCCTAGCTCAAGGGAAACTATTCCAATCACACACATAAGAACTACATAGAGTCTAAAATGTAATGTAGCGCTTGATGACAATCACATTGGGGTGACCGCCAAGGTCAGTCTGACTCAAGAATTTATATTATTTTATTCATCTAATGTGTGCTTGAGTACTGTGTAGGTAGCTAGGGTTTATTTTGCAAGTTATAGGTGTAACATAATGAATTTGATGCGACACATAGTGAACAAGGAACACCACTGAGTAACACAGTAATAACTGGATTCTGAGTTATACTAAAAACACTAACACCTAGAACATATGCTAACACTTTGACAACCATGTCCCCTTGTAGGTGCTCTTATCCATGAGAATGTCACTTTCTAGTATCAGACACAGAGCTAATAAAACACAGAATATGCCTTGTCAACCTATTCTCTAGTCCAGAACCAATTCAAACTTGTGGTGACAAGCTAAGTCATCCTCCAAACCATATCTATCACTCTTGCTTGTATTTCATTTACACGATCTTTCTTGAATACTATCATATATATTTAATCAACAAGTTCCCTTATCTTAAATTTAATTATATTGAATCAGAATCTTACTTCATAATCGTTAAAGCCAAAAGTGTAACTGCCACACATATTCAAAAGAAATCTTAGTTGTCATGTATGAAATATAGAACAACGTGCAAACACACCCCACCATGATGATGTATTATTCTAACTTCCCTTCTAGAATTGTTGTATAAATATGTAGCATGCACAACAACCCAAGCTTTCTCATCCAAATTGTTGAATCCTTAGATGTTGATCCATTTTAATTGTTCATCTCAAATATTAGGAATACTTACATGCTCACTCTATCTTGGAATTCCAACACCACTATATAATTATTTCTATTCAAAGAAAATGAGTCAAAAAACATTCTCTTATAATCCCAAGAGCTTGTTATTTTTTCCTTACCAACACATTGTACACCTCTATACTTATTTCCCTATACTCCATTAATGAATACAAGTTACATTTCTTATAAATAAGTCTTTGACAACTTCATTTCATCTTTGGTGCATGCGTTTGATAACTCAAAATTAAATTTTATAACCTCACATAGGGTTATACCTCATATATGGTCTTGGAATTTGTGGTGTGAATCACTCACGTAGGAAAATAATAACTTGTAGCCAAAAAACTCAATGTTCTTTTTAAAAGTTTGTTCACTTCAAAAATACATGATTAAGTATGTAGAAGTGAATAGGAAAATCAATATTTGTAACTCCCTATCCCTATCACTAATTTCTTACAAATATGCCCTCATTCATTTCAAAACATTGGTGTAAATATACAACATTAGAATGACACATTGGACATATCTTCTAAATATCCTAGTCCACATTTTGTCGATGATTTCACCTTTATAATTTGATTCACTACACTTTGAGTTATATTTGATATCTAATGCACTTTTTCCACCTATTATAACCTCAATGTAAGATCCATCGACAGTTCTTCTTGGTTCATTTGAGAAGTGCGCACCTAGTTGTTGTTCCTGCATACTTCATTTAATTGGTCACCTTGGTGGAGTTAATGGCACGCACATACAAGACATAATTTCCCGCATCCAACCTTTTTGTTGGATTGCTCATTATTGAGTTGGCTATAGAGCAGGTGATTCATCATCCGTATGATCACTTTGTGTAATCTCATTAGTTTAAAATGTTGTATTCTTTGAGAGGGAATTTAGGGATATGTGAGTTCATCTAACATTCACTAAGATTTAAGAAACCTAAGATTTCACTAGTCAGACATAATACACTTCACACATCATAAAATAATTCTTTGCATGTATTGTTTGTGCACACAACACAAAATCACATGCATACATCCTCTTCTACCATACGAGTTCATTCAGGATGAATTTCAAATTAGTTATGGTAGTGTCATTAGTATTCTTTACATCAACACTATAGGTGTTGTTCTTCTACCATTCAAACAAATTATTTCCACATTTCTCATATTGCATATGATCACTTCCTTAATGAAACAATTCTCACATTATTGTTAGTATCTAATTTGGTTTTGTGATATGTATATTGTACTCACATTGACTTATGAATTTCCATGGGGGATTTGTTGTTTCAACCTTTTCTATCTTCTTGCACATGTGTATTTTGTTGCATATCATTTTTTAGATGTTTGGTCCTTTTTTATCGCCCACCACATTTTAATCCATGCTAAATCTTTTAGCTATTTCTAATATTTTTTATGTATCTTTGACACTTCTTTCAACATCTTTAGAGTATCCTCGCATGAAGTTATTCTGGTGCATAAAATGTCTTTTTGTAAGTGTTTATGGTGTGTATTTACTCTACTAGTACATTTTTTTAATCCACTCCACTCATTCAGTATCATGGGGGAGTATGTGGTGTGATATTACTTTCATTTAGTGTGTGTTTTATGTTCATTTATTATCCTCGTCTCATTTCATCATCTAATAAAAGTAGTTTCTTAAGTTTATGGAAATCATTTGGTTATTCATTTTGTGCTTTCAGTGGTGGTGATGCTCTCTATCCCATCCAATACATTCTTCATAATGGTATCTTTTGAATTTTTAGAGGTGGTGATGGTTCCAACCCAACAAATGCATTCTTTAGAGAATTCTCCTTTACACCTTTAGTGGTGGTGATGATTTCTATTATATCGGGTACATGTTTCATGTATTTCTACACATTTTAACCATTTACTTTCACCTTCTTTAGTGGTGATGCTCCTTATCACGTCTACTGCAAATTTTTACAACACATCTTAACACCTTTAGATTCCTTTATGGAAAGTTTGGTTTTTTTAAAAAACTTGTGGTGACTCATTTATTTTAGGTACACTTCATTGTACATGGGTACCTCATCCGTCCTAGTTGTCTAGATCCATTTTAGAGGATTATTTGCCTTATTATTGTATATAGTCCTACCTAAGTTACACTTAAGGGGGTTGTTGATGTAATATTCTATATGCACTAATATTGAGTTGACCTATTTATTTTAACCATACTTAGAGTGCCTTGAACACAATCTAAGATAGAAAATAATAAGCATGCAGTTAATGTCATAATCATTAATTTCCACCAATATTTATAAACCTCGCCTCTAAATGGGTCATTCACATGTGTCTAATAAGTGGTCAGTAGGGAAAGGGGGTCTTATGCATGCATTATTTATACCCCTTTATCTCTTTATATATTAATTACCAAAACACATATTCAATGTGTTGGTTGAAATTTCATTTACTATTATCCCTTTATAATTTACAAATTATTTAAGATTGGAGTGCGTCATATATATGGAGATATAATTCTATATTTTTCCCATTTTTCAAGCAGGTTTCTCTTGGTTTTCTACTCCATAATTTTTAATTATTGCATCTATTATATAACGAACATATGCCTTCCACCCTCCTTATATTAATTTTTTGTATAATTCTCCCCAACTAAGTTTGTCGTGAAAATTAATCCTAAGGTTCTTGTATATTTGCACTACTTCCAATGGGCTTCCTTCGAAATTGAAGTTAATTTGTTTCTTTTTCTCCATAGTGAAAATATCACGACTTTGGTTTTGTTGGTATTCACTTTCTATCTTACCTCTTCGTATAAAATATCTAGAGCCCTTAAAAATTCTCTCAATATATGTGATGTTTTAACAATTAGGTTGAGATTATATGCATCTAAGAGTAACTTTATTACATGGTTGACTAGGTGAACGCCCTCACCACTAAATTTGTTTATCCACTCTAACTTATCAAAGTATATCCCAAAAAAAGTGAGGGATAGTTGACATTTTTATTTAGTACTAGTGCCACTTCCAAAGCATTTTGACATGTATTGATATTAGAACATGTGTTAATTAAGTACAAAAAATATACAAGCTCTATATAAGCTAGATTGGAAGTTATAGTTGGGGTTTAGGAACATACTCAACAAAAATAGGTTGTGAAAAAATGAAAATGGTTTGAATTTGGATAAATGAGCCATGTAGAGTGTCATAAATGTGCATGTAATATTTTGAGTGATAAAATTGAGTGCATGAATGTTTGCATGAATAGGGCATAAACATTTTAACAATTTTCCCCCTGTGGTTAATTTTTTCCTTCGATGCCTTAATATAGAAATGAATTATTTAACTTTATTATTTTATGTCCATGTGTTTGGGATATACAATCATAATTCTACAATCATGCTCTTATGACTGAATATAACATCTTATTCATGAAAACCTTGGCTCTTTACTTGAAGATACAAAAAGGGATTAATATGATTGGGATGAAATGACCTCATCCCACCCTCGGTGGTGTGATAAATGTTGCACTATGTACCAATAATACAAAGAGGGATCAGTCCACACATAGTTCTCCCACTCAATGAATATGTACAAATGTGTAAGAAACAATGTTTTGGCAAGACCCCAATAAGGCCTCCAAAAACTTTGCAATGCTCTTTCATGTGATCTGTAACATGACATAGTTATATATGGAAACAACATAAGATGTATCCAAACTTAATAAATTGTTGATGTGATTTAAGGAGTGATAGTGACATGATAGTCATTTTTTGAGTGTGAGAGCCTCTAGATAGCAAAAGATATCAGAGCTTCCCTAATGAGTAAGGAGATTTTGCTTTTATGTTTGATGTGAGAAAATGATTTTCCTACTTAATTGACCCTAAGATGGCATGGGTAACTTATTCATTTGAAAAATTGACCATATGGAGCTTTTAGGACAAAAAATTCATCTAGTGTCAAAACCATTGGCCAATTCAACCCTTATTAGGTGATTCTTCCCCTACTAAGCTCAAGACCTAATATGAAAGTGGAGATAGGTCGTTAGAAGTCAAAATATGTGTTTTGTACATAAAATGCAAGTTTTTGATGAGTTAAATTTGATTAAAAACTGTGACCTAGCGGATATGGAGTATTGACTTGAGATAGATGCATGTATTATTAAGTCAATTAATTGTATAAATGGTAAAGGGATGCGATAAATGCTTGTTGGGAGTGTATAGGATTTAAAAATTCAAATTGAATATATTTTGGATATTATTGTATATTGCACAATTCCTAATGTATGTGCCTAGGATAGAAAAGACAAAATATAAAATATGTAATGCTCTCTAAACATAAGTCAAGATTGTGAGGAACTTATTTTGTAAAAGAAGGTAAGAAGAAAGGATTGAGAAATCAATGATCGTCTCAAATTGTATAAAAGCATGTAAGTGCACTACGTAGAAGATTAATCTTGCATCTTTAATATTGATCTTGAGTTCCACTCTAAATTCATGTTTGAGTTCTTAAATCAATAATATATTTCCGATCCATTATTGCATACTCATGTATTTTAGTTATATCTTTCACTTTTTTGTTTTTGTTATGTCGTTAATGTGCTTCTGCATGTTATGTTATGTTCTTCTAATTGCACACTATTTCAATATTAATAAAAAAAAAATATGATTTTTATCGAGACTACAATCTATTGCATGTTCTAATGAGTGATTCTAAGGACCTTTGTTAATAATGGTTTTATCGTTAGGACTTGAAAATGTTAATAGGGTACCATGATAGTGGGATGCAAAAATATGGCTTTAAGAGAAGATGAAACAATTTACGAAAGATGAATAGGTCGTAACAAGAATTCTTGTAGAAAATTTAGGTTGGAACACATACATGGAGACATTCATGAGATATTTTGGTTTGATCTCCCAAAACAATTAGATGCATGGTTATCTCAATTGGAATATTATTGTTTCAGGTACGAAGACAAAGAGGAATACAAATGGATGGATGAGAAGATAAAAAAATTAGACACTAAATAGACCCAAGTTATAGATCACAAGATGCAAACTACCATTGATGGGTACATAACTGAAATAACTATACAAAATTTTTGCTCTTTTGATTATGCGGAAGCATGTTTTTATTTATAGATTGTGATGTAAATTTGTCAAGTAACTCCTTTTCTTAGTAAAAGTGCTAGCTATGAAAATGGCTATGGTGCCAATTTTGCACGACATGGAGTAGTTGGTAGGAAGTAAAGGGGTATAGTCCTAGAATAAGGAAGATGAATGGGAAGGGGCCAAAATTAAAGCATGCTCTTCAAGGGTTTGAGAAGCATTAAAAAAGAGAAGAATAAACAGACTATAAAGAGAATTGAGATGGCACTATAGATGGGGAAGTTCACGTGTTATAGTTGGAAATGTGAAGCCAACTGCAAGTATGATTAGAGTAGGAAGAGTGACCTAGGAAGGAGGAAAAGAACCTCTTAAAGAGATAAAATAAAAGAGAGAAGGAGAAGATTGAATCGACTGAGAGGGAGCATAATAAGGTGTGGACCTCAATAGTAGTGATCGAGAGGGTGTACAAAGAGGCATTGACCCTAATTTTGGAACTGAAAAGAGGATAAAAGTAACCAAGGAAAGGGAAGAGGAAAAGGAAAGCAGGGAATTAGAGATAGTCAAGAGTATATGTATAAGGGAATTGGATCTCAACCCAAAGAATCCATCATAGAGACCATTGTATTGCACAAACAAAGAAGATGTAGTCCTCGGTAAGGAAATCATATAGGATCCAGATAGTCCAGTAGAAGATGATAATAGTCATATTCTAGGATATATGTCCTTTGAGCCAGCTAGAGAATCAATAACTTGGGATTCTTTGAATGAATGGGAGTAGATTGTAATTTTGCAAAAATTACATAAGAACTTGATTCAACCATACACAAATATAGATAGTGTTACCTACAAGTTCTAGATATTTGAGTGTAGAATAAATTATGAGGGAAGTGTAGACACAAAATCACGCACTTGGGTACAATTCTAGGTCCTAAAAGCATACTAGCATTTACATGATTCCTAAGTAAGAAAACTAGTGATTGACAACTATCTTTGGCCTCTTTTATTTGTCTCTTGCTTTCTATTTGGTCTTACACACCATACAACCTAGTCAAAACCTAACTTACTTATATTTTATGGCTTTAGACACTAATGCCTAGCTAGGGCAACAACGCCCAAGCACTTCTATCCCTCTTGGGTGCCCTTGACCCTTTCTTACCTTACTCGCTCTTTTTGGGTCTCTTTTATCTTTTGGTCATCTTTTCACTTATGGGTCAGCCTTCTGGTTTTCAATTATGAAATTTAAACAAGAGAATCATATAAATACATAGTTATGTGTTCAAAATTAAGGATCAAAACACTATGCATTACTATCACCACTTAAGATTACATTCCAAAGGAACTAAAACACTTCAAAGACATTCATATAACATCCATACAAGTGACAAGGGTCTGCATAATTCTGCATACACAACATAGGAAGGGGGATTCAATTCTATTTCATACACACATGCAATTACATTTCTACAATCTATCTATAACCCGTTATCATCAAGTGCAACTTGCAAAAGGAACATCCCGGGGCATCATTTCTACACACACACACACCATAACTACATGGATTATAAGATGTAGTGCAACGCTTAGTTGTAATTTCACTTTGTTTGGTAACCACCAGGGTCATTTTGCCTCCCCAATTTGCATTTTCCTGTTTAGGTTTGATGTGATTTTTGGGCATGTGCATGTGAATCTTTTGTCTTGCAGGATATAGGAACCTTCGACGAAATAAATGAGATGAATAGTCAGGCGACCAACATGAATCAATAGACAAAACCCTTGTGATGATAGAGAAGATAGAAGATCCTGAGATCTTGCACAGTTATCAGTGCCCAGAAATCTAGTCTCCACCGCCCAGGCACCTATGCCCTACTACTAGGCGCGCCCTGTCCATGGCTTCATGTTCATGAGTTCCATATTTTATAGTGAGTAGTGACGACCATGTCTATAATTTTTTTCAGCTCTCGCACCTACCTTGATCACTTCCTATTCACGTTTGAAAATTAGCTAAGTCCTTCTTATCCCTCCCATCTTGCTTATTAGGTTTTTTCATGTTTCTTTGTTTACTGTATTGCTATATTTTATCATTTTGTACATCATTAGGTATAATAGTTACTCTACTAATATAGATTTAATTCAGTTTGTATTAAATCATTTGGTGAACCCACATCGCTCAAATCCAATCTTCCTTCTAGGCATTCTTGTGATCTTTTTACCAGTGGTGGTTTTGGCTGAAACCTATGAGCCCTTTACTAATGAATACCTTCATGATCTATAAGCCCATATTGTTAACTCATCCTCAAGACGTAGATATTGAAGCTTTTATTCATTTCTCGTGAGGAATCCACTGACCTAGCTGAGCTCACCAACCATCTTGCACTCTAACCCTTTAATGCTTCCATTCCTATCAATGCTATAAAACCTCTTAATTCTACCCTTCCACTTATACTTCCATTGTTCCCATTTCTATTCCTACTTCCTAATAATCATTTCACTTCACCTCTTATTTCTCAGACACGATAAATCTCCTCTTCAGGCACTCAAGACCTAGATTCTCTTATACCATGACCTACAAATTCAAATCCATTCAGTTATAACAACCTACTTCACACTCCTCTCCATCTCTTGATTTATCATTACTCCTTCATACTCCTTTTGTTCCCACCATTTCATATTATCCACTTCCTCCTAATTCATTCACCCCTAAGATTCCCACCTTTAATGTCCATGGTGACCCTTAAGAGCATCTCTGATATTTTCATGTGGCATGTCATTGACTATGTGGATGATCATACATTACTAGCTAAGCTATTTCCTATAAGTCTGCAAGATTAATCCATGTGTTGGTTTTATGATCTACCTATTCATTTGGTAACTTCTTTTACATATTTAGCTGATGTTTTCCTTGCTCACTTTTAAATCAATATCGGCATCAGGATATCCTATACACAACTTTATCAAATCAAACAAGAATCTAATGAGCATCTAGCAGACTATGTTTTGTGTTATAAAAATAACCTTACTAAGATGACTAATGTGCTAGTTGATTCTGAATTGCAAGATCTTTTTGTTCAAAGTCACTTACCCTCCACTTTAAGAGAGTGTTATCTTTGAGACCTCTCCTTCATTTGATCAATTATGTCATATAATCAAAATGTGCAAAGGAAAACTTTTATCTATGGGAAAATTGAAATATTAGGACAATGTTTCATCCTCATCTTCTAATCAGGTTTCAAACTAAATCTAATTTCAAACCATCTCCTAAGCCCATCTGAAGAAAAGGCCATTTTTAATGTTGTTTCTACACCTGAACAAGATTCAATTACAACCTCCAAAGCATATTTTTACCAAACTACCTTATGCACTTCAGTTTCTATTTCCACAACTTATCAAGAGAAATCTTATTACTCTTCCACCACCACTCAATGTCAAGATCCCCTCTTGCCCACGTGGCCACAATTATGATGAAAATTCTAGATGTGACTATCACTAATGCGTTGGGCACTCTATTGGTCGGTGTCTCAAGCTTAAACATATTATTCAAGATCGTATCAATAATAATACAATTGAGCTCCCTAAGCCCTCTACTTCTAAGTCAATCAATGATAAAAAAAAAGATAAAAAAAATCTTTAATGACCCTTTTCCCAAACATGACAAGAAAAAAAATGATTCTTCTACCAACCATACATATCACGTTGTGCCTCCTCCTTCATCGGGGCCTCTTGATTTTCTTGGTTCTACTATTGATTCATCCTTGTTGGTAATTACATTCTTGGATCATGATTATCATGTAGATTTACTTATGATTCCTTGCATATTAATGTTTCTATCGGTTCATATACTATCGATAATATTATGATTTATCCATTGGCAGATCCTACCAATGTATGCTCCATCGCAATCCTCCTAGCTATCAAATTTCCACTATTTAATGTCACATTTCCTAGTTCCTAACTCTTTTGGCTACATCAAGCTTCCCATTACATTTGGGCCACTTACCATGCTTGTTTCATTCACTATTGCAACCCTCAATCAAATGTCGTGACATGCTCTTAGGTCTCTCTTGGCTCTGCACCATTGCCCAAGCCATCCCTTCCATAAATCATTTGTGTCTCAAATTCATCCATAATAAGTAAGGTGTTATTATCAAAGGTGTTCCATCATGTACACCATTTCCTCGGCCTAATCTTGATGATATATGATATAGTACATACAACATCTAGGCTTCCTATGCCTATCAAGTCTAAAGCACACTCTACACCTAGTTCTCCTATTCATACATGACCTACTTCATGACCTTGTCATCCTCATCAATCCATTAGTCCACCTCTTCAGCCTAAGTCTCCTACTCAGCCAACCCCTTCACATAGGTGTTCACCACCTCCCTCACCACATAGATCTCCTTCATGTATGTACATCATTACTCTCCTACACCACCAATCTTAGAGCATTGTCACATGCCTTTATCTCTTTAGATATTGGGTGGAGGGACCTTTCCCTTTCACTATCATCGGATAGAACCTACTATTCCTCACACACTTGGGGGCATCACACTTTCTCCCCCTCCTAATTACTCATCAGTTTTCTCGTAGTATCTATTATCACACCCCACGCTCCGTGCATCTCTACTCTCTTATATGCAATTTCCTATACACTTTGATACACACATTGTATCATCATTACCCTATGACGCACTCTAGTTCCACAGTTCATACTTGACTGCTGAGGGTCTAATTCATGAAATGAACCTCACATCCACTTACACTTCACACTATATGCTTCATGATACATCTTTCTAGCATTTTTTCTCACACAACTCATTACCCGATGACACACTCTTGTTCTATGGTTCATTCTTGACTATTGAGGTAAAATTCCTATAAATGAACCTCATCTCATACACATCCACTGGGAGGCACAGTTGCTCCTATCATCTTCACATTTTGCATACCATACCATCACACTCATACACAACATTTGCATATCTTGGTTGCATTTACTCTTGCTATCTTATTTTATTTATATTTTCCATGCTAGACGGATTCTTAGTATGTCATCATATTTCTATATATACACATGCAAATTCACTTGGTATTTTGGAGTGAATGTATATCTCTTACATGTTCTTTACATGTATGCAATGATGCTTGGCACTGTACCTTTTACCAGTCCCATTAACTCCTGAGGGCATCTACTTTCGACTACTATCACATTCTACACACTACAGGTTCTATTGTTACATTATTCACTACTTCTCATTACAATTACTTACTTTTCACTGACCATATACATGCCTTTGACATACTATTTATCTTTCTAACATGCTAATGAATGCTTCATGTGTAGCATTTTCCTTGTAGGATTATATCTAACCATGGTTATCTATCACATATTGACATTGTTTTACTAATGTATGATATTGTTTGCAGGGTATTCCCTATGTCTTGTATGATCACTGTATGATTTTGGCCACTTTGGCCCTAATTTCTTTGTGACATTATGAGTGATGTCCCATGTATGAAACCCACTTTTCACAGTCCATCTTGTCTGCACACTTTCTTATTACATTGTCTTCTTTTGCATGTTAGCTATGTTTACTACTAACACATGTTACTAGCCTACTTTGTTTGCATGTGCCTTGGTTTCTACCATGCACATCCCCTACCCCTTGTAGGTATCCACTTCAGATCAACATCAGGTCCTCTCCTTTAGGATGCATTCTCCTACTATCGTTGCATGCACCCCAAATGAGGGGGGCATACATTGGGTGAAAAAATCACCCCTACAAAAATGCAGAGCTACAGAGCTACAGACTAAATCAACACAGGTACAAAGCAACACAATGGTATAGAATGGCCCAAGAATTTGACTTGGGCCTCACACAATGAGTACAGACACTAGCACCCAGTATCAGACAATAATTTCTAGGTGCATGTGTCCTCCCTTGGGTGCTAATGTCTGGGGACAGCATACAAAATCACTTTATCAGATCAAAACAGTCTACAAAGTTCTTCAGAGTAGTTCTACAGTAGTAGGCACTGACCTCTCAATTATAAAATGCATTCTATCTCCTTCAATCAGTATAATCAATTCAATTTGGAACTAATTTAGAACTAATTCGAGGAAAAGCATAACTAAATCGGGACGTACCATCTGCAGTGGTGCTTATTGGGTAGATTCATGGAAGGAGAGTAAAACTATACCTCTCTCCCCAACACTCTTCTCTTGGCCTAAGATTTCCCAAAAAACTCACACTTGGTGTGAGATCACCCAAAAAAATCGCACTTGGCATGAGATCACCTAAAAAATCACTCTTGGCATGAGCTCGCCCAAAAAACTCTCTAGCATCACGATCCACAACATTTCAACATCAAATTTCTACTCCTTTACAAGACTCTTCTACGTCCTTTAACTTTTACATTTAGGTCCACACTTTATTTTTACACACTTTCAACATACTTTGCATACTTTACACATTTTTAGATTTTTCATAGATAGAACTTTGACTACTCTTTTTCTCTTCTTTTATAGGTCATTCCTTAATCTGTACAAGAAGTACTGCATCAGAACAACCTACAACAACAGATACAATAAGACATACACTTCACCCCTAGGGTCCACTTCCCTTTCCTAGTCTCCACGCTTCATTTTGTAATCATTCCATGCTTCACTTGTTCCACTCAGCACGCTATCAACCACACTCTCTACAAGATTATAAGGTACACATCTCTTATCTACTTTATGTTATCAAGTATTCACTCAACAACATAAATTGGGGGAAAATGTAGACACAAAATCACGCACTTGGGTACATTTCTAGGTCCTAAAAGTCATGCTAGCATTTACATGATTCCTAAGAAAGAAAACTAGTGGTTGACAACTATATTTGGCCTATTTTCTTTATATCTCTTACTTTCTCTTTGGTCTTCCACACCCTACAACCTAGTCAAAAATTACTTATTTCTTTTATGACTTTCAGACACCATGCGCCCAACCAAGACGAGTGCACCTAGATGTTCATGTCCCTCCTAGGTGCCCCTGACCCTTTCTTACCTTACTCACTCTTTTTGGGTCTCTTTTATCTTTTGGGCATATTTTTCACTTATGGTTTGGCCTTCCAGTTGTCAATTATGAAATTCAAACAAGGGAATCATATAAATACATAGTTGTGTGTTCAAAATCTAGGACCTAACACTAAGCATTACTATCATCACCTAAACTTGCATTCCAAAGGCACTAAAGCACTTCAAAGGCATCCATCTAACATCCATTCAAGGGACAAGGGATGCATACTTCTACATACACAACATAGGAAGGGGAAGTATATTCTATTCCATCCACACATACTATTACATTTCTACATTCTAGCTATCTAGCCCACTATCAAAAGCAACTTATACAAGGGCATCCTAGGGCATCATTTCTACACACACACACACAAGAACTACATGGATTATGAGATGTAGTGAAATCACTCAGTCACTAAGTTCACTCTTCAGGTGACCATCGGGGTCAGTTTCTAACTCCCCATTCTACATTTTCCTTTTTATGTTTGATGTGGTTTGTGGGTATGTGTAGGTGAATCTATCTTAGTTACACGTTACAAGTACCTTCGGTGATCAAGGAGTGAATAATCAGGTGACCAATAGGAATCTAACAGTCAAGATCCCTTGAGACATGGAAGAAATAAGATCTATGATCCCTTACACAGTCATCGGTGCCTAGAAATCAGTCTCTGACACCTAGCACACCTCTGCCCTACACTAGAGGAGCCCCTGTCCAACCTCATTCTAAGGGTTCCAAAATTTACAGTGAGCCAGTGATGACCCAATTTACAATCTTTTTAAGCAAGTCACACTTTTCTAGATCACTTCCTATTCACTCAGAAATCAGCTATGTCCTTCTATCTCCCTTTCTTTCTTAGGGGTTGACATCATACATGCTTATTTGCTTGTGTCTTACTGTATTTTAACATTCATTTATTATTTATTTCAATAGTTACTCTGCAATTAGATTTAATTAATCCAAATCAAATTAAATCAGGAAGTAGACCATTCTTTTAGTAATAATACTTTTTATGTACTCTCTTTTAGTGGAAACATGGAAAAAAGTGGGGAGTGTAGTAAAAATAGTTATGTAAGCTCAAAGTACATAGTAAGTTTTCCAAAATTTGGAGAATCTAGCAACGACTCTTCAGATTCAGAAGAGGAGAAACATGAATCTAGTATGATAAGTGTGAGTACAGGTAAAAGTAATGACTAGCAGAGTGTGCAACCTAATCCAATAGTGAAAAATGGATCTATGTTAAATGGTACATAGAATAATCCAAGAGGTCAACTTGGTGTAGGAGGAACTATGGCCAATATTCCTCATCTCTATGCAATCCTCCAACCTTATGATGGGTCCTTTAATTTGGAACATTATTTACTAACCTATGAAATGTGATGGGATTCGAAGGGAGTGATAAATGATAATACTAAGAAATGTGAACTCATATGAGCATTGCATGATAAGGATTTATAATTCATATACTCTATGAAGTTGATTGGGAAGACATTTAAAGAAGTGTGTGATGCTCTCACCCAAGAATTCAAAAGGAAGAAGAGTGTAGGCCAAAATATTCAATATTTGAAATAAATCAAATATAAACTTGGAGAATTTGTAGTGGAGTATGACATGAGGTTCTCTGAGAAAATGAAAAAAACCAATTTTAATTTTTATGAACCTAGTAAAGTTGTTTGGTTTATGGAAGGATTGTGCAGTAAGATTCACTTTACAATTGTGTAGACCAAATTTTCCACCAATGCAGAAGAAATTAAATCCACCATAAGGGTCTAAAAGATTAAATACTATGGCGATAGTGAGTAAAAAAATATAATCCAAATTAGATGTTATGATGAGCATAGTAGAGGATTTGCAAGAAGGAAGGAAACCAAATATGAGCATATGGTGTAGAGAATGTAGAGACGAAGGACACCATTAGAATAATTTTACAAAATCCTAGATAATTAAGCCATTATTTCCATCAAATGGAAGAGGATAATACCGTGAAATTTATAGGGTATGTGGACATTCGCTTAACAAATGTCATTTGCTACAAAATTATGTTTGTCAGCCCTTGAATGTAGTATGAAATTTTTATAGATTAGTTATGCATGAGGCTAAGAACTATAGGGCATTAATGGACCTAAAATAAGAAGTAATAAGGAATGTATTAGTAGTTCATACATATTAGATGTAAATACACAACCAACTATTCCAGAATTAGAAATCGTTGCATCTCCTCGAGTGAACGTGTAATGGGATCCTTTGTCACCTCACTCTAATACATAATGTATTTTGTAATCTCCATATCAAATTCCAATTTTGGATCTGCCTTCTCTACAAATTACTATGGTTTGGGCACCTCCTTTGCCCAAGCTGTAACACTCACACTAAACACACAAGCAAAACACAGGTAATTGTTTTTCTTATTACAATACTAACAATATCACTTGGGCCCACATAACAACAACACAATGCCTGAAACATAACATGACATGCATCACTTTGCATGCATCTCCAAGACAAGGATAAGGTGATGCCAAAAAATCAAAGAAAATAAAAATGTATAATATAATAAAACCATTTGATAGCTTGTAAAGGGGAAATGATGCCACCACTTCCACTTATCCCTCTAAGGAAGGAAGACTAGGCTTTGGTTCCTCCAAAAAATCACGCAACTGTGCATGGAAACCCTTTTCCCTCCACTAAGGGTAGTCGCTCCAACCTTTGTTTCCTCCCCAAAATAAGAAAACCCATGCACCATAACACTTATCCCTCCACTATGGAAATATAAGTCCCCAACATACATATAAATAAACATACCCATGAATGGAAGATACAACCATCATCAAATAAATGATCATGTGATACGTTTTCCAATTTTTCCAATTGGGGCAAAATTGGAGAATGGGAACAGTTGTACCATAGAATCGTGGAGGGGTTCAAGGAAGAACTTGGGGCCTACAGGAAATTTTTTGTGTTTTGAAAATGTTTATAACATTCTTGGTAGTTTTAGAGTCATCTTGAGTTATCTTTCTCCTTTTTGGGTCCTGAAGATTCCAAGTTTTCCTGAGTCAAGAATGGGCCCACATTCTCCCACTTATAATCATCACGAGCAAAAATGATCAAAATTGATAAATCATTTTTAATAGGTCTATCTATGTTTTTATGACTCTCTGGTTCCACGGAAAATCCCAAGATAATAAAAATCGGGATTAAAATCAGATTTTGAAGGTCAGGTGGATATGAGCTTAAAACAAGTCACCAAATAGCTCAGAAAGATGCTTGGTAAGTTAAGAGTGTGTTGGGGTAGTGGGGTCAACGTTATAGGATATATCTTGATGTATGAACAAGGAGTTTATCGTCGCAAGGTTTGATAAATGGGTTAACAAGTCTTGGTGGAGCAACTCAGGTGTCATGGTGAGTTCAGATTATGCACAAGGGGGACCAACTCAGAGTTGAGTGAGTTTCTTGGATGAGGTGGGAGGTGGTCGTATTGAATGAGAAGCTTGTGTTACCCTAGTCATAGAGCTCAATGATCACGTAGGGATTGGGTCAGGTTGTAAAGTTTGAAGAGTTAGCTTGAGAGTGGAGGTTGTGAGCCAATAAGTATCTCGATGCAATGAGCTTGAATGTGGTAAAGGAGTGTGAATGATTCAATAATATAGTTATGCATTGGATCTTGTCCAAGAGAGCCAATAAGGAGGATGTGGGCATCGAGCTCGAAGTGTATGAATCAGATCATGGTTAAGATGAAATCGTATTTAGCTCAGAAGTTTCTCAATAAAATATTGAGTGGAAAGCTTGCAAAGAAAAGGTTGAGCTATGCTCGGCATGAATTTGCAAAGATCAGTCAGCTCGAAGCTAATGGTTGAGGTTGATCTTAGAAATCAAAAGGATGAAGCGGTTCACTATGTGGAGGAGCCAGTATTTGAGCTTGAGTTGGATAAGAGAGGGTGAGTCGTCAAAGGATTATAACTTATCTCGGTTGGAATGTACAATGGGATCAACTCAGTCAATTGAGGTAGAGCTGAATCACTCAGTGGTAAGAGAATTCTAGGTCGAAGCCAAGTTCAGAGTTTTAGTAATGGAAAACCAAGATGGAATTTTGGATCTCATAAAATTGTAAATATCGGTGGCTATACTGGTCATGATGATCATGTGCTATGTACCTGATGTGGATATAATATTATAAATTCCCATATGGGTTGATGGAGATGCCGACATGTGGCAAACCATGCCAAGCTTGGCATGGTTGATGACCGGGTTTCTAAGCCAAAATTTCCAATTATGCGGGGAAAATAAGGGGTTAGAAGGTTGCCATGAAAATGATCATATTGAAGTAGTTGGAATGTTATTGTATGGTTTGGAGGTTACCCCCTCGAAGTGGTATTGGAGGTTGCCCCCTCGAAGTGGAAAAGCCATTATATGAGCACTATCTGTCATCATTTATCTATATTTTGGTGTTCTCTCATGTTATTATGAGAGCATATGTTCTGATTTATACAAGTAATATCCTTACAAGTGGTATCAGAGCAGCGACTCATGGACCAAAATTAGGGCAAAAATCCCTAATTTTTATGTTTCGAGTGATATCTTGAAGAGTATATCAAATTTTTTTCCAATTTTTTCAGAATAATTTGGAAACGCTCTAATTCAGAATATCTGAAAAATTCAGCTTGATTGGATCTGTTTTGCGGATTTTATTGGTGTTTTAGGTTTTTTCATAAATTCACTTTTCAAGAAGAAAATTAGAGAGGGTGCAGTCGTCAAAGGATTATAACTTATCTCGGTTGGAATGTACAATGGGATCAACTCAGTCAATTGAGGTAGAGATGAATCACTCAGTGGTAAGAGAATTCTAGAGTCAAAGCCAAGTTCAGAGTTTTAGTAATGGCGAACCAAGATGGAATTTTGGATCACATAAAATTGCGGAGATCGGTGGCTATACGGTCATGATGATCATGGGAAAGATGAGCTCGAAAAACCACAAGACCAATGCTACTTCATGAATGCATACATGCCAACACCATGACAAGGTGATTCAACAAGTTTGCAATTACATGGTGCTGAGCCAAACTAAGAGAATTGGGCTCTACCATGAAAAATGCAACAAGAAGCAATTAGCGGGGGATTGAGAGATAGCTTTCTGAGTTCAAGTACATTGGAGATGGAAAACCAACATGATACTTTAGCACGATCCATGTAAATGAGAAGATCAAGCACATTGGTGAAATTAGAGGAGGCAGTTGATGACTGACTCATGGTAAGTGAATTGCCATATGAATAGGTGAATAAGGAATGATGCCAAGTCAGAGGACCGAGTCAATTGCTGAGTAATGTGAAATTAGAGGTCGCCGCATGGAGCTCGAATGCATTACAAAGGAAGGAGTGCCATACCATAAGCGATTCATTTCGCATTGAGTTCCAGAGTGACGAGGAGCTCGGCTTTGTAAAATGCATTACCAAGAAAGCAAGAGGTGTCATCAGTGAGCCAAAAGCTCAACGCACCGTGACCGAGCTACTTTGTGAATACATGCATGACACTAGAAGGTGATTTAATGCAGTCTCGGAGAAGGGTGTCAAGCCAAACTTGAGAAGTGGAGATTTCCGAGAAAATGATACAATGTTCAGGTTTTGAGCTCATCTGTATCATTCAAGGAAACTTGATTGGATAGTTTTTTGGCCCAAGAGATCGATAAATCAAAGCCATGACATGTTGACTGAATAGGGATAAGATGAGCTCGAGCATCATCAAGTTAAAAGACTTGAGAAGTGGGTTTTGAGAAAATGAAAAGTCTATGAGGGTATAGCTGCAGAAGGTAGAAGTAGAAGGGTTGATCCAAGAAGTGGGGTTTCTGAGATACATGAAAAAATTTGTTTAGAGCTCATCTGAGCTCAAGGAAACTTGATTGGATAGTTTTTTGGCCCAAGAGATCATAAGTCAAAGCCATGACATGTTGAATTGATAGGGATAAGTGATCCAAGCTCATAGCTTAGTTTTTAGACGTGTCTCAGTTTGGAACTGCTATGATCTCAAATGTTCGCAAATGCTTCGAACCAAAAAAAAATCTTGGAGGCAAGCTCGGGTTCAAGCTTGATAGTAGAATGAGCGAGCTGCAGAACTAAACAGGTGGCTCAATATCTCATAATATGAATTGTGGAGATTTGAATTATAGAATGTAAAGGGATGAGCCACTCAGTAGGTTGAAGAGTCACATGGATCGAGTTCAAAATGGATGATGAATATGGGTAATCATGAGATCGACATTGTCGAGTTAAAAGCCTAGTCTACAAGGGTATAGCCGCAAGAAGTAGAATAGAGCTCAAGATTTATGGATACAGAAAAAATTCATTTAGAGGCTGAGCTCACAACCCTAGGGAATTAATTTTGAAAATCGGATCAACACTTGAATGGATGGCATGTCAATCGAGTTAGGAGTTGAGGGTGTCTCAGGTGGAGTGCTCGCTATGAGCTCACCGAGCCATAAGGCTCGAAAGTGTATGAAACAAGGTTAGGTGTTTTGAACACAATACATAGAGTTTCAAAGATGAGAACATTGGTTGGGATCGATTAGATTTAAGATTAATCATATGTCGAATTAGTAATGGATCGTGCCAAACTCGTGGACAAGCTCATCAGTAGGCGGACATCAAGTTAGAACCATAAATGATGCAGCGAGCTTGCAGTAGTAGTAACTTGAATCGCTCAATGACCATAGGTCCGCGAAGGAGTTCACATAGCTCATTGAGACCATGAGGATGATTCAGCCAAACTCGGTCAATGTGACTTGGAAAAAGAGCTGCAACGGTGGAATAGACAGCTCAGTTGATGATGAGCTCAGCTTGGTGAGAGGAACTTGATGTGGAATGGGAATTGGTTGTGGTGAGCTTGAAAGTAGAGCTCGTGCCATGAGTCATTCTAGAGAAGCATAATTCGTAGTGAGATCAGTTCAAAGTGAGATCAAGGTGGAAAATAGTTGGAGCTTGGTGGCGAGTTTCAAAATGTGTGAGCGAGTTTGGTAAAATAATGTAGGGATGGTGAGGTGAAACATACTTGGGGCTCAAAATGGGTAACTCAATGCTCAACGGTTAGCTCAAACAGAGGAGCTTGATGCAGAAGAGGAGCTCAACGAGTCAAGAATTCTATGCCATGAAGGAGCTCATCGGCATATGTGAAGAGTTGATGAAGGGAAGCTTAGTCATGGTGGTGGAGAGAAATCACGTTGGAGGAACTTGAGCCATCTCGATGAGTTGGCTTGGCGAGGCAACCACCGAGTTGGGCTCTTTTTTGGCTTATTCAAAAAGAGACCCCCTTCAATGCAAACCAGTTTTATGGGGTCCCACCTGATTTTAATTAAATTAATATTTGTATTAAAATATTTTATTAATAATATTTGTTATTATTATTAAAATATTTTATTTAAATATTCTTTTAATTAATTGAGAAGATTAGGTCAACTGGGCATTAATGACACATGATGGAACCTTCTCAAGTGGTTCAACCAACTGTAATAAATACATCACGTGCCTTCAATTTAGGAAGGGGAATTTATGACTCCTTTTCTCACCCATCTCAAATTCTTCTATAAATGTAAGTTGGAAGCTCATTCCTAGAGGTTGGACAAGTTAGACTTATGAGAGAAGTGTAAATTTTTCAAGAAACCTCCTTCTTTTGCAAGTTGTCCTAGTATGTTGAGGGAACTTTCAAGCCTCCTTTCTAAGACTGTAATGGCAACCATTTCCTCTTACAGATGTATGATGCATTGTGCATGCTATTGAAGTAATAAAAGTGTGTGTTTTGTCACTAATCTTGGTCATTTCATCCTTCTATACTTCTTTGTGCCTTTCTCATGCTTACAGGTTCAATATGCAAGTTCAAGATTTTTATTATAGGTTTTTAGAGCTCTATGCTTATCAAGTGGTGGAGCATTGCATGCAGTTGAATTATGGTGCTTGTTCACCCTTCTCAAGTTAATCATTATTCACTGGAAGATACTGATAACTTGTTTTTCTTATCAAGTTTAAGAAAGGGAACGCGTGATTCCTAGTCTTTGGTATTATGTACCCTCTATAAGTTGCAGTAGCTGAAGTTGTCTTATGGTGCACAACACCCTCTTCAAGTTAACCCTTCTTGAATATGGAAATACCCTTTATTTGGTGCATCAACATCCCTAGTATAGTTTCATTTCTTGAAAATTCCTTTCCCTAAAAATCCATGAAAATGTTAGAATAGGTCTAGATAGTTGCATTTTATTGCACTAGGAGTAGTACAACACATAGTTTAGGAAGATGAAGCCGGCCTTCTCCAGAGGTTCACCTCAAGCCCAAGTCCCACATCTTGAGAGGCGAACCCATGTTTCTCTAATCACACCGAAATTCCCTGTTCACATTCTAGCCATTCAGAGGGTGCAATGATTTGGTGACAACAAGTTTTTGGCATGCCTAGTGGGAGAAAGAGTTGGTACTTCTCTTCTCACTTGCAAAAATCAAAGTACATGACAACTCCATATCTCTAGATTTCAAATCTTAGTGTGTTAACTTATGCAAAGAATTTAGACAAGAGCTTCTTCCAAAGAAAGTAAATTATCAACATATCAAACTTTCCTTGTCTCCTCTAAAGAGAATAAGAAGAGGCATTTAAACATGACCAGTTGTAGCTTTACCTTGTAGGGTTCATTCAACTCTTACGTATGAAAGGTTTCATCTACTCAAGGAACAATCAACCTCTTATTGCTATGGTACGAAACCAATTTTTTCCCCCTTTCAATGCAAGAAGTCCACTTCTGTTGGCTCAACGTGATCCTATACTTGCTGTGGCACTCAAATTTTATCCTTTTACACAGGGGAAACTCATGTTACTCTAGTGAAACATATTCTTGATGTAGCCAACATTTTTACAATACATAATATCACAGAGGAAAACGTTGCGGCTAGAATTCTTGCTAGCTCTTTCAAGGGAAAAGCACTTCATATGGTTTTCGAGGGTTAAATGTTGGCACTATAACCACTTGGGACGAGGTAGGAGAAAAGCATTTGTAAACTAGTTTGAAGACGAGAGTGATCACCTATCACTTTTGGAACAACTCACTACCATGAAGAGATCTCCATAAGTATACATGAGTGATTTCAACTCTCTGACTCCACATGACCTGGAATAGGATTGTAACACTCATAAAGCCTTCTCCAAATAATGCATTCTTGTACTATTTGTGAGCCTTGAATAGTGATGTAGCAGTCATGATTCAGTCCATGGGAGGGACTACATTACCTGATGCCTATGAATTTTCCATAAGAGGGATGTGAGATGAAGACTTTTATGCGGTTGGTGGTTAGCACATACTTGAATTTTTTGAGAGCCCACAAGATGGTGAAAGCTTGGATTTCTAAATAACTATATTTGAGCTTGAAATATTTCAATGTTTGGCTGAAAAAGGCCACAAGTTGCTCTAGGTCTTCATTATTTTTTTGAGTAAGAACCGCAGCTATACTAAGATCTGCACCATAAACATTAAGGATAAAGTCCTTTACAAAATATAGGTTAATGAATGTTGGAATTTGGGCAATTGTGGTTTTGATTTTGACAAAAATTTCTTTTCCTTCTGGGTCCATTTAAAAGCTATGTCCTTTATCAACATCAATGTGATATGCCTGACTAATCTTGTAAAGTTAGGAATGAACTTTCTAAAAAAATGATATTCCCTAGAAAGGATTGAAGGGATTTCTTATGAGTTGTAAATGAAATACAAATAATTCTAGAGACTCTTTCTGGGTCAATTACAATTCCATGATTTGAAACAATCTGACCCAATAATTTACATACATTTCTTAGGGCTTAAGGATACTCCGAATTATCTGCATCTCTTAAAATATTTCTTCAAATGCTCCATGTGATGTTGGCCTTACTTTGAGAATACTGTGATATCATCCAAATAGATAAGGACAAACCAATTGATGAGTGAATGGAAAGAAATGTCCATTTCCCTATGAAAAGTGACACCCACATTTGATAAACCAAAAGACATTTTCGGTATGCATATGTCCCCCACTTGGTTATGAATGCATTTCTTATTGATCCTCCTCTTCGATATTAATCTGATAGTAAACTGAGCAGCCATAAATCATAGAGAATCTTTCAGACCCTACTATTGTTTGAAGAAATTGTTCCATGGAGGGCAAATAATGATGATCCTTTAAAGAGAATTTATTCAAATCCTTGAAATCCACACAAATCTTGATTTATCCATTCTTTTTCCACACCAGAACAAAGTTTGCCACCCAAGATGAGTACTTGATAGGGAATATGAATTCTGAATCAATAGTTTTTGTAAGCTCCTTTCTCATGAGAGGCCCAATCTTGGGATTAACAAGTCTCTATTTCTATCTAATTTTCTTAGCCATAGAATTGATATCAATGGTATCATGAACACCATCAGTGTAATAATCTCTAAGGTCTTCATAGCTAGATGAAAATACATCATGAAATCTTTGACATAAGGAAATAAAAACTTGTTCTTCCTCTTGATCACACACTTTTCCAAGCATAAGCTCTAAAGCCTTGTGTAATACTGACTAGTTTGCAATCTTCTTGACCCACAAACATGATTTTATTCTTCCCTTTAACCTCATCATCAGGATTAAATATGTATTTGAGGGTTACCAATGCTTTAGGTAGCTTATTCACCTACAACTAAATGGTTTGATCACCATAACTCTCTTACAAACTAGATTGCAAGCTAGAAAAGAACTCAACTTTGTTTTGAATGAATTGGACTATTTCCTTATTGTGTTAAAAAACATTTTAATTGACATTGCTATCCAGAATGGATGGTCTTACAACCATCTTGACATATTTTTTCCCTTGAATAAGGTTTTTCGCGGGAGAAAAATGAGAGCCAACAGTTGCCAATTGGTCTGCTTCCTTATTTTTCTTTTGCTGCACCACCTGAAGGTTGATAAATTCAAAAATTTCTAAGAGATCCCAAACTTGGTGTCTATAAGCTCTTACAAGATTTTTTTAGCCATACATCTTCCTCTGACCTGGTGAATGACTAATTAAGTGTCCACAAATATGTGTAGATCCTTGATTTGTATTTTTCCCACAATCAACAGACCATGAACCAACATTGTTTGAGCATGCAAATTGTAGCCTGTGAGAAAAGAAGAGATTTTTTTCCATTGGGGAGATAAGGACAACACCCGACCCAACTCCATTCCTACTTATAGAACTATCAAAATACATTTTCCATAACCCATAAGAATAATTGTCTTCTTCCTTGTGTGGCATGGGGATAATAGAATTCTCCTCATGGATATAATAAGTTCCTAGACCAATTCCTAGAACTGTATCATAGGGGTCAAATTCATAATGCTCCTTGGATCATTCATCTAACATAAGATCAGGAACTAGGAGCATGAAATTCAATATGTTAATCTAAGATGGCTTCAGATTTACTTGTAAACCTAGTTCCATACCTTATCTTTAGTAGCATATGAGACTAATCGGAGGAAAGATATCCACTCACTTTGGCTATGAAATCTCTGGAGATGCAGAGGGAAAATAGAGGCAACAAGTTAATCACATATATGTATTGCATTATGGTTAGGCTTGGAAAAAAATGAAGAGTTAATTCCATATCTTTGACTACACGTAAAACCTACACTGTTGATCCATCAAGTTGAAAAACACCCTTTAAAGTTGGATTGTATTTAATTCCCAAGATATCTACAATTTTCTTTGGCATCATTGAGGTACTACTACTAGCACCATAGTATATCATGTACTTATGTACAAGGTGCTTTTTAACAATGAGAGACATGTAGAAGGGAGGAGGCTTGATAATTTCACTAACTTCCTCTCTCATGGGATGGAAAATAATGATCATGAAATATCCTTTGTGTATGGCGGATTCAAGAGGTGGAAGTTGTTTCAAGGCTTCTTTTAAGATATCCCTTTGATATGGGATAGATAAGGTATCCCACATTGTGATATTCAATTTTTCTTATCATATGTTCCACAATGTTGAGGGGAATACCTATGGATTTTTATAATGAAGGAATGACATGTTCTTTTCTTCTCTACTCTATCCACGAAAGATCTTTGGTTAGAGGAATGTGCATGCCCCACACTTTTATCGTGTTGCACTGCTTTGTGTATTCAAGGGAATTTGTTCATTTTTTTTGGCTATTGAGTGACTGGATGAAGTTGAATTTTCATCTAATATTGCGAATTAGTTGGGGTTATCATGCAGAGTTAAGGAAATACGAGGAGGAGAGGTTACATACATCTGCCTCTTTTTGGACCTTGTATGGTCCACCCTGTGAATTTGTGGCTAATGAGCCTAAAAAATTCCCATTCCAAACCCTATTTTTGTATCATCACTTTGTCTTAAACTAATATTAACATTGTTGTAAATAAAACACTTATATACTTAAAGAGAAGTTTTTGTGCATAAATATTGTTCATTTTCATCTTTCATATGCTTCTTTGGATGGGTTGATATAGATTTATTTTCATGCTAACAAGTGTGAATGAAAGAAATTTTATAAGCCTAGTGCATTACTCGCATAAATATTAACAAAAGTATCACATAAAGTTTAGCACAGGACTCATAAAAAGCCCAACACATGACTCACACAATGGAGCACATGACCCACACAATTGAGCACATGACTCACACTACACAATGGGGAACTTATCCAGTCAACATCCGAGTTGCATAATTCAAGGAGAAGATAATTAAAATCAATATCTAGTCAGGATGTGACTTAAACAATTAGTGGAATGCATATTTAACATTAGTTTAGTTGGAGACTTAAATTATTTGAATGACAATTGTCTTTTGAATAAACATATTATCTCCTTCAACAAGAGTAAACTGAAAACCACTACGATGCGAAGAACTCAAGTACTTGAGTTGCTTCAACTCTAGTTATCTCTAAAGTATTAGCTAGACGTTGTTAAGAAGGACTCCACTCAGATTTAAAAGGATAAATATGATCAATAAGCTATATGCAATTGTTACTTTGACCTTGTGACTCCCAATTTTGTTTTTGTTCTTATACATATCCTTAGTTAACTATTTAGGTAAATTTCCCATTATTGTTAGAATAATAAGTTCTCTTAAAGAATAACTTGACTTCACTTGGTATATAAGGTGTATGTATCAGGATTAGAAGGGGGTTAACATTTTTGAGAAGAAAAGGATTGTATCAAACTATTACTGATCAATAAAAGGGCATGATTATGAGTTTAGTTTTTCTTGTGTAATTAAAACGTTGCAACTAGAAGAAAGAGAAGGAGCAAGGGCCACTCCTCCCAAATATGAAGGGAAGTATTAGATATTTATTTAATTTATGATTATTTAATAGTTGATCACTTTCAGGCATTACATTATTTACAACATTTAAGTTTTCCATTCTATTTAAGTATGCTTTAATTCTTTTAATTCATAAATTTAGGAGTGTCTATTTATTTCATCAAGCTTTGATCAGATAGAACAAGTTATCAGGAACAATAGTTGGTTAAATATTTTAATTAATTTAGATGCATTCTTAATATAGTTTGAACCATGCTTTGTTACAAATAGTCTTGGACATCGTCCCGGTATTGACAATTATTGAATGATTAAAGTATGAGTATCAACGACACTCATCATTTTTTGGTGCCATTTCCGGGGATTTCTAAATGTGTTATCAAAGATCAAGGTACTAACTTAGTGTTTTATAATAACCTGGTAAGTTTCGATTTAGAATTTCTTTTTCCATACTCTTTCTTTTGAATATAAAAGGTCTTGTAGTGACAACAAGTATATTTGTTTGTGCTTTTGGAGTATGTGGAATAGGGTAATCAACTAAGCACTTATAGTTGGGAAATTTTTATTAAGCATGATAGGATTTTATTTTTATACCTAGAGATCATAGAGGTATCTTTGTAAGAGTAAACTTGAATAACCCCCTCCAAATTTACCTGTGGAACCATTTGAGCAACAAGGAAGGATGATGGATGGAGTGGAAAATCCTAATGGGGAAAATAATGGTAATTCACCATTGGGAAGGAAATTCACTTATCCCACATAATTAGATCCCAATTACTAAGGGCCTATGAATAATATATCCCGCTCAATTTTACCAAAATTTAGGGGATTAGTCTCGGAAGATCGCAATAAAATTTTGTTCAAATGTAAAGTGTTATGCCAAACCTATGATTATAGATCTGACACTTTGAAGCTGAAATTGTTTCCCTCAACCTTAAAAAATACAGCCGTGAGATGGTTCATGGGCCTAGACCCCAACTCTATCCATACTTGGGAAGATATGGAAACAATCTTCCAAGACAAGTGTCAAGATTATTATCGGGTTAGAGGTCGTAGGGAAGAACTTTTTGGGATACAACAGAAGGAGGATGACAGTGTTAAAGACTATCTAGATTGATTCATTTTCCTTCAGAGGAGGTGTGGCACAAGTGTTGACATTACCCTTTTGAAAAAAAATATTTCTTAAAGGATTGGATGAGGATACTCACGAGGATTTCAATTTAATGGGAAAAGGAGATATGAACAAACTAGAGTTTGCAGACATCATTGATCTTTGTAGAAATTATTCCCGAACTCACCCAAATATTTGCAAGCATAAAGGATAGATTGTCAATGAAGACATATCTAAACTAAGAGAAGAAATTGAAAACTTAAGAATGAATCTCTTAGTTTAACTCAACAGAACGGTGGATAGGGAAAAAGCCAAGAACACAAAGCCATTGTTCATATATTGTCCAAGATGTAACGATAAACATGGGCTTAAGGATTTTCCGTTAGATAAACCAAATGTTTTCCTTGTCTATGATTTGAAACATGCAACTCACCAATGTGGATTGTTACCCTTACTAAAAATCCACCTAAAATAGAATACATAAAGGAAGCTTGAGGTTAACTATGTAGCTTAGAAGCAAGGAGGCAATTTTGCTTCAAATCATAACCAACATTATGCCCGAAAAACCCAATGGTTTCTAAATCAATGGAACAAACCATGGTCATATCATCAACTTTGGAGTCAAAAATTTCCACAAGAATGGGGTCCTGATGAAGAGAGGTATTGAAACTTGATTGTTTTACTCACCCTTAGACCCAAGACTACAACTCACCTATGTTTCCTAAGGTTTTCAAGCACAATTTTAGTGATCAAATGAGATATTCAACTATTCAAGACTCCCTATTATATTTGTGATACCTTAATAATCTCCTTGATGTATATTATTAACTATAGAAAGGGTACTAGTTCATAAACTCCCCCTTATCAAGACTATACTATTAAATAACAATCAAAACCTAGCCAATTTGGGCCTCTACCTATACACTGTCAATAATATCTCCTCATACAAGTACCTTCACAACAAAATTCTATGTTATCCTACCCCCCATATCTATTATTTAACTAAGCTAAAAGGTACAAGGCTTGACAATTAGCATAAAATTGTAATTGCTTAAACAATACTCTGTTTTGTTAAAACCCCGCCCGGTTATCTAAGAAAAGTGTCATGAAAATATCTTGAACCACAAAGAGATTCAACCTCATTCTTTTTGCATCTTGATCATGACCCTTCCACAGACCTTTCTACCAATTTTTGGAATTTTCCACTGATTGAAATTCGAGTTTGACTATTTTTCACTTGAAAAACCCTAGCCACAGGGTGCAAGTGACTATGCAAACTTGAGAGTGGGTTTTGACGAGTTTCTTACTTGTTTTGAAATATATCTTGAATCCATATACCTTATAATGATGTCCACACCTATTAGAAGCTATATGAACCATTAAATCTCTTTGAATAACTCCCCAACTTCTCTGTAATTTTAATTCTTCACCAACTACACTATGCTCTGGTTTGTTTTCACTGTGACAAATAAATACTACCCATCCTACTCGTTCAACTACACAAGAAGCTTATTGAAACCACAATACCATAGGATTTTTTCTTTCATTGATCAGAAAATGAACAATATAGTATCCTTTTGCATATACACACACATACTCCTTCCATACACTGTACATACATGTAAAAACAAAAACATAAAAAACTTCCTTTTTTTCCTAACTTAGAGTTTTCTTATCTCTCCCTCGAATCATTTCTTGATTTCAACAATTACAAGAGGTCATCCTCTTCCTAGAGAACCGTTACTAACTCCTATGATGGTTATTCCATCTTGAAATTTTAGTTTCTTACAGGATAATGATTAGAATACTAAAACTTCACTTGTTGCCAAGTTGTATAAAAACTTTGATGAGCCTTTTTAAAGGATAAGAACTTCATGTTGATGCTATTACAAACTATTATGGACCCCAAAAGTCTGTAAGAGGAAATTTTTTACATGAAAACGACTTCAAGGACCTTAATTTGCCAAGAAACAACCAAAATTACATACAAATTTGAATTATGCACTTTTGGAGGGAAGGTTCAAATTTAAATTTGGAACAAACCTAGCACTAACTAGACACACCAAATGAAGAAAAAATACCTAAGAGACCTATGTAACCACTCTTAACTTACCAAAAAACCAAAATTGAACACAAGCCAAAATGTAAAAAGTGAAGCATATGCTCCTGCATCATACTACCAAGGTAACAGAAGTCTTCCCATGGTGTTGTGTTTGCAGACTAGTTTTTCTCCTTCTTTCTTTACTTCTATTTGAATATAAGCCCTTGAAGGTGCTCCTTGACTGTATTATTGGTGTGTTTCATCTTCCTTAGATGTGTCATGCTCCTCACAAGTCTCCTTATCCTTGGACCAGTCATCTTCATGAGTAAAATGAATGTATTTGAACAACATATTATCCTTTCCACCTCTTGGTTGAATATATACACCTAATCCATGATAATATATGATAGTTATTCTTATTATCTGACTATCGTACTAGCTTTAACACATTATTTTTGTTCTTCATGATTCATTTCACCTTGAAGACTAAGAAATTGTACCTTTTTCTTGAGATATTTACCTTCACAATACTGTTGCAACCTTACTTTATCCATCACACGTTTATAAACAACACTAGAAGCAAGGTTAGTTTTTAAATTCTAAGTTTTTCCTCCATTTTTCACCTCCATATCTTCTGTATGCTTGATTTCTCCTTGCTCTTTCCACACTACACTGCCTTGGACTATTTTGATACTTGTTTTATAGCCAGTTTATCTTTTGCAGGGTCCGATCGCTCCATGTTTATCCTAAGGTCTGAGTTGTATACTTCCTTAGATACCTCTAAAAGATATTTCTTGTCTTTTTTATCAGCATGGTATGAAAATTCTTCTTCTTATTCATTTTTATCACTCATTTTCCTTTGTAAGTTTCCTTGATATTATTTCTCTCCACTCATCCATTCCCACATTTTCTTGATTGTGCTAACTCTGCTCTCTTTCACTTTACCTGCTTCTCTCTGCTGAAAGAATGCCTTCAACCCCATGAACATCACTGTTGACTTCTCCTCATGCCATGATTTCTTATCCTTAAATGGAGTTAAGGTATGCTTAATCCCATCATTCACAAATGTATATGTATTTTACCATCCATCATGGATGGATTTTCTGTAAAATTGCAATGGTCTACTTAATAAAAGATGACATACATCCATGGTAAATATATCACACAAAACCTGATTATGATACCTACCACTTGAAAATCAACCAAACACTGATGATTTACAAAAACTTGATGTTATTTCTATACCTGAAAGACTTTGTAAGGACGAGGATGCTTCAATATTTTCAAGTTCAACTTCTCATCCATCTCAGATTGTACTAAGTTATCATACTATCATTATCTATGATGAGTTTGCAACCCTTACCTCTTGCCTTGTATATTTTTCTGAACAATTTTATCCTTTGAATTGGTTCTTCACTCATGCTTGCATTCATTAAGGATATTCTCATCATCAATACTTCACCAACTTCAGATTCTTCTCCTTGAGTTACTGAACCCACACTTTCTTTTTCTTCACCTTCCATAACCTAATTTCTTGCTTCTCCTCTACTGCTGCTCATTTTTTAATACTCTAGATACTGACATGCCTTATTACCTACATACCTATTACATTAAAAACATATACTTGTGAATTCTAGTCTCCTCCATTCATACTTACTTCTCACAACACCTTGTGCTTGCAAACTATCCTCTTTACTTCCTTTTATTTTCTCTTACTGTTGTTCTTTGCTTGCTTGCTGCCTTGTTCCTCTGACTTCCTTTCCTTTGTACCCTCTAACTTTCTGTATTTTCTTTCTATTCATCTTATCTTTAGCATTAAATGCCAACTGATAACACTCTTCCAGTGTCCTAGGACTAGTAAGACTTAGTTCATCTTATATATTGTACCTTAACCCATTAAGATACCTAGAAAATTTATCCACATCATCTTGCATATGACTTGATTTGATGCTCAACTTATAAAATTATTCAGTATATTATTTCACACTTAACTCTTTTTGCCTCAAATTCTTAAGTTATCTATACAAAATAATCTTGTAATCACTAGGAAAAAAATTACCTTTTAGTTTGGCTTTCATTCAATCCCATGACTTGATTTTGGCTTTGCTTATTCCGTATCCTTTCATCTTGAATATAATCCCACTATATGGATGCATATCCCTTAAGATTTTTCCTAGCAAACTTTACTTGCTGATAATCTCGAACATTCTTAAAATCAAAGTATTTATCTAGTTCTGCTATCCAATCTAGAAGTTCTTATCCGTTCAAGCTTCCTACATATAATGGAAACTTCATCTTGGGATTAGATCCTTCACTCTTCACTACCTTCAACAATCTCTCTAATCTAAGCTCTTCCTCATCTCTCTCTTCTTCAACTAATTATTGTGGTCTTTGAGTCACTTCTTATTCTTGGTCACTCAAGTCACCTGTCTCTACTCCTCTTATCTGATTAGCTTACACTGCTGCAAGCCTAACATCATAACTGACCCTCATATTCCTTAACTCTTGAAGAATGACTTCACCTATCTGTAATGTAGCTTCTCTCTCTTTCTGACACTGCTCTCTCTATTGTTAGATTCCTTCTTGGTGGCATCTTGCTTCACTACTTCAACAATTTCACTTTCCCAACCTTCTTATCTCTTCAAATTTCCCAAGTGATTAACCTCACTCTGATACCAAAATGATGCAGAGAAGTATTGAAACTTGATTGTCTCACTCACCCTTAGACCCAAGACTACAACTCACCTATGTTTCCTAAGTTTTTCAAGGAAAATTTCAGTGATCAAATGAGCTCTTCAACTATTCAAGACTCCCTTTTATCATTGTGACACTGTAATAATCTCCTTGATGTATATTACCAACTATGGAAAGTGTACTAGTTCATAAACTCCCCCTTATCAAGATTGTACTATTGAATAACAATCACAACCTAGCCAATTTGGGCCTCTACCTATAAATTGTCAAGAATATATCCTCATACAAGTACCTTCACAACAAAATTCTATGTTATCCTACCTCCTATATCCATTGTTCAATTAAGCTAGAAGTTACCAGGCTTGACAGTTAGCACAAAATTACATTTGCTTAAACGATACTATGTTTTTTTAAAACCTTGCTCGACTGTCCAAGAAAACTGTCATGAAAATCTACTAAACCATGAAGAGATTTGACCTCATTCTTTTTGCATCTTGATCATGACCCCTCCATAAATATTTTTACCAATTTTGGAATTTTCCACTTGTAAAAATTTGAGTTTGACTAATTTTTGCTCGAAAAAATCAAGCCACAGGGTGCAAGTGATTGTTTAGACCCGAGAGTGGGTTTCAAAGAGTTTCTTGTTTGTTTTGAAATCTAGCTCAAATCCATAAACCTTACAATTATTCTCACACCTATTAGAAGCTCGCTGAACCCTTACATCACTTTGAATAAATCCCTAACTTCTCTACAATTCAAATTCTTCACCAACTACACTATGCTCTAGTTTATTTTCACTATGACAACAAAATACTACCCATCCTACTCATTCAACTAAACAAGAAGTTTTGAAACCAAAATAACATAGGATTTTTTCTTTCATTGATAAAAAATGAACAATACAGTCTCCTTTTTCAAATGCACACATATACTCCTTCCATATACTGTACATACATGCAAAAATAAAACATAAAAACCTTATTTTTTCCTAACTTGGAGTGTTTTTATCTCTCCCTCGAATCATTACTTTCTTTCAATAGTTACAAGAGGTCATCCTATTCTTGGAGAACAATTAATAATTCCTATGATGGTTATTCTATCTTGAAATTTCAGTTTCTTACAGGCTAATCATTAGAAAACTGAAACTTCACTTGTTGCCAAGTTGCATACAAAATTTGATGAGCCTTTCTAAAGGCTAGGAAATTCATGTTGATGCTATTACAAACTATTATGGATCCCAAAATTCCCTAAAAGGACCGTTTTTACATGATAATGACTTCAAGGACCTTAAGTTGCCAAGAAACAACCAAAATGCATATAAATTTGAATTCTACAATTTTGGAGGGAAGGTTCAAATTCAAATTTGGAACAAACCTAACACTAACTAGACACACAAAATGAAGCACAAAGACCTAATACACCTTCCTAACCAATCTTAACTTACCAAAAAACCAAAATTGAACACATAAACTAAATTGTCAAAAGTGAAGTAGATGCTCCTGCATCAGGTCCTTAGTGGAATGCATAACCAACATATTATTAACAACTATGGACTCCAAACCCAAACATCTCACCATCATTCCAATGATTCAACCCTAAATTTCAACAACAATGGAATACTTCTCAAGGATCTGGTTAGTATTTTTATAACCAAAGAAGACCCCAAGGACAACAACAAGATTTGCTAACTAGACCCATAACTGCTGTCCTAGCTGAACAACCTACCCAAACTCAAATTCTAGATTAAAATGTGGCTAATCCAAAGAGTGTTAGGTAGGGAAACCCAATGTATACCCTTGAACCTGATAACATGCCCACAATAAACTCCATGGATTATAGAAATATACTACTATGCTTAGGGAAGATTACTTCCAAACCTTATTCCCTAATCATAGAAGAAGTTTTAGAAGGAAAATAAGAACCAGAGGAAACATGACCTAAACATACCTTTGAAAAGACATCTGAACCAATTTTAAAAACATCATTCCCATCTAGAATTTTGAATAAGGACAATACTTCAAACCAAGAGGGACCTGAATTGGATTTGATCCAAGGATTAAAAAAATTAAGCATTGTAATCTCTCTTTTACAAATTCTTAAAGGTATTATGGAGCTAAACAAAACCATCAAATAATTATGTGTCAAAAATCCAGGAAGGAAGAAAAACAAACCAAGGACAATACAAATCGATGGAAAATTTACCAGTATATTGGAAGGGAAGATGACTCCTTCTAAATATGGTGATCCTGGAAGTCCAATAGTCACAGTTTGTATTAGGAATGTTGAGATTCCAAATGTGTCGATTGAATTAGGAGATAAAATCAATAAAATGACTATAGATACTTTGTTAACATTATCCCTTCCTGATTTACAATCAAATATAGTAGTCTTACAAATGATTGACCAATCTGTTGTTAAACTTAAGGGAGTCATAAATGATGTAATCATTACAATTGAAGCATGTGATTATTTGGTAGACTTTATGGTTATTAAAACAAAGAACAAGAAAACAAGATATCCCTTAATCCTAGGATGCCCATGGTTTGTAACTACTTCAACACTCATTGATTGCAATATATGAGATATGAAAATTACTAATGGACATGATTAAAATAAACTATCTCTATACCCAGCTGCAAAACATTTTGCCACTTCATGCAAACAATGGTGGATTGGTGACTCAGAGGAGGCTAAGGATGATGATTCCTCACTAGATATGGTAATAATACAAGAACAATCTGAACATATCCAAGATTGGGATTCTTTTGAACTTCATTCATAAGCATTCAAGGCAAAGGAAGACATATTCAATGAAAACATGCAACCAATAATCTTCCTTTTCACAAGGAACAATGATCTAAATGAGTGTATTTTCCATAAAATTTCTAAAATACATAGATTTATGCCTCATAAATGCACCTTTAACTCATTACTAAGAGAGTATGTAGTTGTAAATTCTCTAAACCCAAATACAAAATAGTTACCTATTTTTCTAGGAAAAACATTGGCACTTAATAACTAGTTGACTAATCAAGAGGATAATACCCGATTTAAGCTTTTATGATCTCATCCTCAAGATTTTTCTTAGGAATATAGTGATATGAAGGGTATTCATTATAACATTTGCACACATCACATTTATACCACTAATTTTAGACTAATTAGGCATCCCCAGAGGAGGATAAACCTTGCTTTGAGAGACATTATAAAAACTAAAATTGAGAAACTACTCCAGGTGGTATTTATCTATCCAATCTAAAATAATCAGTGGGTCTCCTCATTGGTAATAGTACCCAAGAAAAATGGCAAATGGAGGGTTTTTTCTGACTATAGGGAATTGAACAAAGCTACTTATAGAGACTAGTTTCCTTTACCCTTCATTAACCAAGTTTTGGATAACCTACCCGAGAAGAGATATTTTTCATTTCTAAATGGATTTAGTGGATACAACCAAATTATGGTAACACCAGAAGACCAAGATAAGACCACATTCACCTACCCATGGGGGACATTTTCTTATAGAGTTTTGACTTTTGGTCTATGTAATGCTCCTGCCACTTTTTAGAGAGCCATACTAGCGATTTTTTTTATCTTACTCATGACTATGTGGAAATTTATATGGATGACGTCATAGTCTATGGAACTACATTCCAAGAGGAAATAAATAATTTGGATAAATTTCTCTCTATATGTGAGAAAAATCAACTATCTCTCAACCATGAGAAGTGTCTTTTTATGATGGAACAAGGGATAGTTTTAGGACACCATGTTTCAACAGAGGGAATCAAAGTAGATCCAAATAAAGTCAAGATCATTGTACATATCCCATCACCCAAGAATTAGACTGAGGTACAAAGTTTCATAGGACATGTAGGCTATTAAATGAGATTTATCTTTGAATTTAGTAAAATAGCCTCTACACAGTTTTCCGTTCTAACTAAGGATTCTGGATTCTAGTGGACAAAGGCTTGTCAAAAAGATTTTGATATTATAAAGGACAAACTAACTAATACTTCAGTTTTGAGAGGACCAAATTGGAAGTTTCCTTTTTATATCCAAACTGATGCTTCTAATGAGGCAATAAGGGATGCTTTCAGACAAGAAGAAGAGGAAGATGCAATGTATGTAATCTATTACATTAGTAAAAATCTCTCCCCAGTTGAAAAATACTATACTACCATAGAAAAATAATTTCTTGTAGTTATTTATGCAATCATTTTTTTCCATTACATCACCGAGTATGAAGTAATCATTCATACATACCATTCTTCCATTAGATATTTAATGAATAAATATACCATTCCATCATTAGATATTTAATGAATAAACACTTAGTTCATGGGAGAATTGTTAGATGGTTATTGTTATTGTAAGAATTCAATATTAATATTGTTGATAAACCTGATAAAGGAAATGTGGTAGTTAATTTTCTTTCAAAATTAATTGTTATAGGTACATATGAACAAGTGAATGATGATTTCCCAGATGAGAATTTATCTGTTGTTTCCATAAGTTCTCCATATGGCTAATTACTTGGCTACATGGAAGTTTGCATCTTTTCTCACACCTAAATGGTTAGATGTATAAGTGGTTAGATGGAATGTTTTTTAAATGTGGACATAATTATGTATTATGCAGTTGTGTAGCTAAGGATGCAATGTTTGATATACTCAGAGCATGCCATGATGAACCATCAGGAGGGTATTATTTAGTCAAAATAACAATTCATAAAGTTCTAAGGGACAAGTACTACTAGCCTTCAATACAAAAAGATGTCAATAAATATGTGTGGCAATGTGATAAATGCAAATGTATGGGAAAGCCAACACTGACAACAAAGATTCCTTTTCAACCCCATATAGTTCTGGAACCATTTGAAAAGCGGGGATTGGAATTCATAGGACTAATTGATACACCTTCTTAAGGGAAGGAATATATCTTGGTATGCACAAATTATGTAACAAAGTGGGCTGAATTAAAAGTTCTCTAACAAGCTAGAGATGAAAAGGTGACAAATTTCTTGTACAAGCATATTTTTCAAAGATTTGAAGCATCAAGGTCAATTTTCTCAGATCAAGGACCTCAATATATGTCAAATGTGATCAATTATTTTGTAGAAACATATCAGCTGAGATACAATAATTCATCTCCTTATCACCCTCAGTCTAGTGGTCAAGTTGAGGTTACCAATAGAGAACTAGAAAACATCTTGACCAAAATCATAGATGTTTCAAGAAAGAATTGAGTGTAAAAATTTCCTGAAGCAGTATGGGTTTACAATACAACTTAGAAAACAACTATAGGATTTACTCCATATGAGCTGGTTTATGGGAATAATCCTATATTTACCATAGAGTATGAGATTAAAACATTATGGAAAATTGTTGAAATAGGAATTAAATTGTCTGAGGAAAATAAATCAAGAATTAACCTGTTGAAAAAATTGGATGAGATGAAATTAGAAGCATTACATCAAAATGAGGTAATCCAACATCAAAGGAAGTTGTGGCATGACCGATACTTTAAACAAAGGAAGATTAAAAAAGGAGAATGATATCTACTATTTGAATCAAAATATAAAGACTTTAAGGGAAAGTTACCAACAAGATGGATGGGCCCATATCAAATTGAGAAATTCTACAACAATAGTACTGTGTAGCTTGTCCCAATTGATGGTGAAAGAAGGGTGATGTTGGTTAATGGTCGTAGAATACGTTATACTAGAAACCAAAATCCAAAGAAGAATTCAAGAGGATGTTGCAAGTCAATTTAGATTTGAGTTGCTTGGATGAGGTCTCCTTGTCTATTTTAATACAAAGTTAAATTGATTATTGACAAAAGTGAATAAATAACGGGTGGTTGAAAACTAGAAATGGTGGCCATCTTCCTATGAAGGAATGATTGACAACTAGAAATGGTAGCAATTCCTTCCAAAAAAGAAAAAATTAAGAAATAAAACAAATGTGGATGAAAACCAGAAATGAAGGTCACCTCAGAATCATGCCATGCAAAATTGAACCAGAACAAGAAAAATCTATAATGTTGATGGAATGTGTGACATGTGATAAGTGAGAAGGTATGCGCCATCACTTCTTTTCAATTTATTAAAATTTTTAATTATGATGATGTTAATTATTAATATTTTTCAAAGTGATGATCACCTGCTTTCCATAACCTCTCACAAACATCCCATACTTCCCAATTATTACTCGTGTGTTCCCCATAAATTCTGCATTTCATTCCAGCAAGGCCATTACCCATATCTAATTCACCTTTGCTAGCCATTTTAGCCTTTGCAAAACCATGAACTGTTGTCATTCCAATGCCCTTAAAATTGTCATTTTTATGCCCTCAACATTGTCATTCCTATGCCCTCAACATTCCCATTTTGACGTCATTTTCAATTTTGTTTCTATACCAAAATGGGTATCAGGCTACACTATGAACCAACAAGCTCTGTGAAATTATTAACATACTCCAAGTTTGTGGCTATCTTTGAAAAGGTGAGATGGATGGATTTCATGATTTTGTATGAGGAATTCAACTCAAAAATGATAAAGTAGTTTTCCACCAACCTCGTTGAGTAATATTCAAGAGTGAAAGGTACAAAAGTTCTATTTAATTCCTTCATTATTAGTGATTTTTTTGACATTTCACAGACAAGACAATTGGTAAATTCTAGAACTCCTTATTATGAGATGATTAAGATATTTTCTATGGAAAGAAAGGAGAAATTAGAATTAGTTTTTGATAACAATGGAAAAACAAAAGGTATAAAATGAGCCAGTTTTCCTGAGCCATGGGTCTTTGTTGCAAAATGGGTTATTAAGTATTCTACATGTGAAGGTTAGTATGAAATTATCCTTGGCCCTATTTTAAGAATCCTCATACACTTGCACCATGGAGAGGCTAATGAGCAAAACAAAATCAATCTACCTTATTTCTTGCATGACTCTCTTTCTTCCTCCAATAAAAAAATCCGTTGGGGGTCTACATATGTGAAATTTAAGGGGTTAATCCATTTCATTTACAAACACCATTTCATTAAGAAACACAATAGGATGAATAAATGGCTTGAGTTCCAAAAGAAATACGCCCTAGAGCTTGAAGTTCAGCCAAAATGCAAAACCCCAGGAATAAAGCCCTTAATTGAAGTAACCCAAAAGAAGAAACTAAGGTCCTTCTAGTCATCTCAGACTATGTATGAACATCAGGTCGAGGATGTACCCTCACTTTAATACCAGTAGGCCACATCCACAATTAGGGAACTGAACGAAACATCCCAAGCTTCTCCCTTTTCCTATTTACCTCCTCCAAACCCTATTTTAGATGATTAGATTATGGGGAAAATGCCCATTACTAAAGACCCGCATTGGTTGGTAAGGGAAAAAGACATATGTTTGAAGGTGAGCCTAACTCACCCAATGATAAATAAAATCTTAACCCTAAAGTTATGATCATATCTAAAGTTGAATATGAACAACAGTAAACAAAAGATATGTTACATAGTTTACAACTTATCCTTCAAGGGAAGGATGAATAAATCTCCCAATTGAAAAAAATAAAGAATTTATGACTCAACCACTCCAATATTCATTGGAAGGGAAAGATCAGATGATTCAACAACTCCAATAGGAATTGGAAGATAAAGATCAAATAATTCAACATCTCTAATAGTCATTAAAGGGAAAAGATTAGAAAATTCAAGAAATACAAGCCACAAATGATAACTTGATTGCTGAACTTTCAATGTTAAAATATGACAAGGAGAAAATAGAACTCATAGCCACCACAAACCAAATGTCTCAACCATAATATGTGCTTCCTCAAATTATTATAATAAAAGAAATGGTCAAATGGATGCAACATTGTTATGAGTTTAGGAAAGTGGAAGATGAAAATAAAATATTGAAGGAAGAAAAGAAGGTCCTACAAGATAATTCGACAATGATATGCCATTTATATGAGAAAGTGCTTGCTTTCAAATCACCTTCAAACTTTTATGCCTTATGTTTGAAAGAACAATTTTATAAATGACAAGCTTCTTGGGTTTGCTCCAATGAATCTTTAGAGTTTTAAACTGATAGGAAATTTATGGCCACATATTCAATATCAGATATAGCTGGGAAGAATCTACTGTGTGAATTTTATGTTCACAAATTTCTATTACCTGAGCAAGTAGATATCCCAATCAAGATTTTTGTAGGGGAGGTACAAATAAGGTCATTTATCTCCATAATAAGACACCAGATAGTCTGGAGGGATCAAAGAGGAGATTTTTGAAGGGAGGAAACCGATATAAGCCTTCTAATGAGGCATGATATTCCAAATCTTGAGAGGTTATTATGAAGATATCTAGCCCAAATACATTGTCTTCAATTGGTGGACTGATATAAACACAACATTTCCACATGTGTATCAGATTTCGGGGCCTATGTTTTGTTAAATTTTAATATGATATTATTTTCTTACCAATAGAGGTGGGAATTACTCCTATAAATCTAAAAGAAGAAAGAGGTAATGTCTTGAACTAACCTTAGGTAGTGAATGAGAAGAGCCAAGGAGAGATGCAGAATCATATTAGACATGCAAGAGAATTGGGTAGGTATTAGGTTCAGACCGCCATTGATAATATCACCAGTTATAATATGTATTAATAATCAAGATCAAATGGAAAGACATAGTGATTGAATTTTGTGGATTCAACAATCCATAAGTAGAAACATGGACTAATTTTACTAATGAATATAATTGTACGAGGATTGTGGAATCCTTAAATAAAAATGGTTCAATCTATAACATGAGGACCTGATACTCCTTAAGTCTAGGGGAGTGATGATCCTTGAAAACTCCCATTCCAAACCCCATTTTTGTATCATCATTTTGTATTAAACTAATATTAACATTGTGGTAAATAATACTCTTATATACTTAAAGAGAAGTTTTTGTGCATAAATCTTGTTCATTTTCATCTTTTATATGCTTCTTTAAATGGGTTTATATAGATTTATTTTTACACTAACAAATGTGAATGAAAGACCTTTTATAAGCCTAGCACATGATACATAAACATTAACACATGATTCACATGGAGCCCAATGCAGGACTCACGTAATGGAGCATTGGACTCGCACAATGGAGTACATGACTCACACAACACAATGAGGAACTTATCCAATCATCATACGAGTTTTATAATTCAAGGAGCACTTGATTAACATCAACATCTAGTCAACATGTGAATTTCACAATTAATAGAATGCCTAATTAGCATTAGTTCAATTAGAGACTCAAATTATTTGGATGACAATTGTCTTTTAAACAAATAGATTATCTCTTTCAATAAGAGTAAACTAGTAGCCACTACTATGCGAAGAACTTAAGTAATTGATTTGTTTCAACTGTATTTATATCCAAAGTATTAGCTAGACGTTGTGAAAATGGACTCCACTTGCATTTAAAAGGAAAAATATGATCAATAAGCTACATGGAATTGTTACTTTGACCTTGTGACTCCCAATTGTGCTATTGTTCTCATACAAATCTATTAGTTATTTGTTTAGGTAAATGTTGCATTATTGTTATAATAAAAAGTTCTCTTGAAGAAGAAATTAAATTCACCTGATATATAAGGTGTATGTATTATGATTAGAAGGGGGTTAACATGTTTTAGAAGAAAAGGATTGTATTAAACTATTATTGATTAATAAAAGGGCATGATTTTGAGTTAAGCTTTGCTTGTATAATTAAAACGTTGCAACTAGATTAGAGGGAAGGAGCAAGGGCCACTCCTCCTAAATGTGAAGGGAAATATTAGATGTTTGTTTAATTTCTGATTATTTAGTAGTTGATTACTTTCAAGCATTACAACATTTAAAACATTTAAGACTGTCATTCTGTTTCAGTATGCTTTAATTATTTTAGTTCATAAATTTAGGAGTCTCTGTTTATTTCATCAAGATTTGATTAGATAGAACAAGTTCTTAGGAACAATATTTGGTTAAATATTTTAATTAATTTATATGTATGCTTAATACAGTTTCAACCATGCTTTGTTGAAAATAGCCTTGGACACCATCCTAGTATTGAAAATTATTAAATGATTAAAGTATGAGTATCAATGATGCTCGTCAGTGGCATGTTCAAATTATTTGTGGCTTTATTAACCATGCAAAAATCTTTAAGTCCAAAGAGCGTGAAGTTAGGTTCAGGGTTGGCCTCTTTGTTTTCCTCTATAGTGATTTCTGATGGAGTTGCAATTTGTTCTTGTGGGTATAATGGAGTTTGGACCATGAGAGCCTTCTCCCACAATGAATTCATTATAGCCTCACATGTATATTGATCATGAGGTTGATCATAAGGATAACACCATTCAAAATCTTGGGCCATATTATTTTAGATTGGAAGAATGGCTTTTCTCAAGTTAGGAGTTGATAAAGGTCGTGGGTTTGAATTTGGTGGTTTTCTTAGTGGGAAATTCTATGTAAATATCTAGTTTGGGTATTAATTTTTTTTTACAGATAACCCCAAGGAGGGTTAGGATAATTATTTGGAGCTTGAGCTTGTTTTCTATTAAGGGGGATAATTTCATTTGTTAAGTTTTTATGTTGAGCACTAAGGCTTTGAATCTCTTCTTGCTTTATGGGGGAATTAGACGTGGATGCAGAAGATGAAAAAAATGATTGAGGAATGAGAACAATGGTGGGTTGGGCATCATGCGAAAATTAGGGGAAGATGAGCATAAGTAGTCTAGGGGCTGATTTTCCTTCTTGTATTAAATAGTTCTCAACCCTATTATCTATTTCATAAGTATTTGGTAGTTGAAAAAACCCATGGATTGAATCATTACTACTATATTAGAATTTAAATCTCTAAGAAAGTATATGAATGTACCTTCAGGGGTTGGCCTTAGAAGGATTGAAATTATGTCCCATGTTTTCTAGAACTTGAAGTGAAATTTTCCATGATTTCATTTAGATCCCATTTGATCGTGGTTAACTCTTCATGAAGTGAAATTTTGTCTACCTTCTCATCAAATTATTGATAGAGAGAAATCCCAAGTTCATCCCAAGTGCAAATTTAACAAGAAAAATTATGTACCATTGTAAGGATTTTCCTTTGAGAGATGATTCCAATGGCCACACTGTAACATCATCTTCCATGACTGTATGTACTGAAAAAATGTTTGAAACTTCTTGAATGTGTTTTGCAGGTGTGGTAGAATTATCACCTATGAAAGAAGGAATAAATACTCTTCAAGACAACTATTGGGATATTATGTTGCACGACTAAGAACAATGAGATTCCTCCATTGAAACTTACAAATGGTAAATTCTATTAATACGCCATGAATGGAATGGATATGAGACTTCTAATAGGAAGTGGAAATGGTCTACCTGGAGATGGAGTTGAAAAAATTATACTTGGAGAATTTGAGGATATTTGTGGAGATATTCCTTTTATTCTTTGTAGGGAGAGTTGTAAATAGTCAAATGGTTCACCTTTAGATACACTCAACCTCGTTTTCACTCTTCTCATGAAACAAAAAGGATTTAATTTCTTTAAACCAGGAGATTAAATGAAAGGGAGTCACCAGATGTGTTGAAGAATGCCTGTAAAGGATGAAACTACCAAGTCACACACCAAAACTTAGTAATAATGAAGTAAAACTCATTTAATGTCCCACTGGGTGTGCTAAAACTGTTCGAGCTCAAAATTACACCATATTCTAAATCATAGAAGATTCAAAATTTTGAGGCAACATGGGAATTTTGCCAAGTGTGATACTTGCAACTTGAGACAAACCTCCAGAGAATTCCGACTTCCTTTGTTCCACAGATTGGGAAACACACCGAACACAACCTAGTCTAATACTAATCCTACACTAACATTTCCAAGGGACTAGGGAGAGAGAAATGTAAAAAACAAGAAAACTAAGATAAAAGAGGTGGTGATAACACCAGAAAGAAGGTGAAACTCCTCCTTTCCCTAGTAACATAGATTCACATTCATTGAGAGGAATATCATGAAGATGCATGCATTTTTAATGCAAGAAGGTAATAAAATATAAAATATGCAAGAGGGCAGAGATATTCATGCTAAACATAGATTATTTGAGGAAAAGAGAGAAACCACATTTGTATTAATCGATTCTTTACAACTTACATGCAGATTCAAGTCAATAAAAACTCCATTCATGAGTTACAAAGGTCAAATGCATAAAATTTTGAGTTTTATAGAGAAGAGCCCAAAAATTGCTAAGGGAGGAAAATGGGAAAAGAAACCTTACAAAGTGCGTAAACACTTAAATTCATACAACTCATGGAAAAGAGAAAGAGAGGGAAGAGAAAGAAGAAAGGACCACCAAGATAGGCTTTCCCCCCTTAAAATCATGGTGAAGAAGCGTGGGTGCCATGATTTCTTGTAGATTTTGCTTATATTACCAACATGGGTGTCATTAGATGAAAACCACAACCACTGCATGACCCCTTGATTGTATCACATGCCATCAAACCATGCATGAGGATGCCATGCTTCATGAAATTTCAGTGGTTGGGGTAATTGGTCCTCTAGTTTGGAAATTGGCGTGACTCTAAAACTTTCCACATCATTTAATGTTTTAATGGTTTTCCACATATTATGTCTTGTCTCTCACAAGCCTCATATAGCTTCGTGACTACTTGTTTTTCATGTGGTTTTGTATACCTCATGGCTTCTGTCACAACTTTGAAAACTTCTGCACTCTACCTTTATTGTTGTACCACAAACGTCTTCTTTCTTGTGCACAACTTTACAACTTGCGACCATGATCCTTTGTTCTACAGTTTTGCAAGAATCCCAATTAACTAAAATTAAACTAAACTATAAAAGTATAATCACTAGATAATCTAAATAGGAGTACTCAAATGCTGTATAAACGAAACTAAAATAGTATGGAATAATTGTAATTAATTATTCTAAGTGAAATAAAACCCTAAGTATGCAAGAGAAGGAAAGGAAATGACTTAGATGATTTGAAGATATTGTCGCAGGTCTTGAAATAAAATCTGGAAGTGTAGACAATCACTCAAAAGTCTTGCAAAGACAAGATCTGGAAGATTTGAATTGACTGGGGCACTTGGGAAGGTACTAGGGCACCCTGGGGCACCCTCGTCTGTAGATTAAGTGCCCTAGTCTTTGTAAATGCTCAGAGTCTACATTTTATATGGTCACAGGATGATCTGATACTATTTCTTTCTATCACACTAGATTCACTGGACTACACCGAATGTGGTGAATAATCAAATGACGACCTGCAATACAAAAGGAAATATTAAACCCTAGGAAAAATAAAGATGTAGAATGAATGGGTTAGATTGACCTCAGCTGCCAAACTAGTGGTATTATCACTGAGCGATGCAATACTTTTTAGACCCGGATGTAGTTCTGGTGCATGTGTGCATGTTGTGCCCTAGGTTCTCTCGTGTTAACTGCACTTTGTGAAGTAGCATGCAAGAATAACTATAAAAAATGTAATAACATGTGTGCATGGAATAGACTAGAATCTCTCCCCTGATGCTGTGTGTGTTGATGCAGATCTCCTAGCCTTGATGCATGACACTATGTGGATGCAAGTGATGTAATGGATACAACTCTAGATGGAGTGATAGTTGTATGTGATGCTAGGACCCTCATTATGGTCTTATAACTTTATATTTATAGGGTTCTCAAGCTTAATTTCATACTTAACCCCGTCATGGTCGACTAAGAAAAGGATAATGATGAAAAATGGCTAGAGAGGCCCCAAAAATAAGTGAGAAAAAGAGAAACATAAACCGAGGTGCCCAAGGTGGGACCAAGGTGCCCCGGGGAGCCCCAGTATAGTTTTGGACACCTTGATCTTGGGCTAAAATGACGAGGTAGTTGCAAAATAGATGGATAAGTATAGAAAAATATGTGGGAATGATGAAATAAAATATAAGAAAAATATGGTGGAAAGGTGGGATTAATTAGTACTTTATTCACTTGAGAACCTTCTAAATAGTAGTACAAGACGGGGCGAAATAATGCCTAAAGTGCATGATTTGGTGTCTACAAATCCACAAAATGTTTCATATTATAAAAACCTATGGAACACCAATTTTTCTGGCCATGAAGCACTAACTATCTCCAGTCCTTGTTCCACAACTTTTGATCTTTGTTGATTCTTCCAACTTCCTGGAGGTATATAACTCCACGGTGCTTTGACCTACCTTCAACCCATGAGGGACTAATTTACTTAGTGCTGTGGAGGTCTAAATGACTCTGCATAACACTAAGTCTTCTAGAACCCACATAAGTCTCGAGATGCTCATACCTTTGTTCTACCAGTTAGGAGAACCCGTGAAACACTTGGTTCCTGCATTCCGAGGAAGACTGAATCAGTTTCCTATGGATTTTTTGAGAAAAATGTCTAAGTCCCAAATTTGATGAGTTGTTCAAAATTGTAAGGAGGTGTAATTTTTGACAAGTACAATTGCTTAGTGATGGTGAAATAATCTGTCACAGTAGAAATTATTGGTTTTCACCAATGGTCACGAGGCTAAGTCCCTGCTTCTTGGGTATGGAGAGGCTCCCATTATTGAATGTAAACTAACTAAAATTATGGGGTGGATGTTAGGCCTGTGATCACACAAGAATACTCCACGAAACATTTGGTAAACTACTTGTACAATGTACAAGGGAGGAATTAGCTTAGAGAGAGGTAAAGGGGAGTAGGAGAAATAGAGAGAGAGGGTTAATGTTTTGAGTAGGAACTATAAAATTCTCACCAACGGTAACCAAAGTAGGTCCACATTAAATTAGAAGAAATCAACCATGTAATCAACAGTAAGACTAACAAATCAGAGACAAAAAATTCTATAGATCCATTAATCAAGGACACAAAGTTCCTTCTTGGTTGTACAAGATTAAAATGCTTACAAAGTTGGAAAGTAGAGGGATTGAGGAACATAGACAAGTAGATAGAAGAAATATAGATTTTATTTCTTGTAGTAGTATCGATATCCAAAAAATTACAATAACCAACAATTACCAACCCTTTGGAATGGAGAATCCATTTCAATTTATAGTAGTGTGAATATCTTTTCATCTCCCCCCACACGATTTTTCACCTTTCCTCATCACTTATGACCTGTCATATTCATAGGGAATAAAAATGAGCCTTTTTCTTATTAATGAAAAATAACTCTTACAATGGAAAATTAAAGTTCACTTAAGTGAATAAGACAAAATAGTGAAAAAGTACATTCTTAGTGGAGAATTAGAATATGGAGAGAGAAGAAAGAGGAGAGAGAGAGAGTAGGAGGGTTGTTCAATCTAATGAAGATGAAGCCTCCATTGATGAAGAACTTGCTAACTTGAAGCACTATGATTGCAATCTCCTTCCTTTGCGAGATATGAAAACATTCTAGGGCATTGAATAAGTGTTCAAAAACACTATTATGAGATCTGAACTGAGATGAGAACATGATGATATTTTTTGATCACAAGTTAGGAGTTAGGATATGGATATCACTACCTTAATCCTCTTAGCATTTAAAATCTACCTCTATGACCAAGATGTCTCCTCTTTGAATAAAATCGACTTCAAGATGATCAAAACTTTTCATGCTTGTCTGTTACTCAATGAAACATGTATTCATCTTGTAGATAGAAGGATTCATCCCTAAATGAAATTCTTGTCCTATGACCACCCTTTGAGCTAAAATATTGTGATTACATATGCTTCCTCTAATGAGGTGCGAACACACTCCAAGGTATTGAATAGGTAATAAAGAACACTACTAAGTGAATTGTAACATGTGAAATTGAGATGATTTCCCATTCTTACAAACATGGTAATATTTTTGAACACAAGGTCAAAGTAAAAACATGGAGATCATCACCTCACTCCCCTTGGATTCAACATTCACCTCTATGATAAATATGTCACCTTTTCGAATGTAAACATACTTAAGATTCCTGGACATCTTTTTGCTCATATGATCTTCATTAAAACAGGTCTTCTCCTCTAGATAGAAGGATTTATATTTGAATGAAACTCCGTGATTCTAACCTCATTTTGGAAAGAAAAATTATGATTGTAATATCCTTCTTATATGAGTTGTGGTCACACTCCAAAGTATCGAATAATTGTTTAGAAACACTACTGTAAGACATTGCACTGTGTGGACCTATGATAACTTCTTGCTCATGTAAACATGATGGTCTTGGGTTTCTTGGTAACATGTGGTTCAAGTGACATTCTTTTACACATAATAGTTCATTCTAATCTATTCCTTTCCATGATGTGACTCACACGATGTCTTTCCTCTTGGAAAGAGATTTGATTACAAGGTCAGAGTTGAGATGTGGAGATCATCACATTTCCTCCCGTGACCCCTTTTAAATTCACATTTTACCTCCTTGACAACTTCCTGAACGATTTATCCATGATTATTCCTTTATGTGAAAATTAGAATGAGTTGAATCATTCAACTTCTTGTATTAAAGTTTATCATACATAATTCACCTTGAGACTAATGTTTTGGGAGCCTACAAGGGCTTTGTTTCCTATTTGAACCATGAGATAAGTTCCCAGCCTTGTGATTGTGGAAAAAATAAATGAGATAGGTGGAATTTTATTTGATTCAAGTGATTCGAGTCTGATTGTAAGACTTTCTAGGACAACTATTTTTAATAAGTTTTCACAATTTTCGCCTTTTGATAGTTTTTGCTTGTTTGGAATATCATGAGTGCCGAGAATTTTCCATTTTTGGAAAATTATTATGCTTAGAAATGTGAAGCCTTGTAAAATTACTATTTTTTAGATGTAGGTCTTCTGGATTTTGGATTACAATGAAATTAGTTTCAAATTTTAGGTTTTACTTTAGGACCTTCTACTCCAGTTTTCAAGGTTTTTCTTCCACTGGAACTTCGTAGATCTGAAAAGGAAACTTCCCGGGCTAAAAATATAAATTTTATGCTATAAATTTCATAGAAAATCAATGAAAATGTTCTTAAAGTGCAATTTAAGGTGTTTTTGGAAGGAGTGCACTGACAAAGTTTGATGGAAATTGAGTGCACTATTTTAGAGATATGAACATTTTTTCAGTTTTGGAGCATAGTTGTTTGGAACAAACCAAAAACATATATGTGAAAAAATGGAGGTTTTGGAGGGAATAAAATAGAATTTAAAAGTTTGAAAATTACTAAGTGTGGAGAGGGGGAGATTTATTCAATTTTCTTGCAAGTTTTAAGTCACCCATTTGACTCGATAACTTAACTAGGGTTGGGATATAGTTGAAGTGGATTTACACCTGTGAAAGAGGGAGTAAGGGGAAAAAAGGGACACATAAGTGTGGATTTCACCAAATTGTGATAGGTGGAAGCTTTTGGTTCCTTGTGGATGAGATTCTGGGTCTAGGAATGAGCACTAGGGGCAAATAATTAAGTTTTCAAGTGACCAGCGGCTACATGGAAGGAAGGGGTTCAAAATTTTGTGTCCCCTTATCCACTTTTCACCTTGGGGATAATGGATAAAACAAGGGTGAAAATGTGTGACTTGGGTTCAAACACATGAAAGGGGGATAAGGCAGAATGCAAGCTTGTGTAACCTAGGTATAAAAGTGATGAGGGGTGAGTTGGGAGAAATTTTCCATGATGGGGGGTCACACTTTTGTATCCCCCTTATCCCCTTTTCACCTTGGGGAAAATAAAATTGGTTAAAGATGCTGAAAAAGTGTGACATGAAGGTTTAAGTATCATGAAAAGTGGGTTAGGCAACTTAATTCACTCATTTGCTCACCCTAACACCCTAAGTCATGCTCTTAAGTGAGGAAACTTCAAAAATGAAAGGGGTCACAATTTGGTGTCTCCCTTGTCTCCCTTTCACCTCAAGGAAAATACAAGGGGATACCAAGGGTGAAAAAGTGTGACAAAGGAGTTTTAAAATGTTGATGTCACCTATCGAGTGTAAATATGGACACCGAGAGTGCTTTTTCCGCCCTGAGAGCATGGAAGAGAGTTTTGGGGTAAAAACTTATATGATTTGACTTCAAATCACATGTTGAGATGATTCCATCCATTATCATGAGGCAATTATTCTTGAGATTTAGTTTTTATGGATTATTCCATTCTTGACTCAAAGGTGACAGTGCAGTGTCTTGGATTATCACAAAATATTTTCAAGTCTTGGAAAAATAGTGATGTGTTTATCATGTAGATGGTTCTAGTAGATTTTTGTTGATTATTTTTTTTTCCTCTCAACTCCTTTTGGAACTCCTAGAATCATCTAGACAAGTTGGATTTCACTATTGGAGCCTTCATTCCCTGTTCCAAAAATGACTTGATCTTGCTTGCTCGATTCCTGACATCAATTTATTCAGCCAATTTTTCATAAACTACCTTGGATGACTTCATTTATCTCCAATAAAAATATTAGATGATTTAAAGCTTCCATGTAAGCTTTCAAAGGGTGTTTACTTGTTGTAAAATGGCTAGAAATGGCCCTTTCTAGGCCTCTGGGGGCAATTGTTTCTCCTTAAAACTCAATGAATTATTCAATCACCTTAGGAATACATCCATCCACATAAAAAACACTTAGAAATCTTGTTAGCACAGTCCTTTGAGATAGAATGAAATTGAAATTGAGGATAGGTTGGCTAGAGGAAAGGGTTTAAATTGACTGGGAGAGGATTTTTCAAGTGGGGATTCAGTTGTAATAACTAAAATTTTCAATTTTTCATGTGCTATACATTTAGCATGAAAAAATTAGATAAAATACATTTATTATTCCATCGAAATTAAACATTTTACAAGTTATAGACAAATTTAAACTTAGATTTTATCAACTATTTTAATCCTGTTGTGTAACCTGTAATCTATCACATTTTGTAAACACGGGTTAAAACATTGACATGGACTCATCCCTCAAATAACATGCTATTATAACTTGAAACATCAATTCAGAGTTAGAGAGATAAAAAATATTTACTTTCCATACTTCTCAAACCAAGATAACTTTTCAGAATTTAGAAAGAGATTAGAAAGAGAAAACACTAATTTTCATTTACATAAATAAACCAATATATTTCCATGACCAGGAGGGTTGAATTATGACATAATTAATTTTGATCCATAACATTCACATTTCAAAAACATTTTCAGAGTATTACATTTTTATGACGTCAAACATGGTTCTCTTTCTTGTTGTCGGTATAAGGGTCTATGTAAATGTGCCAAATTACGTGATTCTAAATTTTCATTAACCATCTTGTTTAAGTCTACCAGACAATGTATTTACCATCATCATCCATTATTCTAAGCATAACATTAGTTTTATCTATCGAATGAAATTTGGAGGGTCACACGGGTCCATGGGTCCCAATTGTGATACTATGCAAACTAGCCCAAGTGGCCACAAAATGGGCTCGAAAAAAGGGCATGGAACATCCTAGTGGAATCTTTAATAGTCCTACCCTATTCTCTATGGTAAAAAAAATCATAGGAAATTGATAGGGTCTAAAACTGGTACCTAGGATTCAAACTAGAAATGAATTTCCAGAGCCAGTTTATTGAATTTGGCTATTTTCCCCTCAACAAATAAGCCAAGTTGGCTATGATATAGATGCACAAAATGTGATTTTCGGAGGAAATGGGTAAATAAAAATATGTTATGCTATTATACATATAGAAATGAATATATTTTTAGGGTCATAATTTATTTCTAGAATCCATAGGCATAAAAAATGAGGTGATTCTAGGAGGGTTCGGTCATAACAAAAAATTTCTCACAAGTATTTTTTAAAAATAGTCTAGAAACCCACACCGTAAACCTGCTCACTAACTGTTTTAGCGATGTTTATTGGTTGGAATGAGGTCTTCATGTGACAAGGGAGAGGTTATAGCTGATTAAAAACAAAAATGGGGTTTATAGATGCTTCTTGCATGTCGAAATTAAAAGGCGTCGGAGAAAATTGAAGGTTTTTTTAACATTACAAGTTTGCGTTTTATAACACACTTTCCCTTCTAGTTTGACTGGTAACAAAATGTAAACAATGGTGAACATGTTAAAGGTTTGATTTTTATCGAAGCCCATGGCTTGGTACTTTGGCACACCATCCAAGGATTCTATTTATGACATTGGTTTAACATGATGTGGAAACTGTTTTATGCAATTTATAATATGATTTAAAAATAATACATCAATATTAAGCTCGATTCCAAATTTAACATTAAATCTAATATAATGGAGTGAAATATTTTAAGATCAAGATGGAGAGGAGGAATGGAATCCATGCTTGAAATGAACTGATGAGAAATATTTTTGGAGTATGATATTACACATGCCAATTGCATTTGCTTGTGGAGTTCTAAGGATTTTTCACAATGTTGGTTCTCAATCTAGTTCCTTGGATCGAGCTGTTATTTTTCATAGACTTTCCATAAACGTAACTATTCTGTGTGCCTCATATTCCTCCATGTGCTTCAAAGTTCATTTTGAGTAATGGAGAAGTTTCCATTTGTAAGAAATTTTGTGCCTTGGCGAAATAAAAGAATGGATTCAACAAAAATGTCGGAGGTCTGATTTAATGTACTGGTTAATCAAAGTATAAAATATTCAAACTTGCAGGTGATCGGGATTATGTCTACATATTTTGTAAAGAACCTGCAATTAGCACTGAATGATTCATTTGCTCTGAAAAACCAAAGCTCCAAAGGCTCAAAAGCATGCAACCCAACCATGAAGTATAAACCTGCAAGATTGGTTAAGTAAGTTAGTTTAAAATGGACTTAGCAATTTTAAAAATCATGGGATGTTCAAATGGGTGTCAAAGATATACATCGCTAAGAAATTCAAATTCCCATAAAGTAGAGGACACATAGCAAGATTATGGGCCACTCTAATCTGTTTAAGTTTCACAGACTTCAAGTCTGCGGAATCAACCAATGTTGATGGCATTTCGGGTCCAGGTGGTCAGACCGGTCAAGGCACTATACGTGGCAACATTTCAATGAAGCCAGTGAAGAATTCTGCTAAGATTTAAGTCACGATGCAAAGGCTTGACCTCGGAACTAATGAAAGGAAAAAAAAGAGGAAAAGATCCCGAAAATGTGAAATCCAAAGTAACGTGGAGCTTTCTCATTTTTCTATGCTTCGCACCCTGACAAGGTTAACATCCTAAGGTGTATGGAGATTTTTGATTGGTTTGTACTTTGCACTTTAAATGTCCTTTTAAATAAAAATGAATTTAAAAAATTATGGAGCTTTCTCATTGGCTTACGTTTCATAGAAATCAGTCAAGCTTATCAAATAGTCTGAATTACAAAGAGCGTGGAGTTTTTTTATTGGCTCGCTTTTCATTGGGGATAGTCAAGGTTATCAAACATTATGATAGTGTGAAGAGCATAAAGCTTTCTCATTGGATTAGGTTTTGCGACAATTAGTGAAGGTTATCAACAATCTAAAACTACAAAGGAGAACACAGATTTTTTCATTGGCTCACGTTTCATAGAAGATAGTTGAGTAAAGGATAGTTTGAATTACGAAGCAGGTGTGGATTTTTTTCATTGGCTTACATTTTGAGGTGGCTAGTACAAGTAAAAGAAAATCTCGAAACTATGAAAAAGCATAGAGATTTTTCATTGGCTCAAGTTTCGCAACAGGAAGTCAAATAAAAGAACAACCTAAAAAGGTGAAGGTTCATGACATTTTATTACTAGATCGTATTTCATAGACAGGCGATTCTTGAAGCCAATCAAAAGCTATTATGTGTCACTCTCCTGTTCATACCCATGGGAAAAATTCAAATGGCCATAACTTTCGATCCAAAGCTCAAAATCATGAAAAATTTGTCTCATTGGGAAGGTCTCCTCGAGCCCTTCAGTTTGGCATCATTTGATTCAGGAATTGATGGAATTTAACAGGATAAAATGAGAAAATAAAAATACACAAGTGCACTTGGTAGTATCAGCTAACTATTTTTTCATGTGTGGTTGTGAAGGCATGGAATCAATCCCAAAATGCTAACAAAAAATCAGATATTTTTAGTTAGACAAGTTACATTCCCACTCTAATTAAAAAGATCTTTGTTTGTGAACAAGGAGAAGATTCATTTACTATTTTGGAGGGAAAATTTAATTGTAAGAACAAACCAAATTTGTATAAATATTGGGGCTTGTCCTCATATTAAAGGGTGTGTTTTTCAATTAAGGAGATAGTTTTGGTATTCTGATCAAAGGGGCTTAGTATTTATATTTCTGAAAAGGTCGAAGAGATATACTTGTGAATAGTGCATGTTTCCTTTGTGAAATGCATATAGATTTATGTTTCCCATAATTTTGTGTCAAGCTAGCTAAAATGTACAACCATTGACAACCTTTGAGAGCATTTTATTAATGTTCTCTTTTTATGAAAGTGAAGATTTGAATGAAATATGTATGCTTTTAAGTTAAATTTCTGTGGTCTGAGTTCTGTATGTCGAATTATCAATTAATGAGTTATATTTTTTGCAACAATCTTGTGTTTATTGCTTCTCTTTTTCGTACACTAGATCATTCCTTAATGGTTGTGTTTTAGTCATTAGTTTAATATTGTACTGTGAGCATTTACTCTACAATATTGGACTTAATTGTAAAATCCTTACTCTAACCATTTTTTTGAAGTGATTTTTGTTATCCTTTGAGTGTATCTTGGGAATTTGAGGGAAGAAGCAATAATTTTTTTATTAGAATGCTTTCACGAGATCTTATGTCGAGTATTTTAGATATTGTGCTAAAACTTTGCATCTGTTGAGAATCAATGAATGTAAATCTTTCTTTGTAGAAACTATCACTACTTAATCCATTTTTCTGACTTTCCAGAATTGTATACTACTCTAAGTCTTAAATGCTCTGTTATAAGGAATCTATCATCATATATTCCCCCCTTTGTGAAGTTACAAATACCATAATTGATCCCACCCCCTCATATTAACTTTCATTCATTCCATTTACTACCTTGTTGCTCTAAATATCACTAAAGGTACCTTCTAGCCTTAATTCTTCATTCAAATGCAAGACCAACCAAACTTTACTATCTATAATAACATGTGTCTTGTATAGTATGAATATCCAACATATTTTGTGAAAAATCATGAGAGTGAGTGTTGTGTTCATGGCCATGATTATCCCAAATTGATCCATCATTTGACAAGTCAAGAGGAATAAATCATTCATCTCCCTCCTCTGCATTCAGGTTACATCGTGGGTCCTCTCACCCTAGTTCAAGGCAGGACCAAAAGTAACTATTAACCAAAATAAACTCCCTCTTATTTTGGGTTAACTTACTCCCTTTTTGTGCCTCAGTATAAATTTAACAAATATCAAGCACCCAAGGATTTATGGAAATTATTCCATCAGATAGAGAATTTCGTCCCCTTTCCAGAAAGGTAAAGAGCTCTTTCTAACTCGTATTTTTTGAGTTATGGATCAGCGGAGTTAGAAGGGAAAGTTTGCCCAAAGTAGACTTGCGGGGATTGGGAGAGATTTTTTCTAAGGAATCTTAGACCGGCGGGGAATTGGAGGAAAAATTGAAATTTTTCCCTTTTGTCAAAAAGGTGAAAATTAAGTGCTGAGATGACACATCAAAAAGTTAATGCGGGCCGACGGACCTTCGAAGGCAAATGAGATTTTTTGAATTTTTGTCAAAAAGTGTAAAATGGGAAAAAAGGAGCCCTTACCTCCGCTGACCCCAATGGATGCCATGTCATCAGTGGATTTGTGGGAGAAAGGTTCAAAATTTGCCAGAGCTATTTTTTCCTGAAAACGTTAAGGAAAAACTTAGAGGACCATATCTTTTGATCCAGAGCTCCATTTTTGACGTTCTTAGTACCAATGGAAAGATCTAAAGATTCTCTTCATCATGATATCTTCAATTTTGGATTTTGGTGAAGATTTGGGGGAGAAATTTACAAGACATGTTTTGGCGTGGAAAAGACAAAAAACCAATTCCAACCACCAGATTTAATGAAGTATGGGTCATTTTCTTTGGTCTACGAAGTAGATACATGGAAATATGAGCTTTTTCATTGAGCCCATCAATAGATGAAGAATTAAAACACATTTTTAAAAGTGGTTGGAGAAAATCCCACATTTTTTCCCTTTCCTTCTCGCATTTTGCTATATAATGTAATAGAGGCATCATTTTTCAGGGGTTAATCATTCTTCTTCCTTGCCCCCCTTTCTTTCTTGTCTAGGGTCAAATGTGGAGTTTAATTCTCCTCCCTTGGCTTTGTAATGGAATTTTCTTACCTCTTTCCCATTAATGGTGTACTATGTGAACTATTGGAGCAATAAAATCTATTTTCATGATGCGTTTTTTCCATCCTTGCTCATTTTGTTGTCTCTTCTTGCCTCTCACCATTATAGGGTATACTGTACATATCTATGATGTCTATTACATGTTTTGGGAGCTATGTTTAAGGGGTTTGAAATGGTGTTATGTGTGAGCTTTATCCTTGGTCTGTGATGCATATTTCCATCCTCTCCATTGCTCACCTCTCTCCATTTTAGGCAGTTGAGTTTGTGATCAGCAGTTCCCTTTTCTCGGTGCTATCACCTCTGTAGTGTAGGATTTATTTATTTTCATGCTCTCTCTCTCTCCTTGGTCCCTTGGAATTGTTAGATTAGGAGTAGATAGTCACATTTCCTTCCTTAGAAGTAGTTTAGTGCTAGGATTAGGAATAGGAACCAACCTTCTCTGGAGGATCATTCCCATTTACAAGTCCAACAACTTGGGGAATGATCCAATGTTATGCAAATCACACCAAATGACCTTGCCTTAGAAAAGCAGATCCATAACTCATTTGGGGGTGTTGTGATTTCACACTAATAGTTTTGGCACACCTCGTGGGACAAGTATGAGGCACCTTACTACTTCACTTCATCAGGTTTGATGTGCTCTTGGTGAAGATTTAGCCTTTAAAGGCACATTCAAAGCACATATGGCGACTCCATCTGGTCAACAACCCATCCTCTGAGTTACAGACTTTCTTCCCATCTATTTCCACCCATTATTTCTTCCATCTCCTTTATCTTCTTCAATCCCATGAAGTTGTGCAATCGTGACTTCTTTCCCACCATGGAATTCTCAATTGCAGCAACAAAACTATTTCCCTCCATCCCCACAGTTTTAAAATCCTCCTCCAAATAATTTTTATAAGCCCCATTATCTCAAAAATGCATACAACCCTTGTTTTTCTAACCAAAATGTTTATGAAGAACATGTTTATGCATATGATGGTGGAAACTCCTTGGCTGAAGCTAATTTTGTGAGGCAGATGCAAAAAATTGAGATGGACATGATGCAACTCAGAGTCAAGCACTCCATAATGGTAGATGAAGTTGGCTACAAGGCCCCTTGTCCATGGGTCGGCCCTGTACCAGGCTAGTTTAGCACCCAACACAAGCTAAACCTCATCACTGAGATGTTACCCTAGATTATAGAGTGGGCGAAAGGAATGAAGGCTCAAAAATCTAGCACACCTTCCATCCCTTCTGTGTCCATCCTCCCATTTTCTTCTAATTCCACTCTGCCTAGTTTTACCATAAATGAACAACCCCCTACAAACGTGTCTTCCCCAGCCAACGTCATCATGTTTGATGACTGAAGGAAAATTGAAGAATGGCATGACTCATATGAATTTGATTGGGAAGAGGAAATCATACAGGTGCCTGTTCTAGACGAAAATCAGTTAGCTTAAGAGGGTGCGGTTCTGGAGGAGAACCATACGGTTTCAGAGGCAACAAGTGCAGAGAAAGCCACAAAAGAACCTTCAATTCTTCCTCCCAATTCATCCCCTTCAAACTCTAATATTGAAGAAGAGTTTGAGCTTTCAAACTTCATGTTTGAAGATGAGGGGAACCATGGTGAGAAAATTACAGATTCGAAGGACACCATGGAGGAGGTAGAGCACATGTAACAGGAAAACGAGGAGGCAGATTATCTGTCTGACTTGGAGGATTGTCTTGATGGAGAGGAGCCTGAAGAGATCACATCATTTTCTCCTCCATCATCCACCTTCCAAGAACATGAGTCTTCTGCTATAGAAGATAACATCCAAGGAAAACAACCTGCATCTCACAACGACCCTCAGGAACCAAGGTTGGAGGATCTTAATATTCCACGTTATTCTCAGGAGGAGGCAGGAAACAAATAAGACCCTATCTCTCCCACACCATCCACTCAAGAAGGTCAACAGGAAGACTCCATTCTTGGAGTTGAAATTTAGAGTGATAGGCACATCAATCAGACCAAACCTTTCCCAATCAGGTATCTGGCTTCATTGGAGCCAAAGGAGAAGCCACAATCAGTCATGCTTGCTTCAGGGCATGAGGATGAGCTATAAAGTACCAAGGATCAGCTATCATACCTCTTCAATCCAAATACAGAGCAATTAAAAGAGGTATTGGATTTGTCTTCAGTTGATACTTTGGTCATTTGGGTGGAATATCAGCTTATAGTTATTTTTTCACTCATCCAACCAGCCATGTTCAGTGCCGAATCAGTTGCATGGCTGCCATTATTGAGGAAGGGAAGCTATTTCTCCCTGCCAGTTGTAGGTTTTGTTTGATTTACCTTTGGTCTTGATTATATTAGTGTAGGTAGTTTTGTTTTCAGCAGAAGAAGTGCTTTTGCACACTCTGCATGTTCCATTTAGAGCATGTATGATTTTAAGCTTGTATATAGTTTTTGGTATTGTTGTATTGCTCTTGCACAGTCCATTTCAGTTGGCTTTTGGTGAAGATCAACTCCAATTTTTAGTGGGTTCCCAAGTGATTTAGAGGTCATATTTTTAGAGTTAGATCAAAAAATTGGTTATCAAGCTTGACTCTATGCCTAATGGATGCAACAAAGGCCACTGATTATTCATCTAGCATGCATATGACCCCTGTGAGTCGCCAACATTGTTAACCAAAATAAGCTCCCTCTTATTTTGGGTTAACTTACTCCATTTTTGTTCCTCAGTCCAAATTTCACAAAGTTCAAGAACTCAAGGATTTCTAGAAAATACTCCATCAGATAGAGAATTTATTCCCCTTTCCAGAAAGGTAAAGAGCTCTTTCTAACTCATATTTTTTGAGTTATGGCTTGGCGGAGTTAGAAGGGAAACTTTTCCCAAGGAAAACCTGTGGGGCTTGGGAGAGATTTTTTCCAAGGAATCTTAGACTGGTGGGGAATCAGAGGAAAAAGTGAAAATTTTCCCTTTTGTCAAAAAGGTGAAAATTAAGTGCTGAACTAGCACATTAAAAAGTTAATGTGGGCTGGCGGACCTTCGGAGGCAAATGAGATTTTTTGAATTTTTGTCAAAAAGTGTAAAATGAAAAAAAAGGAGCCCCTACCTCCTTTGACCCCAATGGATGCCACGTCATCAACAAATTTGCGGGAGAAAGGTTCAAAATTTGCCAGAGCTATTTTTTGTCGAAAATGTTAAGGAAAAACTCAGAGGGCCATATCTTTTGATCCAGAGCTCCATTTTTGATGTTCTTGGTACCAATGGAAAGATTTGAAGATTCTCTTCATCATGGAGTCTTCAAATTTTGATGTTGGTGAATATTTGGGGGAGAAATTTACAAAATGTCTTTTGGCATGGAAAAGACAAAAAACTAATTCCAACCACTAGATTTAATGAAGTATGGGTCATTTTCTTTGGTCTGTGAAGTAGATACATGGAAATATGAGCTTTTGCAGCGAGCCCATCAACAGATGAAGAATTAAAATGCATTTTGAAAAGTTGTTGGAGAAAATCCCATGTTTTTTCCCTTTCCTTCTCACATTTTCCTATATAATGTAACAGAGGCATCATTTTTCAGGGGTTGTTCATTCTTCTTCCCTGCCCCCCCCTCTTTCTTCTCTAGGGTCGAATGTGGAGTTGAAGTCTCCTCCCTTGGATTTTTAATGGCATTTTCTTGCCTCTTTCCCACTAATGGTGTACTGTGTGAACTCTTGGAGTAATAAAATCTATTTTCGTGATGTGTTTTGTCCATCGTTTTCTCATTTTGTTGTCTCTTCTCGTCTCTCACCATTGCAAGGTATACTGTGCATATCTTTGATGTCCATTGTAGGTTTTGGGAGCTATGTTTAAGGGGTTTAAAATGGTGTTCTATGTGAACTTTATCCGTGGTCTGTGATGCATCCGTCCATCCTCACCATTGCTCACCTCTCTCCATTTCAGGCAGTTGAGTTTGTGATCAACAGTTCCCTTTTCTCAGTGCTATCACCTATGTAGTGTAGGATTTCTTTATTTTCATGCTCTCTCTCTCCTTGGTCCCTTGGGATTGTTAGATTAGGAGTAGATTGTCACATTTCCTTCCTTAGAAGTAGTTTAGTGCTAGGATTTGGAAAAGGAATTGGCCTTCTCTAAAGGATCATTCCCATTTGTAAGTCCCACAACTTGGGAAATGATCCAATGTTATGCAAATCACACCAAATGACCTTGCCTTAGAAAAGTAGATCCATAACTCATTGGAGGTGCTGTGATTTTCGCACTAATAATAACAAGATGAGGCCACTCCTCTATACGTGCCCCTTAATCATCTAAAGGCTTGATCCCAAGGAAAGTGCTAGACCCCTCCCCAGATACAAAATAAGATACCACCCATTCTACCACCATCAAAGCACCCCCCCTTTCCTAAAAGAATTGCTATTAGGCCCCCAGGGGGTGTAGATTTGAAGACCAACACACTTGTGGTGCCATTAATAGGGACTATTTACTACAGGAAATGTTGAAAATACTTACATTTGTAGAGCTTTTCCAAAATTGGAAAATACAGACCATTCTAAAAGTATTTTCTAAAATTTCCAAATTCAAACAAGCTTTCCATAAAGCTTGAGCATTTGCGAGTGTACTAAGGGATTAGTAACCATAAAAGTTGAAAAATTCATAAAGATCTGCAAAGATTTATCTATCAATTTGTGAAGCTATCCTTTCAAAAGTATTTTGAGTTAATATATACATCTAAGGTGTAAGGCCTTAGTGGCGGCTTCATCTTTCAAAAAAAATCTATATATACTAGTGCAAATATTTTACACCTTGCTGATTAACTTTCCCCTTTGCAAAGCTAGAAGGAAGAAGATGATTTTTCAAATCTGATCCCACCAGAAGATTACTTCCAGAGCTAGAGAATACACAGTCAAGAAGGAAGCAAATCTGGAAACTAGTGGGTGGTCAAAAGTTAGAAGAAAATATTGTTCAAACTGTTGAATTTGATCCACCTTTGTTGGAAGATTACTCTAAGACACTTGAAAACTTTGATTCACGTAGTCTTCAAGGATATTTACATTATTTTTTTCAAGAAGTTTACACATCTGCAAGTAGAAAAGGTATTCTTCATATCCCTTATTTTTTACTCATGAGAATCAATTATTTTGTGAAATTAAGTCCCTAAAGGATTTCCATTTTGAAGATCACATTCCTTTACCTCAAATTTCTCTAGTTCCCCACTGTTTCAACCCTTGTTTTGAAACAAATCCAAAAAATAATATGGAACAACCTCCACAAAGGGCTCCTTTTGTAGTTACCACTTATAGACATATAAGGTTCCATAGAATGGTGGGATATCCTATTGAAGTATCAAATGAAATTAGAAGTAGGTTACCTAGATTTCAAGGGAATAATTCTATAAGTGGAGATCAACATATTAAATTTTTTCAAAATGTTATGGATGACTATAAAGTAGAGCATGAAGATGTTTATGTAAATTTATTCATACATACATTAGAAGAAGATGTCAGGGAATGGTAAAATTTGTACCTATAAATTCAATTGATTCTTGGTCAGAAATCAAGAATCCTTTCATATTACATTATGGTGATAAGACTGATCCTAGGTTTCTCTTATCAAAATTTTAAAATATCAAGAAAAATATGAATGAGTAAGTGCATGACTTTAATACTAGGTTCAATAAAACTATGACTAGATTACCTATTAATCTAAGGCCTAGTGATGATTCTTGCTTGATTAATTACTTAGATGATTTTGATAAGAAGGAAACTTATTATTTGAGGGATAAAATCATAGAAATTTAAGGCAAGCTTTCTCTATGGCTATCCAAATTGAAAATAATATTAAAGAAACAGGGAAATCTCCAAAGAGGGAATGTGTCAAGATAATTAATTCAGAGAAGCCACATGAAAGTAAGGCAATGGAATTAGAAGAAGTGGTTAAAACTTTGGCCGGAGTAGTCAAAGAGATTTCATACAAGCTTGCTAGATCAGAAAAAGGATTAGTTTCAAATCCTCAAAATCAGCACCAGGCCCAAGGAAAAAATAGATTTGGGAATAATCCTAAAGGAGATCACTGAGCTAAGGACAAAGGAAAAGGACCTATGGGTTCAAGAAACAAAAAAAAATCCTTCAGAGATAATAAAGCAGTCCCAAATCCATTGATAACAACAATATCATTAGTAGAAGAAGACCACATCATTGAATGGTGTGATAAATGTTTATTGCCACACTCCCCTTATGAGAAACTTGTTGGAGATGATGATGTGACTGATGAAACTAGTTTTGATGACATATGCATGATGGAGTGTCCAAAAGATTCAATGCCAGGAGCCACTTCAACTGATCTGTTATATGCTAAAACTATGGAGGCCTTTTGGGCTTGCACTAATCAAGTATTCTCCCCCCTTCTATTGTTAATGTTGATATAGATATGGCTCAATAATTTGAGCTTCCAAATCATGAATTTGAGTATTTAAGAGCTTTAATGATAAAAAAAATATGATGGTGGAATACCTTCTAAAGAGGATAGACAACTATTAGTGAATGTTGTTGTTGCTCAAGAAAAGGAGTATTACCTTCATAATAGACAAGTCAAGGGACCAACCCCTTCTCCCAAGACAAAGATGCCTCTCTTGACCAATATCCCCAAATATTTCCCCAAAAGAAATATGCATGACAAATGTCCCTTTATCTCTTCAAAGCTAACCACTTTTGGTTCTGCCCAAGCAATAAGGGATAACATCCCATCAAAAAACATAGTCACCTTGGCCTCTAATACAACCCTACTAAAATATACAACATGTGACATGGCTCAAATTCTAAGTCAGGTAAAGATCACTGTCCCACTTGTGGAACTACTTAGAATTCCAAAACATAGAATAAGAGCATTTGAATATTTGGGGCTGAAGGATGATATGGTTTTGTGAAAGAAAGGGGTATAAATAATGTTGCAACTCAACCTGCTATAGTTAAAGTTGAGATAAATGAAAAACCAGAGAACATGGAAGAACCACTATAAGTATATTTAGGCACATCCTTAGTAGAATCCCAATTGGATGTGGATCCCTTCTTTACTACTTTTATTGTCAATGGGCCATTTCTTCACAATTGTATATTTGATTCAAGACCTTCATGTAATATCATGCCTTTAGAGGTCATGAATGAATTGGACATCAAGATAAATCACAGATTTTGGGTAGATGTCTATGCCATGGATTCAAGAGAAGTCACCTGTTTTGGACTATGTCAGAGGTCTAGTCGTACAACTTACTGCCTGTCCTAGTAAGTATGCTAACTATGAATATGGTTATAGTTAATTTCCTTGCTAAATGGGGTATGTTGTTATAAATAAAGTGGGATATCGGTGTAGGAGGAAATTGTTTAGATGGATATGTCTTATGACTCTATACCATTATAAGGGAAGCTAGTCAAATTACATGGAGAAAAGAAAATGTCTCCATCTTATTAAGGATCCCATGAATGCCTCTTATGAGGTATTGTTTATTGATATAGATTTAAGTAAATTCATAGGAAGTGCAGATTTTGAATATCACTACATAGATGCTAATGCACACCTTGAAGATACCAATGTCCCCTGGACCATGAAATTTTGATGGAGCATGCTTCAATGCTGGTAATGGAGATAGAGTGGTTCTAACTTCTCCAAATTAGGTTTATTTTAACTTATCTTTCAAATTGAAGTTTTAATGTACTAACAACATTTTTGAAGATGAGGAATTTACTACTTGGCTTAAAATTTGCATGGAAGCATGGAATGAAGAAAATTATTGTCAAAGGAGATTCTGAATTAGTTGTAAATCATGTCAGAAAATTATATTCAACTAAAAACTAGAGGCTTGAGATAATGTAATCATGCAGTTTGGGACTTCATAGAATTATTTGATTCCTTTAATATCCATTTATCATGAAAGGGATTAAAATGTAGCAACAGAAAAGTTAGCTATAATATCATCTCAATATGAAAATGAGATAGTATCTCATTACTTCCATTATGACGTAGAAGTGCTAGTCAGACCATTAGTTCCTGACAACATTCAACATTGATAGGTTTTTGAAGATGATGCTCAGATCCAAAGGTTTTTAACTTTCAAAGATGTGTTCACTAATCATCTCATGGACCTTGAACCCATGGTTGAAACTTTGTGAAGGAAGGGAGACCCTCTTTGGAAAAAATACAATTCAGTTGAAAGACAAATACAATTCCTAAGAGGACTTGTCAATATTGGAATCAAATTTTGATAGTGTAGAATGAATCATGAACAAGCCTAGTCTATGCATCAAGAGATGTCAAAGAGTGTAACTTGGGAACTTCTCAAAGCACAAGAAAGGTCTGGTCGGGGACATAGCATGACTAAAATAATAATTACAAGCTTATACCAAGTTACTAAAGAAATACTCAGGATTTCCTGGCATGGTCTTATTCAGAACTAAAAGATCCTACAGAGAAGACTTGTTTTCAACACGAGATATCATTGGTGCATCACTCCAAGGCCTTCAAATAGAAGCATAATGACCTATCAATCCAATTCTTGCAACCAAAATATAAGAGGACTTGACTAAAGCTATGATATGGTGGGATAATTTAGCCAACGAGATACTCTTCATGGGTTTCCAACTTAGTTCCAGTCAGAAAGAATAATGGGGATATAAGTATTTATGTGGATTTTAGAAATCTAAATAAATCATCTCTTAAGGATAATTACCCATTTCTTAATATGGATAATATGTTACAAAAGGTAATAGGATCTAGAGTTGCTATCTATATTGGATGGTTTCTTAGGCTATGATCAGGTGGTAGTTAACAGCAATAAGAATAGTTCAAAAATTCTTTCACTACCACATAGGGAAAATATGTATATGTTAGAATGCCTTTTAGACTAATGAATGCTGGTGCAACCTTTCAGAGAGCTATGGATGTAGCATTTTTCTAGTTTAATCAATGATTTCATAGCAGTTTATCAGGATGATATAACTCTATTCTCTAGACACAGGGGTGACCATTTGGGGCACCATGAAAAGATAGTGATTAGGTGTAGAGAGTATGAGATTTCATTGAACCCAAAGAAGTGACACTTTGGAGTGCAAAAGGACAAAATTATTGGTACATATAGTGTCTTAGGAAGAAGTGATGATAGATCCTGCAAGGGGTGGAGGCGATTGATGAAGTCCTTATCCCTATGTCTAAAAAGGGTATCTAATCCTTTTTCGGGCAAGTAAATTTTGTAAGGTTCATCTCCAACTTTTCTGAGATTACTATTCACATCAAAATTATGTTGAAGAAGGATCAAAACATAAAGTGAGAAGAAGGGGTTGTTCAATCATTCAAAGTAATAAAGGAGACACTCAAGAATGCCCCCATCTTAACTAGTCCTATTTATAAGAAAGCATTTCAAATGTTTTCCTTTTCCTCTAATAATATAATAGCTTCTGTATTATTGTAGAAAGATGAAGAGGGGCATGAAAAGATCCATTTCCTTATTTAGTGAATCCTTGTAGGGAGTTGAGTTGAAATGTTCCATCATGGAGAAATCAATATTTTGCCCTTGTTAGAAGGCCACTAAAATTTTTAGACCCTACATCCTAAGCTCCAAAGTTATAGCTTATGTAACCCACACAATGGTAAAAGACATTTTATTAAAAATATAAATGTTAAGTAAAGAGATGCAGATGGGTTAACAAGTTACATGAATATGACATGGATATTCAAAACCACCAAACTAGTTTAAGGATTGGGCTTAGCAAGATTGATGGCAGAGAGAAATTTACAGGTGATGGAGATACATAATGTTGAAGAAGATGGGCCACACCTTCATGAAAAGGTGAGCACTTGTGTGCATGGCTTTGTTTAACTAAGTTAAGAAAATTAGAACTAACACCTAGTAGTCCTAATAACAAAGTTAAATCAAAATCTAAACACCATCACGTTAAGAACTAAACAAGGTTAGACAATAACACTATTCTATTAGAACTTTAAAGTATAAATCAAACTAATCATGATAGTTTTTTAAAAAACCTCTACTCTTTTGATTGACAACAAAATGAAATGGACTTATGTAGGCTCCATGGCAATCAAATTTGGTGAAGGAAGGAGGCTTGGCTCTTCAATGGTGAATTCTTCAAGAGTGACAAAGAAATCTTATAGTCTATTTTCTATGTGCTTTGCTTTTATCTTCTCAAAGAATTTAGGTGTAAGTGTAAAGGTAGGAGGAGGGCTCTTTATATAGCCCAATAGATAAAGGAATCACTACATCCCTTTGCATGTGGGATAATAGTGATGTTGAGTTAGTTGTGGATAAGGGAGGTTTAGATAGGGTTGAGTTAACTTTAGAAGGGTTTGTTTGTCCTTTAGTGACTCATGTGGATAAAGAGGGCCTTTTAATTAATCAAGATGATTTAATTAATATATGTGCAAGCTTATAAAAGCTTTTAGAGGAATATTAGCATGATTTAGAATATAGAAGGGGATTAAATCAATTGAATATTGATTTATTGGTTAAATGAAAGTGGAGGCTAATTAATTAGTCTAGACTGTAGGGGAGATTAATTAACGGAAGGTCGTTAATTAGGATATTTGTTGGATAGGTAACTTAATTAATTAGCATAGTGTAATTAATTAACGATTATAGGAGAGAAGATGAGCTCTTTTGATGATATGTCACCAATTTGCGGGAAAGGTGATAATTAGCGCAATTTAAGTATTTAAATTTCTCAGGCATAATTATGGGTGTCTACAGGGGACAAGTGGGTGACCTAGTGTCATGGAGCATCATGAGTGGCATGTTTTTTATCGTGACTGGGTTTGAGACACTGATAGTAAGGGAGTGTAGATTTTTCGGTGCCTACATTTGCCCCTTTTTGTGTGAAGATTTTTTGGCAAATCGTTAGACAAAAACAATGAGAAAGTTTTGTTTGCATGGGTGATTTTACTGTAACACAATATAGTGAACACCAATGTGTTTTGTTTCAAACGATTCCCATCCAAACGGGGTATAGAATATTTTATCGGGGAATCAATTGATAGAGTGGCAAAAGGGCTCGATGCTTGAGGACATATGATCTTCATTGAGTAAATTGACGAACAGAAAAATGAATTAATGGGGGCCAAAGGGCTCGTCTCCCATAGACAAATGAAAAATATCGATATTGATTGTGTTTGATTAATTCAAAATTTCAAGGGCTAGGGCCTATTGAGAATATGGCACACTTGTGTAAAAAAATATGAAAATAACATATGTGGGTTATGAGGAACGCCAAAGGGGGGTAAATCATCGGCGATTAGTGCAATCGTCGGCGATTGCATTGCGTGCAAATGAGGGTTATAAATAACCCAAAAGTATTATTAGTTTTCCACATTATAATTGTGGTGAAAGTGACTTTTCAAAGTGTTTGTTCGGTATTAAAAAACATGTTTTGAAGCAAAAGGTTATTAGAATGACATCCTCGAGTCGAAAAAAAAACTTGTGATGGCTAAGGTGAGCTCCGAATCCATTTTTGTTTTGGTTTTTGTGAATTTTTGGATAATTTCATGGATTCAATGCCATATTAGGGCACATAGATGCCCTAATTTTCATTTGCAAGAATCGGTGGTGATTCCTCCAATTGATAGAAATTGAGTTGAATGGCCAAAAATTCACCTATGACAAAAAAAAAAATGTATATTAAATGGAAAGTTGTGTTTTTTTTGAATTTTTGTGGAATGTTGTATGATTTCAATTGATGCAAGATGTGTGTTTGGATGTCAGTGTTGATGTTATAATGTCAATTTTTTGTTAGGATATTTTTTTGTTTTTGATTACTTCTGGAAACGAATGTTGTTTTTTCAATATTAGTATGATAATATTAATGTTTATTTTGTGTTTTGCAGGTGGATGCATAGTTGACCATTTGTGACCACATATCATTGATCTTAGAGGAGGGTGACAACAGATTTGTTAGATGAGGACTGGGAACATCTTGAGGTAGTGGGTTTTAGTGGCGGTGAAATATGTTGTCCAATTTTTTCACCTTGGGGATAAAAATTGGACAACGAGAGCTAATTGCACCCTGGGACCGAGGAAAGCCCTTCATGAGCACTATGGGTCATTTTGGGTAATTAGTGCTTAGGGAGAATTTATGGTATTCCAAGAAGTTTTGGGATCATCTTGGACTATTTTCCCTTTTTTGGGTCTTGGAGTTTGAAGGGTTAGAGGATGAGAAATTTCCCCACGACGGGTCCACATTTGACCGTCAAGAGAAGAAATGATTGAAATTGATAAATTATTTTTAAAAGGTCCTATTGTGTTCGCATTAACTCCTTATTTTCGATAAGATTCATGAAATTTAACAAATCAAGGAAGAATCATATTTGGAGAGAAAAAGAGGGCCACTTCGTTAAGTTTTTAATTAACTCGCTGAGTAGCTCATTGAATTGCTCGGCAAGCTAGGAAATTAGGGCCAAGCGTATGCATTGAGCAACACATGAGCTAAGAAATAGCTGCAATCAAAGGAGTTAGGGAGCTCAATTAGAGCTTATGTGCACATGCATGAGCACCAAGAGGGATGATACCTGCGCACATGTCATGGACATCGATTTTTTGGTATTCACACAGGGTGTGTAAGTTTTCTTGTGCGCAGTTAGAGATAGCACCAAAATGGTTGCACGCACACATGGAGAACAACGTCATGTGCTGCACACTCAGTCACATGAAGATGATTGACATGGCAGAGCGTAAACCAAGTTGATTCATTCATAGACATCGGCATCGAAATGGGAGGTGTTAGCTCGAGTGATCTCATTAATGTGCGTCAACATGCCCTAAATGACTTAGTGGTGTAAGTTTTGGAGTAGCTCTATGCGAGATAGAAAAATGTCCTAGGTAGAATGATGGCATCCGTAGAAGAAAAACATGATTTTTGGCTTAACCCTAAAGTCATGATAGGTAGGGGTCAGAAGAGATGTTCGTAGCTTAAAGATGGAATGCATGTGGTATCAGAGCTAGGGCTCCAAAACTACATAAAAATAGAGTTGTGATACGCGCATTATATCAGAGGTAAATGGGTGCCAAGTTTAGATGAGATGCAAGTCGTGCGGTTGCTTGATACTTGGTTCACAAGGTGATGAGTTTAGGGTCTATATCCTGGATGCCTTATATCACATTAGATCATGGTCAAGGAACCTCAGTTTGTGAGCATTAAGTACAGTTGGTCGACGAGCCGAAACATGCAGAGCCAATGGTTGGATCTTAATGCATCTCAGCACAGGAAATGATGAAAAGTTACTCTCAAGCAAGCTATGGTCAGATCCTCATGCATAACTATCGTAGGCGTAATGGTCAGGTACATGAGTCATCTTCATTTTCGCATCAGGCAAGCCTTAGCAGTGGCTCAATTCGACCAGTGATGAGATATCACTACAATTACAGGATAGTTTTATAACATGAGTGTCATAGATGATTTGTAGCAAAGAAATGGGGAACTCACTATATGTGATGTAAGAGATCAACAGGTGAGATGCTCAAATTCATAATACCGGAATATCACAACTCGATGGGTTAGATGAAGAATTGATGTTGATATCATTTTCTGACTTCGTGAGTGAGATTAATTCAGGTCTATTTCAGTAAGGGACAGTCATCTTTACTGGGACCTGAGGCAAATGATTAAATAGCTCCATCAGAAGATGGTGACCCCGGCTCGGATGATTCTTTGGCCGAGCTTGAGGATTAACATCAGAGTAAATCTCAAAGCAAGCCATCACTATTTGATGTCGATCCATAGAGAAGTGAGCTTTCAGATAGTCCAACGGACCTGAAGGATTTTGTTCAGAAGGAAAAAAATGGCCAGGGTGGATGTTTCTGTAGGTGACTTAGCATACAGAGCTTGAGCACCATCAGAAAGTAGATCGATTGAGTTTGGGTTATCAACGCAAAGTTCGGGGAGCTCGGTTTGACAAGGAAGCTCGAGTTTGTAGTTGCCTTATAGGCAGATATAGGAGCCGAGGTGAAGGAGTAGAGCTTTGGGTTTGTGTGACCTATAGTACTTTCAGAGTTCTGGGCTCATCCTGATGAGCTGGTAAAAAATTGAAGGAGGGTTCCGAACTACTGAATTTCAGAGTTTAGACTGAACTCATCGACATTTTAGAGCTTATGTTTTTTTTGAATTTCACGTAGTCATGTCTTTGGTGTTCGTGAAAATGCCTTCCGAGATGCCGAGTTGTTTTGCAGAATATAAATCCACACATACAGGTGGACTTGAGTCAATATGGGGTCGGGTAATTTTTTAGAGAGCTCATTGTATGAGAGGTGCATGGGACTGCAAACACATGTAGCTCATTTAAAAGAGGAGATCGGGTACTATTATTGATTAAATGGATGTGGCCTGATCAAAGATGTACATTGGCAATGACATCTGTGACTACTCGACAGATTATGTCATGGGAAATAGGCACGTGGCCACCACCAGAGCGTCATTTGCATATGGAGACGAGTGGCATGATGTAACTAACTCATGACCTAGATGATGCAAATATGGGGTGATTGATACATTCATCCACCAAAGATTGCTAAGTGATTGCAACAGGTAGTGTTAGTGGCTCACCCAAAGCAGCAAGGACCTGGTAATGCAAGCTCACGCAAATGTTCCTAAGCTTAGATCACTAGACTTGTTTGACGGGTGGAGTTGAGTGCCACGTTGAGTTCAAATTCACATGTACGGGCTAACATAAGGGAGGTCAAAGAAGGTGTGCATGAGACCAGATAAAACTGGGACGTTAAGCCAACAAACAACTCGTAACAGTTTGATAAGTGAGGAAAATTTGAGACCAGTGTAAAGAGCTCTGACAGTGAAGTGGTGATAATGTTCAATGCATTGGGATTAGACTCGTGTTGCCTAAAGAGTCAGGTATTGAGTTGACGGGTGTTGGTGCACATAAAACACATTTCTTGTAGATACGGTAGATTTTCAACACAGATGGCTGAGGTTTTCTAGCCTAAATGAACATTAGCATGCCGGATTCAACTAGTAGCCGTCATACTAGAGATCAGATAGGCTTGCCAGTCAGCTCGAGTGAGCTGGCTGGCGAGCCATTTAGCGAGCTTAACACATGTATCAGAATCTTTGTATGTTTAAGATCCTACCGATTCACTGATGGGCCCCAAGGCATTGAAGAGGCCTCCAAATTTATTATAAATATTATTTTTATTAAATGGTAGAGGATCCTAATTACAGATCATTGGATACTTTCAAATTCAGTTATCAACTTAGTTGATGAGGCACGATGCTTATAGCCAGCAGACGCCTAGAAAAACAAATTTTTCTCAGAAAGACCACAATTTCCTTCACGATTGAGCCATAACTTTTACAAAATTGATAGTCGTTGGAATCGGGAAAAATGGGATCATCAGGAGATAAATTCCCTCTTAGAAGGTTTTACGTGTGTCCAAATTTCATATATTGTACTTCATTCTAAAATAGTGAGTAATTGTTATTTAGTTGGAGAAGCAGGGATATATACACGATGATGCTCCATATTGTCTTCTCCTTGATTTTCCCTATGAAGTTCATTGATTTTGACCTTAGGATTTGTCTTTTAGACATTCTTGCTTGTTTCCTTTTGTACATGTGAGGTTAATAAGGCTAATTGTCGACTAAGGTTGCTAATTTTTTGCTGAATAATGACTTCTTCTTCCAAAGGTTCCTCTTCTTCTTCATACTGTGGAGGTTCTTCAACATTCTCGTGTCCTAACTTGATTTTCGTGGCACTTTAATGAAGGGTATTCTATGCCCCACTACATTGACATTTCTTGCATTGGAGGTAGAAGCATTTCCATGTGTTAAAATATCATCCATGTTGATAAGAGGTCGTTCCTCGTCATTAGCATTATTTATAGGTGGGATTGTTTCATGTTCAGTGGGAATTTTGGCTCCCAATTCTACAACTCATGCCAACACCATACCCTTGTTTCTAAAAATGAATTCATATAAAAAGGTGGGGTCGAAGTCAAACTTTTCATGTGGGGATTCCAATTGGTCACCATTATGATCTATCATGTCTTTTATCTCTTTTTCCGCAGAAAATAAAGGCCCAAGATCATGACCAATAAAAGGGTTTGACCCTTATTTGTTTGAGGCTTCCCAATTTTGCACTTGTTGTGCTTTGAATTTTGCTTTTAAAGTCCTAACCATGTCTTAGGAGCCATTATGTGCAACAATTTCACCGAGGTACATTGTAAATGTGTTCAAAAATTTGTGATCACACCTAAGTGAAATGCAAAAAGAATGTCAAGAATATGAATGAGTGCAATGAATGTTTTTAAAGTACCAATGTGATAAAGTGATAAGTCAACAATGACACAATGTTTGGTACCAAGTTTATCAATTGAATGAAGTAATTCATAGGTTTGTTTCAAAAATGTAGTTGGTGTTGTAAGATTATTTAACAAGATGTCCCTACTTATGTCAAGTTCAAAGACATGAACAAGGCATAAGTAATAACAAGAAGTTAATGCGACCTCCTAACAAGGTATACTAGAAGCAAGATCAAATTAAATTAATACCTATATCCCAAAAAGTGCCAGTTACAATTTTTGAGTGACACAACAATGTCACCAAGATATGTTAGCCAAAATTTGCAAGAAAGTAAGGTATTGATATCAAGATGATATTGATATAACACACAAGTGGCAACACGTAGAACTTTTCAAAATCAAGGTAGTAATGGAATCAAACTAAAATCTTATAATATAACTAAGAATTATTAAAATGTGTATAGCGTAACCTTACAATGCAGATATTTAGGTCAATCTTACAAGAAACAAGACGTAAATACCAAAATTGTAGTGATACGATATAAACAAGGTAACCTTTCCAAGGAAGTTCAAGATGATGAACCACGCCTAACTATGATGATATCAAGATCACAAAGGCCACTAATGATATGAATATGTCTCCACACACTTTAGACGTTTAACTTACCCAACTACAAACATGGATGGGTGTAAATGTGAAAAAAGTGGCAGAAATAATCAATTGATAACACAAAGGTAGTCACTCTTCTTTTGATCAACAAAGTGTCAAAAACAAAGTGAGGGAAGTAGATCAAAATGGGGATGAAAAATGTTCGCTTTACTTTAGTAGAGTTTTGCCTTGCCTTAAGGCAAGTGAAAAACTAAGCAAAAGTAACGCTTCCCACGTTTCGTGATGAATGATGGCTCACAACTCAACACTATTTTGAAATGGTCAAAGTGGGATCCTGGCCAAAGAATATCTTCCTAGGTGGTTCTCTCTTCCTAGGTGTTACAAAGCTGTCTTAAGTGAGCTTGATTTACCCAAAAATTTGAAATGAATAATTTAGGAGTATCTCGGCTTTACTTTACCCCCTTCAAGCACAATAGGAAACTAGTGCGTCTATGTGTACTATCACTGGGGTTGCCATACAGACAACTGGTAATGCTAACTCACAAGGAAAAACTATTCAAGTAGCTTGTGTGGAGCACTTCCCGTTTCTTCAACAAGGTTTCCTCTTATGTGGACTACTTTGGGGTTCCTAAGACCACCCCCATTGTTGTAGCTTAAGGCTTATGCCAAAGGGGTTATGTCCTATTTTTAAGCGGATGGGACGTACCCTTATCCGAACCTGCAAATACAATGTTTTAATGTGGTGTTCTTTTTATCTTGTTTAATTTTGATGTGGTTTTCTTAAATACATTTTGGCAACCTGCACAGAAACTGTATTAATAGTTTGATTTCTTTTTTTGACTCCACCTTTCTTTGACAAGCATGTGATTTGGTCCTGCAGAATAGGTTAGTGATTTTCCATAAAAATACTAAACATCATTTCTAATTCTCAAGATCATCCAAGGACGCATGAGAAGAGCATACGTGACATTTTTTAGAATCCAATAATTTTACCAAATGGAAAACAAACAATTCAAAGCACACCAATTTAACTCATTTCTACTCAATTAGGACATTCTCAACATTCTCAAAGTGCAAAAATACCTAAGAATTATTTTTGATTACCAAGATTTCTGCAAAGGATATGAGGGAAGAGCATACGTGACCTTAATCTTATAGGAAAGCATGCAAAGTCTATCTAGTCTAGAAAAAGCATGTAAACATACCCTACAAAAATAGGAATTAATTAGATAAACCATGTAAAGAAGCTAGCACTTTAACCCTTTAATTTGAGAAAATTTAAAGACAACTGTGTGCCATTTTAGGCATGTGTGCACATTTTTGGGCGGATATGACCCTCTATGTTTTTCAAACTCACAGTGCACCTATGCCACCCGAGAGGTTCCTGCGCCAGTATAATGGTATGTGTGCCAGGGTAGATAAAAGTGGTACAAAATTCTGACAGAGTTCCTGCACCACCCAAGAGGTGCCTGCACTAAGATTAGGGCATGTGTGCTAGGGTAGATAAAAGTGGTACCAAATTTTGACAGAGTGCTTGCGCCACTCGAGAGGTGCTTACGCCAAGGTTAGGGCATGTGTGCCAGCCTGACAGGTTTTCATGCTATAGTTAAGGTACAATATAAATAGAGTGTTTTTTCCCAGTTTTATGTGCCTATGCCATGGTTAGTGTGCCTGTGTTGGGGTTAGGGTATGTGTGCCAGGGTAGCCAAATAGATATATAAAACTCTGATAGTGTGCCTGCACCACAATGAAGAAAATCAAATGCAAGATGTTTGTCTGTTGGAGAAGATCTAAAAAATGGAGATTGACATGGTTCAGTCAAGAGTTACAGCTTTAATGAAGGCATTTAGAATTAGTTATAGGGCACCTTGTCCATGGGAAGGCACTTTTCCAATACATTACAACCCTCAAGAGAATCTTGACTTCATGGTTGAAGTGTTGCCCCAGCTTACACAATGGATTAAGGACATTGGGGCTTATGAGAAAATTGCGGGACAACCTTGTCAATGGGTAAGTCAATCACCAGCTCCCTACCTTTCATTTTCTCTCCCTCAATCTTTATAATTTCAGCAGAGGCAAGAGTCAATCCCCTCACTGCCCTAAGTGTTGATTTCATTTCTCCATCTCCTAGGCTTCCACCTCATCTCAGTTCTTCTGTCCTTTTCCCTTCCAAACAGTCATCCCCTCTAAACAAACAAGAAGTTGCACCTCCCTTCCCACTAGAAACAATTGCAAAGATGGTTGAACCCCAACCTGCCACTCCTCTTGCTTTCCCAAGCCCATGTTGGGAAGATAATCAAGAATCTAGTCAAGAAGAATATCAAGAAGAGGAGCCTAATAGAAAAGAAATGACAGACAATCTGAAGAGTTGGTCTACCAAATTTGGGTTTACAAAGATCCCTTTGCTGGTCAAGCCAATAGAGGAGGTCAAGATTGGAGAACCAGTGGTGGATGAGGCTGAGTTTGTAGTAGAAGAAGAGCAAGAATAAGAGGAGGCACAATTAGTCCCAAGCCCCATTGAAGAGGAGCAGCTAAGAGAGATCAGATCAGTGTTGAGGCCACTTAATGAAGAAGACATCATTGAATATTTTTTGCTTTCATTTCAAGGGCCTGATATGATTGATGAACCCATGATGGAAGAGGACCATACAGTTCCAGAGGCTCTAACTTTGGAGCAAACTATAGGGTAACCTTCAGTTCTTCCTCCCACTTCATTCCCTTCAAGCTCTGATGTTTAAGAAGAGTTTGATCTCTCAAACTTCATGTTTAAGGAAGAGAGAAACCATGGTGAGCAAGTTGCAGATCAAGAGGACACCATGAAGGAGGTAGAGCACTTGCAACAATACAACAAGGATGCAGAATGTCAATTAGACTCGAGAGATTGCTTTGATGAAAAGGAGCCCATAGAGATTACATCATTTGCTCCTCCATCCATCTTCCATGCATATGAACTTCTTGCCATGAAGGAGAATATTCAAGTGCAAAAGCTTGCAGTCCATAATGGCCCTCTGGAACCAAGGTTGGAAGATCTTGATCTTCCATGTTCTTCAAAAGAGGAGGAAGGAAAAAGGTAGGAGGATGTCATCATCTCTCTCATGCCATTCATCTAAGAAGGTCCACAAGAAAACCCCATTCTTGGAGTTGAAACTCAGAAAAAAAGGCACATTCAAAGGATCATACCATGCACAATTAGGTACTTGACTTCAATGGAGCCAAAGGAGTAGCCACAACCAATCATGTCCATTTCAGGGCATGAGGTTGATATGCAAAGCACCAAGGATCAACTACCATACCACTTCAATCCAAATTTAGAGAAACTAAAAGAAGCTATTTTGATTTTTCTTCAGCTGATACTTTAGTGATTTGGGTGGAAGATCAGCTTATAGTTAGTTTTTCACTCATCCAACTAGCCATGTTCAGTTCCAAATCAATTGCATGGCTTTCATTTTTGAGGAAGGGAAGCTATTTCTCCCTGCCATTTGCAGGATTTGTTTGAGTTCCCTTTTCTCTTGGTTAGAGTAGTGTAGGTAGGTTTGTTTCTTAGAAGAAGAAGTGCTTTTGCACACTTTTCATGTTCCATCTAGAGCATGTATGATTTTTAGTTTGTACATAGTTTTTTGTGACATTGTATTGCTCTTGCACAATCCATTTCAGTTGGATTTTGGTGAAGTTCAACTCTAAGCTTAGTGGGTTTCCAAGTGACTCAGAGGTCATATTTTTAGAGTTAGATCATACAATTGGTTATCAAGCTTGACTTCATGCCTAATGGATGCAAAAAAGGCCATTGATCATTCATCTAACAGGCATATGACCCCTATGAGTTGCTAAAGTTGTTAACCAAAATAAGCTCCCTCTTATTTTTGGGTTAACTTACTCACCTTTTGTGCCTTCAATCCAGATTTTATACAGTTTAAATAATTCAAAGGATTTCTGGAAAATGACTCCATTAGATAGAGAATTTTTTTCCCTTGCTAGAAAGGTAAAGAGACTCGTTCTAAATCCTTGTATTTTTTGAGTTATGGCTCGACAGAGTTAGAAGGGAAACTTTTCCCAAGGTGGACTTGCAGAGCTTGGGAGATTTTTTTGCCAAAGGAATCTTAGACTGGTGGGGCATTGGAGGAAGAAATTTAAAATTTTCCCTTTTCTTCCAAAAGGCATAAAATCAAAATGCTGACCCGTTGGCCCCATCAAAAAGATAATGCGGGGATGTGCAGACCTTCAGAGGTAAATTGAGAGTTTTTGAATTTTTGTCAAAATAGTGTAAAATAAAAAAAAAGGAAGCCCCTACTTCCGCCAACCCCAATGGATTCCACGTCATTAGTGGATTTGTGGGGAGAAAAGTTCAAAATTCACCCGAAGCCATTTTTTTGCAGGAAACGTTAAGGAAAAAACATCAGAAGGCCATATCTTTTGATCCAGAGCTCCATTTTTGACAATCTTGGTACCAATGGAAAGATCTAGAAGATTATATTCATCATGGATTATTCAATTTTTGATTTTTGTAGAATATTTGGGAGAGAAAAATTTACAAAACATGATTTGGCATGGAAAAGACATAGAACTAGTTTTTAACCACCAAATTTAATGAAATATGGGTCATTTTCTTTTGTCGAGCAGAAGTAAATGCATTTTGGAAATATGAGCTTTGTAGCATGGATCCCTTGAATTTTTGACCAGAATTCATGAATGCATGTCAATAAGTGGTTGGAGCAGAGAATCGAATTTTCTCATGTTTTTTCCCTTTCTTTCACATTTTGCTATATATTGTAACAGAGGCATCATTTTTTCAAGTTAGTTGATGTTCATTTTTCTTGTCTGCCTTTCCTCTTATTTTCTTCCCTAGGGTTGAAAATGGAGTTTGAACCTCTTCCCACGCTCTATAAATGGTTTTTTTGCCTCTTTCCTTGTGAAATGATGTTCTGTGCAAATGTATGAAGCAAGATAAAATGTGTTTTTGTGATGCATTTTTCCATCCTTTACTCGTTTTTGGTTGCATCTTCTTTCCTCTAATTCATTTGCAGGGTATCTGTGTATGTTTTGAATGTTTATTTGCAGATCTGGGAGCTATGTTTTCATGGATTTTTAAACATTTTCTATGTGAAAGTCCATCTCTGGTCTATGATGCACTTGTCTATCCTTTCCATTGCTCACCTCTCCTTGATTCCATGGCAGTTTTGGTAGATGATCAACACTTTCCTTCTCTGGTGTATCACTGTTTTAGTGTAGGCTCTATTTTTTGTTGTTTTCTTTCTCTCCTTGTCTACTTAGAAGTTAGATTAGGTATTATATTAGCTTGCTATGCACTGGAATAGCTTGTGGCAGGTAGATTAGGAAGAGGAACCAACCTTCTCTGGAGGATCCTTTCCATTTGTAAGTCCCACATCTTAGGGAATGATCCAATGTTATGCAATATCACACCAAATGACCCCACCTTAGAAAAGTAGAACCTTATTACTCATTTGGGGGTGCTGTGATTTCACACTAATAGGAGCAAACCTTTCTTTATTCATCAGAGGTTCCCATCCTAAATAGGGAGCCCAAATGATGGAAGTCTATGAAGTTCAATCCCCTTGGTCCCTTGGGCACGTGGAGAAGTATCTACCTAGTCATTTTAGAGAATGGACAATGGTTTAGATAGATGGAAGATGGGAAAAATAGATTGGGTTGGGATGAAAATATGGGGAAGATATCTAGTAGAAGTCAGAGGAAAATGGAGGAACACTCAAGGGATTCCCACCAAATATATGGGCAAGTCCTTTGAAAGACTCAAGAATCATTATTTTAGAGGTAGTTTCTCACCCAAAATAAGTAGCTTCTTTGAAATTGATCGAGATCTAGTCCTGTTATGGGACAACATACTTTAAGATCAAGGGAATAGATGGAAAGTTCTCAATAAGCCCTAAGGACTGGGAATCTATGTCACAATGTATAATCTATCCATTTGATGGTCATACTTTACTTCTAAATATACATCGAGCAACATTGCTTGGAGTTTCACAGATCTGTGACAGGACCCTTTTAAAACACTAAAGTTGAAATTTACCCCTATGCCATTAGGTATGATCATTGTAATATGTACAATTGATGATATAAAGGTGGTATTGTCATTGATAAAATTGTTGTTTTCCTTTTTGATGAAACATTGATATCCATACATTCACCTCATTTAATCTTTTAGACACCAGACTAGTATTCTGGTATGAATGTTATGACATCTTTGCAGAAATCCTTATGTGTTTTATCACCGAATCGATTCTTTAAGCCAATTGGAATAATCATTGGGTGGTTGTTCTTTGTTATGTATGGCACCTCATAGGGGGTGCCCATCCTTGAGGAGTATCTCATACTATTTATGCCAATATAGTTCCTTTGATCAATATAGATATCTTTCATATAATTTTCATGCTAAAATTGACCTATTCTAAGTGCCTCAGGATTGGTCCTTGTGAATCAAAGTCTCTTTATTATGTAAGGGAGAAGTTTCCATTCCCCTATCACATTTTGTGTTTGGTAGATACAAGGCATGATTCAGCATAAATGTCAGAGGATGCCTTAATTACCAAGCGTAATGTGGATAAAAGCTTCCTACTTGTGAATAATTGGGATTATGTCTACATCTTCTCACAAAGAACCTATAATGGAAACTGAATGACCCCTATTTCTCCTATGAGATGAAGTTTCAAAAGGCTTAAAAGCATTACAAGCTCCTAGGATGGAGTCATAAAGGACTGTCATGAATCAAGGATTAGAAGTAACTTATGTTTAAAAAGGATCTTTTAGAGGACCCTATATAGATAATGTTGTGACATTCATGATGGCCTTGAGGGGATCCAATTTTGGAAGTAATTCAAATGGACGTGAGAGGGGGTACAGAATCACATGGCTACAATATTTGGGCCTACTCTAAGTTTACCAGTTTCGTGGACTACAAGTCTATCCATTCAATCAAGGTTGACAAAATTTCAAATCCATTATGGTCTGACCGGTTAAGTGTGCACTAAACATGACATACATTTCAATGTAGCACAATGGATATAGTGGATGCAGATACAACAGACATGGATGAGTGGAAAAAGGAATTGAATGGACTACATCAATCTAGTTCATAGGCTATAAAACTATTTCAAAATAAACCATATGAAGTTGTACAAAAATTTGTTCACCTAGGTGGAAGAAGAACACCCTTTGGATGAAATTTTTGGTAGTGGAAAGAGCCCATGATAGGTTCAAGTATGCATTAATCACAGTATTTTTTCCCAGGATTCAAAAAAATATTGACCAAGTAAGAAGATAGGTTAGGAAGCAATGGAAAATTTTGGGGAAAGTTACCATCTTTTCTCTATCTAAAAAGAGTTTCTTGTTTGGTTTATCCCTCAAAGAATATCTCATTCGGGTTCTATAGGGTGGGTCGTGGTTCTATGGGAGAACCACTCTTTCCATTGTTAGATGGAATCTAGGCTCAAAGAATCATGTTCTATCTACATGCCCTATTTAGGTTAGGCTTCCTATCTTAATTCCAGAGTTCTATGAAGTGGATGTACTGGAAGAGAATTATCAAGGCCTTTAGAGATTTGATAGCTCTTGACCCAACTAAAGCTTCCAAATCTCATTTCATTTTAGATAGAATATGTGCTAATGTTCTTACAGGATCTTCTCCTCTGGAGAGCATAAATATGTTTTCAAGGGATGGGGTATGGAAATCAAAGTTGGTGTTTGGGGATTCGTCTGTATTTTGTGTAAGATGTGGGAGAGCGGGCCATGATGTGTATGGTTGTAAAGAAAAATGGTGACACATGGATAAAAATGAAACATAAAAAACTAGACCGAAGCCAACTAGTTGGAAACAGGATGAAGCTCTGACGATGGAATCTCCCTCACTAATTCTTGAGGTTAATGAAACACGTGGCACTAAGGAGTTGGTTGTGGAATTTTTCCTTGATGTTGGAGTGGTGAAAATTAGATTAGAGTAGAATGAATATGGTGATTTGGTGGAACAAAATGGGGCTAACACGTTGGAGCATGCATTCCAAGAAGGTGACATGGAACTCAATTCAAATTTGGAGCAGGTGGAAACTTTGGTGGATATGACTCAAAGGAATTTGGTGGAGGGGAAGGAAATCCCTAATTTCAAAGGTACTTGGTAATGTTTTTGAAATCAACACTTTTAATTTCAATGAATGGAACGGGTAAGGTACTTGGTGATGTTTCTCCTGATGATTGTGTAGGGGTACGGGTAAGGGTCCCCTAATAAATGCCACCAAAAAAAGGTTCAACATTGGAAAGAAGATATGCATAGCAACTGAAGAAGATGGGAATTTGTTAGAGTAGGTATTTACCTTAGCTCATGTTCAACTAGGTACTTTATTTACATTTATTGTATTTATCCTCACTCACTTATGATTGTGGATATTTATTTTATCTCATTTAGATATTAGGAGATATTATCTAGTTGTTAGGTATAGTTATTTCCTTGATCTATGGTATTGACTATTTCTTTCCTTAATCTATGGTATTGACTAGATCCTTGATGGTTAGTTCTCTCATAAATCTATGGACTTAACTAGTTCTTTCCATGATTTATGGATTGATCTATGACCTTGATTGGTTATTAGATTGTTATTCCTTGCCTATATAAGCAAGGCCCATTCTCATTGTATTTTCTTGAGTTCCATAACCCATTGAAATCTTTAGCCCCTGGTCATATGGTATGGTCATATGAGGGCTTAAAACTTGTGATTCCTACTAGTAGGTGATTAACTCCACCCCCCTTTCATTTTATTTTTGTGGTGAAGGCAAGAGTATTTATTTTGTTTTAGTGGAAACTAAAATAAGTAGTAGAGCATAATATTGAAAAGCTTGTAACTTTTGATCGGTGACTTGGTTTTGAGTTCCATTTTTTGTAATAATGATTGTTTTTCCATGCTCTTTCCATTAGAAATATTTATTTTAAGAATCACACTATAATTATAAAGTGCCATATTGTAACACACATTCATTATAAAGTGCTAAAATATGGGAGGGGGCTCTTGTTGCATTGTTTGGGGCTCTTGTTGCATTGCTTGGTTCTTGGATTTCTTTTTGGTGATTTTTTGAGGATGGCATCTAATTCTACATTAGATCATGTTGAGCCATTAACAACACATAATTACCACACATGGAAACCAAGAATGGAAACAATAATTAAGTGGAAAGGATTATGGGCTTTAACTTCTTCAGAACAACCATTGTTCACTAGAGAATATGAGAAATTTCAGTACTAGTACAAATTTGATGAGTGTATGGGTTTGATAGGAACTTATGAAAGTGATAGTCTTTTGTTTCATTTGGAAAAATGTGACTCTCCTTTAAAAATTTGGGAGAAAATGGAGGATTTATTTGGTAAGGTGGATCATATGAGAGCCATGCAATTTGACATTGAGATCACCTCTCTTAATCCTGAATATTTTCCAACAATTATAGACTATCTTACCAAGTTCAAGCATTTGTTGACACAGCTAAAGGGGAGTGGAAGAGATAAGAAAGATGAAGAGTGTGTTTACTTAATTCTATCCAAGTTGAGAGGACCATTCAAAATTTTTGCTTCTACATTTTTCTCTAGCATGGATGCCTTAGGTGACACATTCAAAATTCCTAACTTAGAAACATTTTGTGAAAGACTTACTAGGGAAGAATCCAAATTATCTCACCTTGAGTCTTCTACCTCTCAAAAGGCATTAGTTGCATCTAATCCTAAGGGCAAGGGGAAACCAAACAGTAAAACCAAATCCACACCTCATCCATCTCAAAATTCTCCTAAATCCAAAGAAAACAACTCAAAACCCAAGTAGTCTTCTAAATCCAAGAATAAGTCTAGCCGTTCATGATATTTTTGTGGGGGTAGTAATCATGAAGAACATAGGTGTTATAAGTGAATGTAAGCCTTAGAGGATGCAGTCAAGAAATAAACCAATTCTATCTCCATGCCACCTCCTTCTATTTAGCATGGAAAAACACTTAATGTTGTTGGGAGATCTCAGTCACCATTGCAGACAATTGGGTTATAGATTTTGGTGCTTCTCATCACATGAATTCTTCCAAGGAGTCTTTTGTTTCTCTAGGTTTGAGTTCTACTTCTAAAATTGAGGTTGGATATTCTTCCTTTCTTTATGTTAAAGGAAAATGTGATATACATATTGATGGTGGTAGTATCCAAGATGCACTATATGTTCCCAACATCACTACAAATTTGCTTTATGTATATCAAATTTGTCATTCTAGTCAAGGAAAAACAGTGACTTTTACACCACATGGAATAGAAGTACAAACTTTTTGGAGCCTCATTCACTTGTTGCTCATGGTATTTTTGATCATAGTTATAGACTATATCACTTTGAGGGTTTTTGTGACACTTCTTCTATAGGGATAGGGTTGGGTTCTCATGCAAATTTAGAGAGTAAGATTTGGCATGAAAGATTTGGACATCTCAATTACACATATTTGAAGGAGTTGAGTGCTCATGGTATGGTTGATGGCCTTCCTAGATTTTTTCTTCTTGAGGGAGTTTTTCATGGTTGTGCATTATGGAAACAACACCAAGATCCTTTTCCTAAGAATTTGTCTAAGAGAGCTTCTTCACCACTTGAGCTTGTGCATAGTGACTTGATGGTTTTTCCTACCCCATCTTTCAATGGAGCTAAGTATGCACTTACATTTATTGATAATTTCTTGAGGCGTACTTGGGTTTATTTTCTCAAGTACAAAAGTGATGTTTTTTCACACTTCAAAGTCTTCAAGGATTTGGTCAAGAAACAATCTTCTAGTAGCATAAAGAACCTTCACACTGATAATGGGGGGAGTACTTCAGCAATGAGTTTTCTGAATTTTTGGCAACTCAAGGCATTATTCACCAGCATTCTGTTCCTCATACTCCACAACAAAATGGCTTAGCAGAAAGGAAGAATAGAACTTTGAAGGAAATGGCTAACTGTATGATGCATTCTAGAGATATACCTCCTATCTATTGGGTAGAAGCAGTTAATTGTGCTAACTACATTCAGAATCACACACCACATAGAGCACTTGAGCATTTGACTCCAGAGGAAGCTTGGTCCAACACTAAGCTAGATGTCTCATTTTTTCGAGTCTTTGGGAGCCATGCTTGGGCCTTTGTGCCAAAGAAGAAAAGGAAAGCTTTGGATAAGAAGAGTAAACCCTTGATCTTTGTAGGGTATTGTGAGGACATGAGAGCTTATCATCTTTTAGATCCTGATACACATGATGTTATTTTTCGAACACATGTTCAGTTTGATGAGTGTTTCACTCCTCATGATTCTTCATCTTCTTCCATGCCTCCTTATTCTTCTTCATCTCATCTTGAGGATCCTTTCTTTGAGGAGATTGATGAGGAGGTTATAGATGCCATTGAGGATCCTATTCCCACTGATGTTGTCACTATGCCTAAGTGGGCTCGTACTACAGTTTCTGAGGCAACACCTTTCATAGAGGATCTTCCACCCACTAGGCATCATCACACACATTCTACAGGTTCTAGAATTTTGTGTCAGGTAGTTTCTGAGGATCCACAGTCTTTTTCAAAGGCTCATGGGATACAAGAGTGGGATGATGTGATGGAAGCTGAGTATTCTTCTTTGATGAAGAATCATACTTGGGATTTGGTATCTCTTCCTAAAGGAAGAAATATGGTTAGGTGTAAGTGGGTATACCAAACCAAATACACAGCTGATGGGTCCATTGACAAGTATAAGGCTCATCTTGTTGCAAAGGGTTTTTCACAAGTTGAAGGTATTGATTACTCTGAGACTTTTGCACCCGTTGCCAAGATGGATTCTGTACGCCTTGTACTTGCTATTGTTGCATCACAGGGGTGGCCCGTATACCAGATGGACGTGAAGAGTGCCTTCTTACATGGAGATCTACAAGAGGAAATATACATGGAGCAGCCAACTGGATTTGTTCAGGATTCTTCTCTTGTTTGTAGGCTCTCGAAGGTCTCTCTACGGTCTCAAACAAGCCCCTCGGGCTTGGTATGAGAAGATGGATTCTTTTCTTCTATCTACTGGTTTTGTTCATTGCCACTCCGATCATACAGTGTATCTCCAGCATGTTGGTGAGGATATTGTGATACTTGTCTTGTATGTTGATGATCTGTTATTGGCTAGCTCTTCTTCCCACATTCAGAGTATTCAGAGGGCTCTTTCTACACAGTTTGACATGACAGATCTTGGGCTATTGCATTATTTCCTTGGTTTGCAGTTTTCTCAGACAGATTCAGGGATTCATTTGAGTCAGCAAAAGTACACCCATGATCTTCTTAGGTGCTTTGATATGGCTGATTGCAAGCCAAGTCCATCTCCTTTTCAGTCTGGAGTTACTCTTACTTCCACATGTACCACACCACTTTGTGATCCTATGTTGTATAGGTAGTTGGTTGGGAGTCTCATGTACTTGACCCATACTCACCCTGATATTTCATTTGCAGTAGGGCTTGTATCTCAGTTTGCACATTCTCCTCATAGTAGTCATTGGCAGGTTGCTAAAAGGATTTTGCGCTATTTACATGGCACTTCCCACTTTGGCCTACACTACACTAGGGGTTCTACTCAGTTGGTTGGGTATACAGATTCAGATTGGGTAGGTTCTATTGATGATAGGTGTTCCACTTCTGGCTATCTTTTCTGTCTTGGTTCTTCTCCAGTTGCTTGGGCGTGCAAAAAGTAACAGGCTATTGCACTTTCATCTTCAGAGGCAGAGTACAGGGCAGCAGTTACAGCATGAGTCAATAGATTCTTTGGCTTCGCCAGTTATTGACAGAGTTTGGATTCCCACAGGATTCACTGATTGTACTTTGGTGTGACAACCAAAGTGTAATTCACATTTCTCGTAACCCAGTTGAGCACCAGCGGACCAAGCATATTGAGATACACATCCACTTCATTTGGCAGCACAATCAAGATGGAGTTCTTTGTTTGGAGTACCTTTCGACTCAGAAGTAGGTTGCAGACATCTTTATGAAGCCTTTTGCATCACCTCGCTACCTTTAGTTGTGTGGAATGCTTGGGGTTTCAGAAGTTGTTCTTGGGGGTGTTTGTGAGAACATCTTCCTTCTTCTTCTTCTTTCTCTTTCCTTATAGCAGGATTCTTTCCTTCTTTTGGTTCGAGATTTCTTCATGGATATATTGTACATGAGTACCTCATCAGGCCTAGTTTCCAAGACTCATACTATGGACATGCCACTTCTATTTTTTCCCCTAGCTTCACTTAAGGAGGGGTCTTAGAGTAGGTATTTACCTTAGATCATGTTCACCTAGGTACTTTATTTACCTTTATTGTATTTATCCTCACCCACTTATGTGTGTGGATATTTCCTTTTATTTATTTAGATATTAAGGGGATATTATCTAGTTGTTAGGTATAGTTATTTCCTTGATCTATGGTATTGACTAGTTCTTTCCTTGATCTATGGCATTGACTAGATCCTTGATGTCTAGTTCTCTCATAAATCTGTGGGCTTAACTAGTTCTTTCCATGATTTATGGCTTGATCTACGACCTTGACTGGTTTTTAGATTGTTATTCCTTGCCTATATAAGCAAAGCCCATTCTCATTTTATTTCATTAAGTTCCATAATAATATATGATATTGTTGCTCATTTGTTTACTAAGGTTTTATGTAAAGTTATTCTGGCGAATTGCTTTCATCTTATTGATCATGGTGTTTGATTAGCATCTGTGTTCTTGGCTTGGTATGATCTAGTTATCGTTCCTTTTATTATAGCCATTGAAAAACTTTGAGAGGGTTTTCTGTAGATGTTCCCTTGGCAAGAATGTTCACAGATCGTAAATGAAAACATGTTCACTTTTGAGGTTTAAATTTCCTATGAAAAAAAATAAATTTGGAGGACATGTCGAAATCGATTAATGAGCTATATTTTTTTGTAGTAGTCAATGTTTAGGCTTCTATTTTTTCATAAACTAGATCAATCTTCTAAATGGTTGTGATTTTCCTAGTTTAATCTAATGTACTATGAACATTTACTCTGCAATATAAAGGACTTAGATTGTAAAATCTTGGTCTAACCATTTTTTGAAGTGATTTTTGTAAGCAACATCCTTTGAGTGTATCTTGGGTGTACGAGGGATGAAATGATAAAAAACTTATTAGAATGCTTGCACGAGATCTTGTGTCAAGTATTTTAGATACTGTGCTTAAAATTTGCACCTGTTGAGTATCAATGAATGTAAATATTTATTTCTAGAAACTATCACTACTTAATCCATTTTTTTTGTAATTTTGCTTCAATTTGTAGGTATGTGCTCTAAGTGTTCTACTGATCTATTAAATGGGAATCTCTCACTTTCTATACATTACACTGTTTGTGAAGTTACAAAATATGATTTGATCCTACCCCCCTCATATTAACTTCTATTCGTTCAGATTTACTACCTTGCTTGCTTGAATGTCACTTATGGTTGCCTTCTAGCCTTAATTAGTTCATTCAAAAAATGCAAGAGACTAAGCAAATTTTACTGTCCATAGTAAACTTGTTTAGGACCTTAGAATATATGAATCATATTTTGTGACAACTCATGAGAGTGAGTGTTGTGTTCATGGCCATGCTTATCCCAGATTGATCCATCATTTGACAAGTCAAAAGGAAAAAATAATTCATCTCCTCTATATGTTCTATTCATATTGTAATCATTTAAGGCTTGATCCCAAGAACTAAGTGAAAGAGACCCCTCCCTAGCTATAGGGGAATGACATATTTGCTATGTCTACCACCATCCAAGCATTCCCCCTTTGATAAAAGATATTGGTGTAAAGAAAGGGGATGCAGGATTTGAGAACCAAGTTGGAATATAACTCTGATTTTTCATACCTCGATATCATTGTTGCATATGAGAAGAAACCTCTCTAAGACTGTACGATGGAAAAGTGACACGCCAACATGGGAATCTACAAGTACCTCTTCCTCGCACCTGACCTCCCGAGGTCATGTCGAGACTGCCGGTGAATGTTTGAATGTGAATGGATATAGACAAGCTAATCGGCTAATCTTATATCCTCAATACTCAATCATGGAATCTGTGAATCTAAGGTGAAGAAGGCCCTCCTAACCTCAATTGGTGTAATGGTACATTTGGATATAATGGCTATTCTGAGGCTCTAATCAATGTCAAGATCTACTGAGATCCTACTTCTTGGTTATTGGATACGTGGGAAGTGACCTATGGGAGCTTCGTATATATCTCCAGACAAGGTCATGAAAATGGTGATAGGAGGTTTAGTGGATTTGCAGTGAAGTACATATGGTTTTCTGGTCTAGCCCAGAAAATATTGGATTGATAGGCTTATATATTTAATACGGAGAATTACGTGATGATATCTAGCGGGAGTGGTGAGGATATAAATACTAGAGTTCATAAATTGGTGTCAATGCTTAACTAATTTGCAGACTCGTTGGGTTGTGGGACTTGGGGATCACAACCGTGAGTGCATGGTTGTTGTGGACTTGTTATGGTCATGTGAAGAATCAATTCCTTCTTCCAACTATTTAGTAATCATATGCCTTTTTAGCCTCTATGTTTAGAATAAGAAGTTGTATGATTTTCTCAGAATACCTTACAGGTCTTCTGACAACTTGAATGCGTAAGCTAGTATCTATGTCAATGAGGATGTCTCCTGCGTCAGGTTGTGGAACTAAAGGATCATAACCAAATGATTTCTCTCTTTCAAATCCTTGTACGGTCATTTGGGTATTTTATCAAGGCAGTCTATAGTTAGGATGGTTGACCGAAATGTGTAAGCTTTGTCGTCTTCAATATTTAACCCTCTCAGTTGTTCACTAATTGCTTGTAAGTTTATTGTTGCTCGAAAGACCTGTATCCTAAGGTCTTGATATATATAAGCTAATGTTGTGGGTAGATTTGGCTGAGGCACTATGGTTTCAAATATATATTCTTGAGGCTCTCTAGGTCCTGTGATTGTCATACAAGTTAATGATTCAACTTTTAACTAGCACTAATAAACTGATTAAACAAAGAAGTATTTACACTATGCAAGCATTCTTCTATTTTTGTATTTTTGGATGACGTATTTCAATGAAATTAAAGAGCAGATAATCTAGTATATTTATAAAATGAACAACTAATCTATTAATAAAATAAAACAACCAAAGTAGCCTGGTATGGCTATTTGCCTGTGCCGTTGTGATTTTATCCTACATATCTAAGTCAACTATTTATAACTTAAGTGAAAGACCCTTGATCCTACCTCAGAAGTGAGGAATGAATCACACTTTCTTAGAAAATATCAAGTCCCATAGCTTCCCCGGTGATATCGAGAGTAAAATTTTGACTGAAATGAAATAGTTCACTACTCTATTTGATGTCGTAACTAGAACTTTGATACTCAAACCTGACATTTACAGAACAATGGTAAATCTAGTTGTGTGTGATTTCATCCCCTCAGTGTGATATCCTTGTTCCTTCATGTCCTTGTGAATCCAGAAAAGCGTGTATATGATAGTATCAACAGAAGATGTCATTCGAACAATGGCAGCTTTGGATATAGACCGAATACAATGCGAGTAGGAGAGGGATAGCGCAAGTGAACAGAGCTTGACTATGCAATTCCTAGCAGGATTTATTGTGGGAATACAACACAAGTGTACCGAGAGTTTTAGAATCTATCCTTGTGACAAAAAAAAACTTGCAACTTTAATGGATTCTAGTCTAGAAATGAAGCTATTCTATGCTAAACTAACTGTATGGAGCAGCTATGGAACAAGAATGAAACAAGAAGATTGAATGACCTCTAAAAGACCAATAATGGAGGAAAAATATGCAACTGATAGAATTCTAAGCAAGAAATTAAAATACTGAATAAGAGAATTGAGAAGGTGAGGGGCCATTTTCTTGAAAACAAGCTGGCTATTTATAACCAATGCATTTACCAGAGGGTAACTCCCATTTGAACTCTTTTACTATAAACAATGGAAAAACACTATTACAAGGGAACCAAAAACATTAATGCAAGCCAAAGTGGTTGAAGAAAGCGTGTAAATTTGAAGATTTACATTTTACGTGATCGTCAGAAGAATTTGGAAAATGCGCACAGGACTGCCGCCCTGTGCAGGGCGGTGGTTTTGGGACCGCCACCCTGTCCTGGGTAGCGGTCACAGGACCTTCACCCAGGAAGGGTGGCAGTTTTGTCACTGAAGCCTAAAATGCAAGAAAACAAGGGGGCAAAGGGAAAAACAAAGCATGCAGAGGTTGAGCGGGGCATGCGGGATACAAGCGTATACTTGGCGATCCTTTCTAGATTCTAAACACCTTGTAAGGAGACCTATATCATCATTGGGGTATGTGTAACATCGTTCTAGTGGAGTAGTACCCTACAATTTTGGGTACATATATAGACATTATAACAAATAATTCATGTTCTATTTCTAAACTTCGTCATTTTTCATACATGTCGGCCCCAGGCAGCTTCATCTTCAACAATTTTAATTATCTGACCCAAAAGGAAGAGTTGTTGTAACAATAATAGTGACTCCATATTATTATGTGCTCTTCAAGCACTAAACAAACATATCCACAAAACCACCTCAAGTTAAATTGGCACATTGATTATAAGAGTTCAAAGTTTGCTCAAGATAGCTAACATGACAAAGAATGTGAATCAAACAACCTAATGATTGATCCCTTGCATGATTTTATAAGAGGAGCTAATGTATTTAGAGTATTTACAAACCCTCCTCCATTAAACTTGTAGTTTATATACTAATAAAATAAAAATGGAGCCTACATGGTCAGAGTATGTTCCATGAGCCAATATCTATTTGAGGAATTTTGATAAAGCCATTGTGTGTAACCCCCGTAACTCTGGGTGCCATAGTTATTACCCAGTGCCCCTCCTGAAGTATTTTTTAATATTGTTGTGACCCTGTCTAAACACACTTCACACATTTGTAGTTTTATGTGAGGCAAATAAGTCTCCCCCTTGGTTTTGCGTATATATCTTGATCATCAGGGTTAGATACTAGTCAATTTAAGTTGTCAGTTAAAAAAATCTTCATGTTTTCTTGTGATCGTCAACTATAAAATGTTCCAAAGCTCAGTATTTTAAACGCAGGTAGTCATCAAACATCAAATAAATAAGTTTTATTGTGAAAATGTCATCATAAGGGTAATTCAAAAAATAATAGTCAATTCCCGTTGGTTATCTAATATGTCAATCCCTTGATAGTCGTCAAAATACTTGTAACCTTGTCAAAGTATATAAAAAATACTTATTCCAGTCCAAGCAGCTAAAAAATATAACCAATATTGGAATCCAATATTACTATTTTTGGATTCCAAAATATCAAAAATGTCAAATATTGGAATTATCTGCACTCCAAAATCACACATATTGGATTCCAAAATCACATATATTGGAATCCAGAATCACATATATTGGAATCCAAAATCACCTATATTGGAATTAACTGTACTCCAAAATCACATATATTGGAATCCAAAAATCAAAATATTGGAATCCATTAATTCTCCTTCCAAAGTCCAATATATCTGGTCACGATTTAAATTTATGAATCTGTGAAAAAATGTTTAATGATTTCAGGGAATCCAACATTGATCTGAGAAATAATGCCTGGTGGCTGCTAGCCCGTATAAAATAGATACATGTTCTATTTTATAAGGGCTAGCGGTTGCTAGGCTTAATGATTGCTTTGGAATAATGCTCTTATCAGTTTTAAGATGTTTTTAAGATTAAACTATGCAAATTTGAATATTTCAAATGCCATTGAACAAGCGGCCACTAGGCTAATGACATTCACGAGATGTGAGACACTTCCAGATTCAATTACTATGGTTTGATTGAACCTTGGGGAAACCAGAGAATTACCGAAGATGTTATGAAGAAACTTAAAGAGGGTGACGATTCAATTTAGGAGAATGTAATTAACTGTAAAACCATTCCAGATATATTTTCATATTTAAAGTTAGATCTCATATTTACTTCATTTATTATGGTGTGATTGAACCTCAGTGCAACCAGAGAATTTTTGAAGATGTTATGAAGAAATTAGCAGAGGGCGATGATCCAGTGTAGGAGAATGTAATTAATTGTAAAACCATACCAGATATATTTTCATATTTAAATTTAGATATAAAATCAACTATAAGAGACATGGCATAAAATTTTTCATATTCAAATATGGATATGAACTTATTTAAAATTAACTGTAAAACTATCCCATATATATTTTAGTATTTTATTTAAATATAGCTATGAAATAAATTGAAATTCCTTTACTAAAGGTAGGTAGAATTATAGTAAAACATTTGATGAATAATTTGAATTTATAATGTAACACTATTCCCGAAGATGGGCTTCCAAATCAACAATACAAAACATAGTAAAGCTCCAATAAAAAAGCTCCCTATAATTGTTTTTGTGATCTAATATAATCCCGAACATCTTCGACGTCCTTCAATGGTTGCAACAAAGGCCACAACACATCTAACAAGTATGTGTCTTCTGACTTAGAATCTATGTTAAATGTTTCAAGCAATTATGTAGTTCACAACATCATTGAACTTGTTTTTCTCTAAAGAGTCATCTACAAGCACTGTATTTTTACAATTGTATGATGCATTAAACCACGACCAAATGGAGTTAAGATTCTTGAGATATAATTTGGGATTCCCATAACCTTCATAATCAGAGCATTTGGTCTTGACACAATCTTCCTGTGTAAATATGAACTCGAAGCTTGCAACCTCCAAGCCAATGTTTTGAAGGAATGAAGGCATCATGTCATCAACATTTGACTTTCTCGCCTGATGTCCATATTGCTATGTTGAAATGTTTTTTGCACTGTTGCAAGAACTCTTTCACATTAGGTCTGAGAAAATAATTTTTTTTGAGCTCAATGCCACCAATTTTTTTTAACTATTTAAATGTTGAAGATGCCTTGTGGAGGGTGTGTGCCAAAACACCGTTTATATCAAATATGATCAGTTTCATGTTGCATGTGTTCGTATCTGCAAATGAAAAAAAAACAAAATCAAATGGTTGAGGGCGGTGAATCAATTAAAAAATAAAAAACAAGTCCCTTTCGATATTGTTATATCAAAAATCAAATGGTTGTAGGTGGTGACAAAGGTAAAATCTAAGGGCGTTCCTCATTTCTTATTGTTATACTAGGAATATTTTTTTGTGAAGAATTTATTTGAATAGAATGTAATGTTTCAGCATGACGAGTCTTTACATACCGTATTGTAGTTATTTCATTGCATTGGAAAGTGGTATACATTTTCTAATATCGAAGCAAAAACTAGTATTTAAGCATGCTCAAAATTAATTTAGGAATACATATTTCATTAATAAAAACTGCTCAAAGATTTGTTACATTAAATATTTTCTGTTAATTCACATTTGCAACTTATACACTCACACTCTGAACTTATAATTAGGGAAAATTTAAATTCTCCTGACTTATAATTATACAATCATAATTTAAATAGTTACACAGAACCATCACTAAAACATATGAATGTATTTTATTTACAATGTTAAGTTGTATCATCACAATAACATTTTGAAATGCTAACTTTTTATTTAGCATTTACTCGCTCCAAATATTTGATGCCCTCTACCACATTCAATCCCTTTGACACTATTAGTGATAAGTCTTTGTACAAATCAGTCATCAACCACCTATCTTTTGAGAAATTTTCTCCTCTGCTTGTCATCCCAACCATAAAATTTGCTGGAGGGTTTCCCTTTGCACCTAATGTAATACACATTGTGTCTTCAGAATTGTAGGGAACATCATTTCTACTCCAAACCTTTTCTAGATATTTTATTGCAATTCCATCGACTATTTTGCAATGTTCTTTTCCCCAGGTGATTACTGGATTCAAGTCAGTCGATAATTTTTTATTGAAGGCCTTTGTCAGCTTTTCAACATCAGCTGAAGTGAGTTTTTCTGACCAGAATCCCATTTCAAATTTTGTTGATAATGACTTTATAAACTCTTTCAGGCCACCTCACACACGTTAATAGTCTCCCTGTGGAACTTGAATGTGATGTCCCTAGAGGGTGATTGGTTTTTCTCATACAACAAGCCCTCCAAATCTAAAATAAGAAAGTAATTCTTGTGGCTAACTGCAGGGAAGTAAATAATTTTTTTAATCGGTCTCATATCAATTCTAACCAATGAAAAAATCAACATTTTAGCTTGCAGCTACCACTTACCGGTGGGCCTGCATGTAGGATTGCATCTTCTTTACCCACAACTGGATCCTTTGATGCAAGATCTGTTTCAAACAAAATCAATTAATCATTATTAATATAGCTATTGTTATGGAAAATGAAAGCGTATTTGAAAAAAAAACATATTGAACTACGTGGTAAAATGGTAAATTCAATATTAGCACTTTAGGTAGCTACCACTTACCGACTGAGCTTCCAGCTTGGCTTGCATAGACCTTACTAGCTGCTGGTTTTTTTATGCAAGATGTATTACAAACAATAATAATCAATTCAAAATCAATTTCATGCTATCGCAAATGAAAGCATAATTGAAAAGCATACTGGTCTCCGTGGTAATATGGTAAGTACAAATCAAAATGTTCTATGTCTTCTGAATGAATTGTAGCACCCGCTAGGGTTCATTTATATCCATTGAACCACCCATTGGCAGACAACACTTTTGAGATATTGATGTGGATTAGTGACTGCTAGGATATGCCATCATTGGCTAGAATAAGCATAGATTCTAATGTCTGTATCATTATGTTGATACTAATGGTTTATGCAGACAACCAACAACCTGGAAACTACAAACTATGTAGCGTTGGATGCCACCATGAACTTTTGAAATAGGTTATTTGGTAATTCCTTCTTTGAAAATGGTTCCACTTCTAGAATTAGCTGATATCATTTTCTATAACTTTGTGAGCCTTAGAAATGGTTATGTTTAAAAATACGCATGGCTAACATACCTAGTTCTATGTATGCATATTCGTGTTGGCTACCACCATGCACTCCACTGTTACTTTCTTTGGGTGTTGGTCATCTGCATAAACCATTAATTTTTTTATAAATTTGTGGGGCTTAGTAGTGGTTCTTATTTATAAATGCACATGACTAACATACCAAGATTTTCTTGCATATTCATGGATGATGTGGCTGAGTTCTCCTCATCTGTGGTCAGAGCTGGTGAGCATAGAGTATTGTCAAAAAAATGAGAACAATGGCAATTGAAAACAAAGCTCATTAAACATATTTATAAAGTGATTGAAGGTCAATCACCATGATGAGTTGGTTGTGTAGCGTCAAGTTGAGAGGTTTGTACATCGATTCCTATTGTTCTTTGGTTGTCTACGTAAATAAGAAATGTGTAAGTAGCTTTTTTTGGTTGAAATAATTTTAACATAATCACATGTTTGAGTTGTATTCTGGTACGAACCTTTCTTCATATGAGAATAGTAATGTTTCAAAAACATTTCCTGACTATGTGTCTCAACAATAAAAACAACAGATTGATTGGATTTAACTAATGCACACAGTGTGACACTACTGCCGTATAGCACTAATACTATAGAATCCTGGGAACAACATCGAGTGAACATCTCAGACCAGAACTCATATGATCACTCACAAGGAAAAGGATGTTTGTTTCCTTTTAGGCCAATTTCACTTGCAGTTATCAATTGTTGTGGCAGTTTTTCCATCCAATCCCTAGTGACTTCTTCTCTTTCATCATTGTTATCATCGCAGTTGTGCACTCTAGTTATTGTGTACATAAGACACAAAATTTTAAATTTCCCACTGCTATCATAGAGTCTATAACATCCATCCAGAATTGATTCTTCACTGTCTTTAACCTTTTCCATGTATTTTTTTACTGTTTCTCTCAACATTTTTGAATATTCAATTGGTATGAGAACAATAATAATACATTCTAGATCACTGGTTCCAATAACTGTTAGCAACTCCATTATTTCTTCAGAAGAAATATCGCTAGACAAATTATGAAAATCAGCCATAACACATTCTGCATTGAAGGGATTGGTGGCAAGAATAGCTGCTAGAGTTGACAAAATATGGAATGGGTATGCACATTGACAAGTAAATTCTTCTATTTCCTCCATCCTTATCGGTATATTGTCTTCCATTGACACCACATAGTTGTCTAATATTGTCTGAGCCTCGACGGGAAGATCTTCTTTCGCCACCTAGTCCTTTTTTTGTTTAGCTTTTTTTCCCCTGTGTGGGAATCATATTTTCTCTTTCCTTTCCTCTCTTCACCCAATAGTACAGACAATTGGTGGTAGTGTGATTCATGTAATTTAACTTTTTCAATTACATTGGATTCACTACAGGATGTCAATAGATCAATATCTGGATGTTTGTCTTTAAAATATTGTAGAACTTTTTCTCTCATTTTTCTGTCTCCTTTTATTCTCTGGCAGTAAGAATCAAATGTCTCTACTATTACCTTCCTGAACAGGGTCCAGTTAACCAGACATCCCCTGATTGTACTTTATCTGCTAGTACTGATAGTTCTTTGTTGTTCATTCCTCTAGCAGCCCTGAATGAATTGGATGTGAATCTTGCCAATGAATTAGGCTGAAATTTATCCTGATTATCTTTAATAGGTGAACAAGCAAGGCCACCAGATCTAAAAACTCAAATTTTGTAGTCCATTTAGTCCATATACATCCAAAAATAATAGAAAAGTCCATTTTTCGTATAGATTGTTGGTTGTGTCCATTTTGAAAATCAAAAGGCATTGATTCTCAAAGTTCTGCATTCAAAGGACAATTATATGTTTTATCTTTTTATATAAGGAAGATAAAAGTTAATAACAAATGCAATAAAATTAAAATACATTACCCTCCATTTCTCTGTTTTGTTTTTTTCCAATCCAGGATGTTAAGGACATCCAAGTGATTTCCAAACCGATCTAGCTTTGTACAAAAATCAATAAACTTGGTTTCTATCCAAGTTCTGTTCACTTCATTATGTTGTTTGCAAATATTAGTAATGGCTTCGTTAGTTGCATTTGCAGAAAGAATGTGAGCCCTTCGAAACCGTAGCCTCTTATGTAAAGACTTGTAAGTATCTGAGCCCAAAATCTTTTTTTGTGCACATATTGTATGTTGGCCGTCAAGTATATAAAATTTAACGTCATCCCTTTCCAAGTCTTTCAGATCTTGGAGCACCACAACCTTATTCGTAGACTCCAAGAAGGGAAGAAGAATTACATCCCTCTGTGTAGGAATAACATTTATCAACATGGAGTGCACAAGAAGGTCAACATTCTCATCATCTACAGGATGATACTGATACTCTGGAGGTGCTACATGGCACCTGGAAACATCAATTGAAAATACTTCACCATTGAACAAAAAGTAATCAAACTGTTGAATAGTTGAAGGTTCTGTTTTCGTGAATATAGTGGTTTCTTTCTTCAGCAATGCAGCTGATTTAGTATTCTTTTTCAACCCATGCAACTTTGATCTGGATGGATCGAGCTCCAATTTAGCCAAATATGTTCTCCTCAGCATAGTAAACAACTTGGCATGTTTAGGCGGTGAAAGTGAACCTTTTCTATTCAAAAAATGACAAATGGAAGAGGTTGTATCACCTCTATACAATTTTCTAAGTACTGCAAGCATGCCACTGTGAATGTCTTCTGCATTTGAACAACCAGTTTTGTCTTTATCTACTAACAACCCCAAATCCCAACCATATATTGAATAGGAACATTGTGTTTTGTCTTCTGAGGCTTTCATCTCCTGTTTCCTGAATAAAGAAACATCCAACTCCATATCCAGAATAAGACACTTATTATTTTCATAGTCAATGTGTTCGACTTGAACACACAATGTACTCGAATCAACAACTGTAGAGGATATAACCATTATGACTTCCTCATGTCCATCATCTATAACAAAAAACAACCACAGGTCGTTGTAGTAGTTGTCAGGGCCATGGATTTCAACAAACCATTCCTCATCTCTTTTCTTCCAGCACTCAACGCCTTCAATGAATGGAATTGCCAAGAATGGATTGCGACCAATGGAAGACATTGTACCTGCAATTGGAGTAGAATATATTAAAAATTACTTCACATATGGAGTAATTTTTGTTCCCATCATATGCTAATGAATGTAAGTATTAGCCTTTGCGATCACCAATCTCTATAATACATTACTTTTTATCATTGGTGAGCAATCAACGTAAATGTTAGCTACTGTTAGGCTTCGACCGAACATGATATCTAACCTTCAACTGGTTACTGTAAATCATATTTTGTGGATCACATCATTAATACCAGAAACTATGCAAAATTGTTCTTGACAATTAACATGCAACATATTTTGGAAGGATTATTCATTGTCTGACAACCATCCACATTGCGTAGATTGCATGAAAGGAACGTTTGAAAACATAGATGTTAGTGAGAGAGAGGATTTAAGTCGACATATGAATGGACAATTTTTAATATTACTTGTTGGTAATTTACACCAATTGAATGGACTAGCTTAAAGGCCATTAAGATTTAATCTCCATAACTAGTAGAAAAGAATAATGTAGTGGCCGCTAGGCTCAAGAATGTATTTATTTGAAAATAGCTATATAATAACAAACAATGGTCAAGCTTAGTGGCCACTAAGCTCCTCTGATTACCGATTGTCATTGTAAGCACTATATGTTCAACTTTGGACCGATATTGTTTTTCAATGATAGTAATTATATCGTATTGGCTGGACTTTGCATGTTGGACCCAATTGCAACACTACATTTCAACAAGATGGATAAAGACTTATATATTTCACCTAAAATATATCTTTGTAAATTATAAGCCATATTCGTTTGTATCAAAGAAAAATCCTAGCGACCACTACAATTTCTTAATTTCAAAATAACTATTGAATAACAAATCATGGTCTAGCTTAGCGGCCGCTACGATACTTTCATTACCTCTAGTCATAGCAATCACTAGATGTACAACTTTAGAATGATTGTTATTGTCAATGACTATAATTGTATCAAATTAGCCACACGTTACCTGGTGGAGCCAATTACTGCACTACTTTCCATCGAGAGGGATCAAGACTTTCTCTTCGTATCAAAGGAATAACATGTTTGCGGCCTGATAGGTGCAACAATTTCTAAATTTGAGAATAGATATATAATAACAAACAATGGTCTAGCTTAGTGGCCGTTGGGCTCCTATCATTACCATTTTCCATTGTAATCACTATCTGTTCAACTTTGGATGGTTAGTGCTTTTCATTGATTGTAAGTGTAACATATTGGGTAGACTTCACATGGTGGACCCAATTACTACACTACATTCCGTCGAGAGGCATCTAGTCTTATTTATTTCTCCTAAGATATATATTTGAAAATTGTAATCCATATTCATTAGTATCATAGAAAAAGGGTATCAACCACTATGCTCAACAATTTCTTAATTTCAAAATAGCTGTTGAATAAAAAATCATGGACTAGCTTAGTGGCTGCTATGATCATATCATTACCTCTTGTCATAGCAATCACTATCTGTACAACTTTAGATCGATTGTAATTGTAAATGATTATAATGTTAACAAATTATCCATGTGTTACCTGGTGGAGCCAATTCTTGCAATGCTTTCCATTGAGAGGGATCAAGACTTTCTATTCTTATAAAAGAAAATGCTTAGCGACCGCCAACCTTCATTACTTGTTGAAAGGAATAAAGTAGCGACCGCTAGGATCAACCGTTTTAATTTTGATTTTATTTCTCCTAAAACAATATCTTTGTAAAATGCTTAGCAACTGGGCCATCATTCATTATTAAAGAAAAATCCTAGTGAATACACTACATTCCGTCGAGAGGCATCTAGTCTTATTTATTTCTCCTAAGATATATCTTTGAAAATTGTAAGCCATATTCGTTAGTATTAGAGAAAAAGGGTATCAACTGCTACACTCAACAATTTCTTAATTTCAAAATAGCTGTTGAATAAAAAATCATGGACTAGCTTAGCGGGTGCTATGATCATATCATTACCTATTGTCATTCTATTCTTTAGATCGATTGTAATTGTAAATGATTTAATGTTAACAAATTGATCGTAGTTACCTGGTGGAGCCAATTCATGCTTTCCATCGAGAGGGATCAAGACTTTCTTTCTTATCAAAGAAAATGCTTAGCGATGCCAACCTTCATTACTAGTTGCTTAAATAGAATAACGTAGTAACTAATGCTAGGCTCAACAATTTTAATTGATTTTCAAGACTTATTTATTTCTCCTAAGATATATCTTTGTAAATTATGATCCATATCCATTTCGTATCAAAGAAAAATCCTAGCGGCCGCTAGGCTTAACAATTTCTCAATTTCCAAGTAGCTATTGATTAACAACTCATGATATAGCTTAGAGGCCACCAGGATCCTTTCATTACCTCTTGTCGTAGTAATCACTATCTTTACATCTTTAGATCGATTGTAATTTTCAATGATTATAATTGTTTCAAATCGGCTGCACGTTACCTAGTGGAGCCAATTCTTGCACTATGTTCCATTGAGAGGGATCAAGACTTTCAGTTTGTATCAAAGAAAAGGTTTAACGACTGCTAAGCTCCATTACTAGTTGAAAGGAATAACGTAGCGGCTGCTAGGCTCAATAGTTTCTAATTTGTGAATAGCTATATTATAACAAACAATGGTCTAGCTTAGTGGCCGCTAGGCTCCTATCATTATCACCTGTCATTGTAATTGTATCATTTTGGGTGGACTTTACATGGCAGCCCAATTGTTGCACTACATATTTATCTCGTACAAGATATATCTTTGTAAATTGGAATCCATATATACCCCTGAGAGTAAGTGATATTTTTTGTAGTTTTGATAAGATAAATCATTGCAACATATAATTCACATCGGTTCTTATCAAATAAAATGCATAGCGACTGCTAAGTTGCTTTATTTATTGATTGAAATGACATATGGTCTGTTGTGCACAACAATTACTTAATTTGGAAATAGCGATAGAATAAAAAATCATGATATAGCCTAGTGACCGCTAGCTATATACCAATACCTCTTGTCATTGTAAACACTATCTTTACAGCTTTGAGGTGCTAGTGTTTTTCATTGTTTTAATGCAAAAAACACCTTCTGGGATTTCAGAATTTTCATGCCACGTGTCATCGTTTTACTGGTAGCTATTTATATTATAATATCGTGGTTTCATATAGTTTCAAAATATTTTATATTCGTTTCTTTACATTTAAATTTCATGATAAATGTGTCAATTATAATGTTTTCTAACTATTAGGTTCAAAACATGCCACATGGCACAATATAATTGGATAATTATTTTTCATTTGCGCACTACATCTAACATTGTATAGGTTGATTTTGATTAAAAAAATGTGCCTATACATTCATACACTTTATTTCATTTGTTTTATTATAATATTATATGTTTTATTGTGTTTCAACTATTTTAAGCTATAGCCACGTGTGTGTTTTATTGGTTGTTATTTATATTATAATATCGTGGTTTCATATTATACTGTTTCTTTACATTTTAATTTCATAATAAATGTGTCAATTATAATGTTTTCTAACTATCAGGTTCAAACTTACCACATTTAATTGGAGAATTATATTTCATTAGCACACTACATCTAACATTATCTAGGTGATTTTTGATTAAAAAAATAAAAATAAATGTGCCTATAAATTGATATAATTTATTTCTACTGTTTTATTATAATATTATAAGTTTTATTACGTTTCAACTATTTTAAGCTATAACCAATAATAAAAGGCGTTGTTTTCAATATCCTGCATCTTTTCTCAATGAGTGGCAAATTCAAAATTTGAATTGTGAATTCCCCCGCATTTTTGAGAATTTGAAATATCAATATTAACACAATTTCCCCGCTCTAATTTTCAATTTTTACACTTTTTTATATTTTCAAAATTTCTAATGTGGAATGTGCCGGAAAAAATATTAAATACCCCAGAGAACTAGTTTTTAGGGTTTTTGTTTTTTTGGTCTTGCAGAACAACAACTCGTGAAATCATAGAACAATACAAGCAAGCCGAAGATTACAGGGCCAAATGCAAGAATCCCAGTCATTTTGGCCAGGGAACAATCAGGCAGTAATTATAATCTCGTTTGTGGATTAACAAAAAGGGAACAATCAAGCAGTAACAAAAAGGGTGCTCACACACTAGGGAAGCAAAAGGGGTTGCGAAAAAATAGTGCAGATAGTTAGTTCGATGCAGCAGTTGGTGGTTTGAATGACATCACCAAACACAAAATAATCTCATATCTAAATAAGGTATTTATCAAAAATGTATACTATACTAAATGTGCACCTTTTTTATTACATGCTTGTTCAGTCGTTCTGTCTTCAACCAAATCCTATCTTTTTAACATTAGTTTATCCATGATTTTCCCTACAAAAAAGCACTTCGTGGCCCAACTCTGCTTACCAGTTCCTTCTGATCATTTTGTCAAATTTCCTTGTGCTTACTAGTTCCTATCTTTTTCATGTCAGTCCAACCCTACTTTTCCCTACGAAAACGTGATCCGTGGCCCAACTCTGCTTACCGGTTCCTTCTGATTGTTTTGTCACACCACCTTGTTCTTAAAGAAAACAAGGAATCTGTTGGGCCCCAACCAAAGAAAATTTAATCCCTTTTCAGCTCTGGTTTTTATTTCATTTGAACGCTTTCAAGTTTCCACCGATCTATGTCCCCCTCTGGATTGTTTTTCCCGATAATGATGGCCAGTCGCATAATCACTAGTTTTTAAAATTGTAATGTTTAACGAGACTCAAAATATTGTTTTGGTATTCGTTACGTCTACCTTTTTTCCTTTTAATATGATGATAGAAAACAACCCGAGGTAAATATTTCATTTTACATTGTTTATATGGTTTCTGCGTTGACTTTGTGAGAAGATATTCGAGATTAACAAAATGGTTAAAAAATGTAAAATCATATTAGGTTTTCAATTGTGAGATAATTTTTTGTGCAATGGAAGGTTAAACATATTATATATATGCCTAAATTTTATATATAAAATATTATAATCACTATGTATTTAAATTTATATATTAAATATTTCAATCACTATGTATCTATGTATGTTAGTCATGACGATATAATTATTTTAAAACAATATTATCAGTAGGCCACGTATTATTGGCAGAAGATAGAGTGTTGGCATATATATTAATTCATTAGGGTTTTGTGGAAGGCCAAAATATTATTAGTCTCTATGAAAGGCCACAAACTAATATTATTTGGATATTAGTTTCTAGTAATTTAACACATTAATGAATTATATTATTCATATAGGTTATGGATATTAGCAGTCGCTAGGATTTAACAAAAATAAGAAAGCTATTGCAAGCTTAGTGACCTTAGGGTATAACACAATACCATATTTGTAGCTTAGCAATCGGTACTCAATAACAGATCTCATGAAGTTATACGTCGCTAAGACACTACCACATCATAATATTTGGAACATAGCGGTCGCTAGGATTTAAAAAATAAATTAAAGATATTTCGAGTCTAGCATCCGCTAGGTATTGCCAATAACATATTATTTGAGCTTAGTGGTTAGCAAAATAAAGAAATATATTTAAGCTAGGTATTTGCAACAAAGCTTAAAATCGCTAATAAAGTAAGGTAGTATGAAATTAGTGGCCATTATGTACTGCCACAACATAATATTTAAAACAAAGCTTTTGACAGGATTAAACATTTTAAATGAAATTGATTTGAGCTTAGCGGTCACTAGCCTTTACAACGATGTAATAATTTAATCTTAGTGTTCGTTAGGATTTAACACATAATATTTGGGGCATAGCAGTCACAAGAATTTAACACATTAAATTAAGATTCTAGGAGGCTAGCATCTGCTATAATATGCATACTCATAATGTTTGCAAGTTGTTGGCAGTATGCTTTAACAAATCAAATTAACAAATTTTGAGCTACATGACATCTAGGTGCTTCCACAATAGAATATTTCGAGCTTAGATGTCTCGAGCATTTAACAAGATGAAGAATGAAATTTTTAGCTTAGTGTCCACTAGCTTATGTTGCAACATTTTATTTGAAGATATGTTGTTGCTAGGATTCAATGAAAAACAAGTAATATATTGCGAGCTTAGCGGCCACTAGGTTATGCCTCAAATTTATTTTCTAAGCTTAGCGATCAGTACTCAATAACATATATTATGATGTTATATGCCGTTAAGAAACTGCCACATTATAATAGTTGGAACATAGATATCGCTATGATTTAACAAAATAAAGAAATATATTGAGTGTAACGTCCGCTAGTTATTGCCGCAACATATTATTTGGTGGTTAGTGGTCGCTAGGATTTCACAAATTAAATTAAGGTAGTATGAAATTAGCAGCCACTATGTACTTCAACAACATAATATTTAAAAAAATATTTCTACAGGATTTAACATTTTAAATGAAATTGATTTGAGCTTAGTGGCCGCTAGCCTTTACAACGATGTAATAATTTAAGCTTAGCGTTTGTTAGGATTTAACACATAATATTTGGGGCATAATGGTCACAAGAATTTAACACATTAAATTAAGATTCCAGGAGGCTAGCGTTCGTTAGAATATGTGTACTCATAATGTTTGCAAGTTGTCGGCGGTATGCTTTAACAAATCAAATTAACAAATTTTGAGCTACATGGCATCTAGTTGCTTCCACAATAGAATATTTCGAGCTTGGATGTCTCGAGCATTTAACAAGATGAAGTATGAAATTTTTATCTTGGTGTCCACTATATTATGTTGCAACATATTATTTGAAGATATGTTGTCGCTAGGATTCAACTAAAAACATGTCAGATATTGCAAGCTTAGAGGACGCTAGGTTATGCCTTGAAAACATTTTCTGAGCTTAGAGATCGGTACTCAAAAATGGATATCATGAAGTTATACACCACTAAGACATTGCTAAAACATATTATTTGGAGCCTAGCGGCCACTAGGATTTCACAAAATAAAGAAAGATATTATAAGTCTAGCATTTGCTAAGTATTTCCTTAACATATTATTTTTACCATAGTGGTCGTTAGGATTTCACAAATTAAATCAAAGTAGTATGAAATTAGAGGCCTCTATGTATTGTAAGAGCATAATATTTTGAAAATATTTCTACAGAATTTAACATTTTAAATGAAATTGATTTGAGATTAGCAGTCGCTAGCCTTTACAACAATGTAATAATTTAGGCTTAGCGTTTGTTAGGATTTAACACATAATATTTGGGGCATAGAGGTCACAAGAATTTAACACATTAAATTAAGATTCCAGGAGGCTAGCATCTGCTAGAATATGCGTACTCATAATGTTTGCAAGTTATCGGTGGTATGCTTTAACAAATCAAATTAACAAATTTTGAGCTACATGACATCTAGTTGCTTCCATAATAGAATATTTTGATCTTTGGATGTCTCAAAAATTTAACAAGATGGAGTATGAAATTTTTAGCTTGACATTCACTATCTTATGTTGTAACATATTATTTGAAGATATGTTGTCGCTAGGATTCAACTTAAAACATGTCAGATATTTCAAGCTTAGCGGCTGCTAGGTTATGCCTCGAAAACATTTTTTGAGCTTAGAGATCGGTACTCAACAACGAATATCATGAAGTTATACGCCGCTAAGACACTACCACAACATATTATTTGGAACATAGTGGTTGCTAGGATTTAACAAAATAAAGAAAGATATTGCGAGTCTAGTATCTGCTAGGTATTGCCACAACATTTTATTTGTACCTTAGTGGTCACTAGGATTTCACAAATTAAATTAAGGTAGTATGAAATTAGCAGCCTCTACATACTGCAACAACATAATATTTAAAAAAATCTTTCTACAAGATTTAACATTTTAAATGAAATTGATTTGAGCTTAGTGGTCACTAGCCTTTACAATGATGTAATAATTTAAGCTTAGCGTTCGTTAGGATTTAACACATAATATTTGGGGCATAGGTCGCAAGAATTTAACACATGAAATTAAGATTCTAGGAGGCTAGCATCTGCTAGAATATGCATACTCATAATGTTTGCAAGTTGTTAGTGGTATGCTTTAACAAATCAAATTAACAAATTTTTAGCTACATGTTTTTAGCTTAGCATCCACTATCTTATGTTGCAACATATTATTTGAAGATATGTTGTCGATAGGATTCAACTAAAAACAAGTAGGATATTGCGAGGTTAGCGGTCGGTAGGTTATGCCTCAAAAACATTTTTCTGAGCTTAGCATTCGGTTCTCAATAACGGATATCATGAAGTGATATGTTGCTAAGACACTGCCACATCATAATATTTGGAACATAACGACCGCTAGGATTTAACAAAATATAGTAAGATATTTCAAAATTAGAGTCCGCTAGGTATTGTCGCAAAATATTATTTGGATCTTAGTGGTCGCTAGGATTTCACACATTTAATTAAGGTAGTATGAAATTAGTGGCCTCTATGTACTACCTCAACATAATAAGTTACGCTTAACATTCGTTAGTATTTAATGCATAATTTGGAGCATAGCGGTTGAAAGGATTAAACACATTACATTAAGATTCTAGGAGGCTAGAATTTTGAGCTACATGGCATCTAGGTGCTTCCACAATAGAATATTTCATTCTTAGATGTCTCGAACATTTAACAAGACAAAGAGTGAAATTTTAAGCTTGGTGTCCAAAAGCTTATTTTGCAACATATTATATGAAGATATGTTGTCGCTAGGATACTATGAACTCTTAGACTGTTAAGACACTGCCACATCGTAATAGTTGGAACATAATAGCCATCAAGATTTATCAAAATAGAGAAATATGTTTCGAGTACCGTGTGCTAGGTATTTCCGTAATATATTATTTGTAGTTTATGCCACAACGAAAAATTTGGAGCTTAGCGTATCAAAACAATAAATGCATGTTTAGATAAGTATAACAATTATAATATATACATGATCATTGTATCAATTATAAATATTCATTTATTAACATGTCATACATATCACATTACTTTCCTACCTATCTTAGATACTACCATTTATGATTCACTGTGGTTCTTCCTTAACTATGGGCTGTTGTTGATCTAAGACCATGGTTACGGTTGCTTCCAGGGTTTGTTGCTCTTGTTCTGGACCTGATTTATCATCTTGCTGTCATGACTCCTCAAAAGCTTTTTTGTAAATATGAATTTTTTTTTTAATCTTTTCCATATCTAGAATTGTGCTTCTATATAGCACAATAGACTTGTCAAGAAAATCCTTTTGACTACCACATGTTTTTTTGGCAATTTCCTTCAGAGTCTCTATTTTTTATATTTTTTCCCTTGTTTTGGAAACAATCTCAATGACATGCAAAGTTTCTCCTTTATTCACCTCATCTATTCTCCTTTGAAAATTAACCATGAATTACTGAAGGGATGTCGTGAAATCTTCATCAGAAACCAATGCATGGTTTCCTTTAAATATTTCCATGACTGAAGCTTCTATGAAAACATGATTTCCTCTAGAAATAATGTCATCAAACTACAAATAAATTTTTCTTACCTGTTCATTCCATTCCCTTAGTATTTTCTTTGTATAATTAGCATATGTTTGGCATATACCAATATAGTCCATGGTCATAATTGTAGGGTCTTTACAAATGCCTTTTTCAATGACCTACCCCATATGTGTTAATGTTTTCTACAATGATGTCATTCTTGTAATGAGTTTTTCATTTTTTTTCCAAGAATGGTTCTGCCTTCTCCTTTACATGGATGCAATTCTTTATATTATTGTATAAGCCATGCAATGCCTCTTCTACATCAGAAACTATGTCGAGAGGAACTATGGCCTTTAATTGAGTTTCAAGCTCTTTATTTCTAGCACATACTCCCCTCACTACTTCTATAACTGATTCTGCTATAGCCCTTATCAAGGATTTTAGATCTTCCTCATATTGCACCACTTGGGATCCTTTGGCTTTCCTTTTCTTTGTAAGAGTGAAGAGGTCTTCTAAAGTTTCATGCAAAACAATGGCTTGTTGTGTTGACATCTTCTTTTTGGTTACCCTTTTCATGGTTATCATCCTTTTATTGAATTCAATGTTCACTAAGGGATCCTCTTGTGCCTCCCAATCTAGATGTTCTTTGTAGGAAATTACGAATTGCTCTACCCAATTGTTTCTCACTTGTTGTGAAGTGGAGGGAGAAGATTGAGAGGGTTGCACTAGGGCTTCACTAGCTGTAATTTCAGTTTGCGTAGTCTCCTCTTCTTCACTTGATGAAGTTAAGGCATATGCGACCAAATTTGGAGCTTTATTTGGTTCAGACAAGACTTCTTGAAACTCAGATCAAGATTCATTTGGTGGAGATAAGGGAGCACAGGGTTGTTGTGAATGTTCTGAATACAAAGCTTACTTTCTCTTCATAGCCTCCTTTTTAATAATTTCTCTCAGAGGTGGAACCACCCCTATCTCCTTCATATTCTACTGAACAAGGATATCTTGTGTTTGGGTAATCCATACCCAGTCATTATCATCATGCATGTGAGCATACAATATATTTAATTGTCCTTTAAGTGAATTAAGGTGTTGGGAAACCCTTTTCCTTTTGTCATATTGCCTTAAAGGGTGTTTGGGGAGATGAAATGAATTTCTATGGGTCGAGGCAGCCTTTAAATCATGCCACCTATAAAACATTTTACATCCCACATAGACTGGGAAGGAGGGATGTGTTTTAAGCTTCTTCTCCTTACACTTTAAAGCAATACCATTGCAAATTTGATATGCAACCTCTTGTTCTGCCAATTTTTCTGGCACATAATATGGAAACTGAAAAGGAGGTGTAAGGATCCCCTTGATCATGATAACTGTATATTCTAGATAGAAGAATATGACACCCATTATCCTTATGGAAGTGAGGATGACATCAGATATTCTTGGTGTCGTTGTTTCATGTAATTGTTGGTAGAGAGAAGGATACAAATAAGTGCATATATCTTGAATATGTGATCTGAAATGATGGGCATACAAGTATGAATATTTCTCATTTACCTTCAAAGGGATCAAAGGATACCAGATTTGACAGAAATCTAGACATTTTAGAACACCAAAGACAACATCGAGAAGATAGGAAGCCATGTAAAATGATTTCCCTTTGTCGATGAAATTATTTCTTTGTCTCACTAAATTGAGACAGAGCACCTGACCTAAGGAGGGAATCTTGTTGTCATCAATAATAAAAGAAAAAAATGGGATCCAGGAAACATCCACCTTAGAGATTGATGAATTTCCATATAGCCTATTCATGAGTGCCATTGAAATGCTGACTCCTGTTCTAAATCTTTTAATAAGGATATTGGAAAGATTAGAATCATCCATATTATCTAATGGGTCAAATTCCCAACTCTATAAAACATGTCTTACTCTCCTTTGGGCCATCTAGGACTCAACTGTGTTTGAGTTGTACAAGTAGTCTGACTATGGAAGTTTATAATAACTTTTGTATGCATTCCCAACAAACAAACCTATTCTCTTTTTCCCTGATTTAGAAAATAATGACAAATCCTTGGACTTGGCATGAAGTAGATAGGAAGCAATCACTTCCAGAAATGGAAGAACCTCTGGTTTAACAAAAATTAAATGGAGACCAACTCTTTTTATCACCCTTATGTCTCAAAACCATAGCGCTTTCTCTTATGGTATACCCATTATGTCTATGACATCAACATCAACACTTTCATTTTGAACTCCAGAATATAGAGATGAGTAATGCTGAAATTCATCATGTAAGGTAGATGAATCAAACACTATATCTCTTATTACTCTGTCATCCTTGTTGGAATATAAATAAGTATCTACCATCGACATTGGCTACTCTCTCTCCATGTTGAAAAATTAAAGGGCCACGAATGCTGCATACATCATCAACAAAAACAATTACTGAGACAAATGACGTAATTGATTTTATGACAACATTCATATGTCCCTTACTATGAATATTAGGTAAGCTTAGAAAATAATTTCCACATAAAAGATAGAAGTGTTGATCCTAGTGGTCGCTAGGGTCAGCAATTACTAAATATTTAGATCTTGGCGGTTGCTGGGGATTATTCACAGACTTACTATTAATGGAATGAGAAAAGTGTGACTGTACATGCACCATTGAGGGGTCAAGGTATACGTAGTTTTAACCATGGTGTTTTCTAGGCTTCACTCCATTAAAAAATACTAATGCAATGATTTAATTATGTCAATACAAACACTCTTGAGGCTTCAAGACTTACGTAGTTAAGATCCTAACGATCGCTAAGTTCAGAAACTATGCAAAATTTATCATAACAATTAACACGTAACATATTTTGGAAGGATTATCCATTGTCTGACAACCATCCACATTATGTAGATAACATGAAAGGAAAGTTTGAAAACATAGATGTTAGTGAGAGAGAGGATTTAAGTCGACATATGAATGGACAATTTTTAACATTACTTGTTGGTAATTAACACCAATTGAATGGACTAGCGTAAAGGCCATTAAGATTTAATTTTTCAAATTTTGAGTAGAGTGTGTGAGAAACAAAACACAATAATGGGTCCAGTGGTCACTAAGCAGAATTAAAAAAAAATGTTTAGTTGTCCCATAACACATTTTACAAATAATAACGTAAGCCCCCAAAAGACCTAACGAGTTTTATTTGAAATTGAGCATTGGAGTATGCTGTAATTCACATCCGTTCATATCAAAGAAAACACTTCACCACCAAGAAGCTCCATTACTAATTGAAAGGAATGACATAAAGACCACTAGGATTTTCTAGTTCTTAATTTAAAAAGAGAGATAAATTAGAAAATCATTGTCTAGCCTATCGGCCTCTAGGTTCTTGACATTACCTCTTGTGGTTTTAACCACTATCTCTACACTTTTGAATTGAAGAAAAATCCTAGCGAATGCTACAATTTCTTAATTTCAAAATAAATATTGAATAAAAAATCATGGTCTAGCTTATTGGTCGCTATGATACTTTCATTACCTCTTGTCATAGCAATCATTGGCTGTAAAACTTTAGAATGATTGTAATTGTCAATGACTATAATTGTATCAAATTAGCCACACGTTACCTAGTGGAGCCAATTGTTGCACTACTTTCCATCGAGAGGGATCAAGACTTTCTCTTCGTATCAAATAAAATGCTTAGTGACCACTAAGCTCCATTACTAGTCTAGCTTAGCAGCTGTTGGGCTCCTATCATTACCATTTTCCATTGTAATCACTATCTATTCAACTGTGGATCGCTAAGTTCAGAAACTATGCAAAATTGTTCTTGAAAATTCACACGCAACATATTTTGGAAGGATTATCCATTGTCTGACAACCATCCACATTGTGTAAATCTAAGTCTGTCAATATAAGCAATCTTGAGGCTTCAGGACTTACGTAGTTCAGATCCTAGCGATGGCTATGTTCAGCCACAACGAAATATTTAGAGATTGGTCATGTCTATGTATTATCCACCAGAAAACTATTATTAGAATGAGAAAATTTTCTCCAATATTTGAATTGGTGGGGTGTCAAGATATACGTAGTGTTGATCTTAGCAGTCACTATGTTCAACCACAATGAATTATTTAGAGATTCGTTGTAAAGCCCAACTATTATTGTGATGAGTAATAAAACACTAATCCTTGCACTACTGAGGGGTACAGAAACAAGTATTTATGATCCTAGCGATCACTAGGGTCAGCCGCAACATATTTTTTAGAGCTTAACGGTTTATAAGAATCATTAACAAATAAATATGTACTTCTTATCGTAGTTGTTACTACGATCAGCCACAATGATATACCTATAGCTTAGCGGTCGTTAGGCATCATTAACAAGAAAACTACTAATGCATTAACAAGAAAATATATAAAGCTTAACGGTCAATAAAATCCACCTCGACAAAATATTTTGAACTTAGTGTTAGCTAAACACCATTTAATGGACATATATAATTGACTTACAAAAATTGTTGTAATAGATGTATTCATAAGGGATCAACGTTTACTTATGTCTGATTAGTTCATTACAAGATCATGAATATGTCTCATTGCTAGGCATCACTCATAGACTTACTATTAATGGAATGATCGAAAGCACTACTATACAAGCACCACTGAGGGGTCAAGATATACATTTTTTTAACCATGACATTCACTAGGCATCACTCCAGTAAAAATATTAATGCAATGAGAAAATTCTGTCAATACAAGCACTCTTGAGGCTTCAAGTCTTATGTAGTTCAGATCCTAGTGGTCGCTAAGTTGATCAACAACGAAATATTTAGAGATTGGCCGTATCTAGGATTTTATTCACAGGAAAACTATTATTAGAATGAGAAAAATTTCTACATTCTTTGAACTGGTGGGGGGTCAAGATATACATAGTGTTGATCTTAGTGGTCACTAAGTTCAGCCACAATGAACTATTAAAACCTTCTCCATATCTAGGCTTATTTCAAAGCACAACAATTATTGCAATGACCAAAAGAATGCCAATCTGATCACTACTGAGGGGTACAGACATAAGTATTTCTTATCCTAGTAGTTGCTAGGGTCAGCTGCAACATAGTTTTTGGAGATTAATGATGTATAAGAATCATTAACAAATAAATATGTTCTTCTTATCCTTCCTGTTACTACGATCAGCCACAAGGATATACCTATAGCTTAGCGGTCATTAGGCATCATTAACAAGAAAACTACTAATGCATTAACAAGAAAATATATAAATCTTAGTGGTCAATAACATCCACCTGGATAAAATATTTTGAACTTAGTGTTAGCAAAACACCATTCAATGGATGTCTCTTTAATTAATTATAATTGTATAATCTCCCAGGTCATTAAATATCACAATGAGTAGTCAACACATACAAAATTATGTTCCTAGTGGTCTCTAAGGTCAGCCACAACAAAATATTTACAAGCTTAGCGGTCACTATGATCAACATCTAAAAAATATTTTGAACTTATTGTTCATCATACATCATTCACTGGACATCTATTATTGAACTGAGAAAAGAGTTGCATTACATGTTTTCTTCAGGGGTCACACATTGCTTAGCTCTCATTAGTTTGTTCCACGAATTTGTTTGAGCCAAGTGTTGCACTAGATACCCTCGTGAGGGATCAAGCCTTAACTAGTTCTCATACTATTTACTATAAGTTATTGAAAGGAAGATAAAAATTCCACATTTTAATTATAAATGAAATCTCAAAAGAGATGGTGATCTATAATTAGTTAGTAAATGAAGTCTCAAAGGCCATGGTATAATTCTAATAAATATAATGAACACACTCTTTGTAGTGTTAGTATGAAAATACAGACTCTGAACCCTATGTATAATCTCCTTTGTTATTAAACCTCATAATTTTTCATGATATCACATCTCCCTATTTCCATATGCTTATTGTCACATTAAGAAAGAAAATCCATGACATCTTATAATTTTTAGTGTTGATATATCATTAGCTAATTTAACTAAAACAACCAGAGCCTATAATTTTAATCTCTAAATGTTGTATATGTCTTTCCAGAACTATCAATTAAGTGAAACATTATTCAAAATATTGTTTAGCCTAACTTCTCAAATAGTAGGTTTTATAATTCCCTGATTCACTGTTTTTCAAAGAGGAACCTACATAGACGGAACTCTTTGCATTTTTGCTTTGGCAGTCACATATATGTTTTTTAAATAAATTATTTCCAACAATTTCCTTATGTAATCAAACAATTACTGTAAACAAGAAAACAATTATTTGTGTTACTATTACTATTTCATCTACTGGAAGTTACTATCATTATTTCATTACTACAATTTAATTTAAAATGAAATGTCTATAGAAACTGGCTGCTAACAGTCCAAAAGCCCTAAATGATTAACAACCCTAACTGAACAAAATCTATTTTCTAGCCTTTTCAGCAACACCCATTTTGTTCACTTGTAATCATTGATGTCCATGTCAGGTATTTTAAGAATCATTTTCAGTCCTCTTGCGAAAAAAATACCCATAACATGTTTTACATTACTCGCAAGTGGGGTACACACATATTTAGAAAATCATTTAGGGATCGGAAAAAGAATGACAGAAAATGATGTCAAACCCTATCAGTTGAGAAGTGTTTGTCAAAGAGCAGTTAAATAATAGATAGATTTGACTACTGGATGTAGAGAAAATAGGGTTTCATTGAAAAGGCTACGAAATATTCTACATTCATAGAATTTCAAAAATTTGGAAGGAGCAAAGGTGAGAATGCATACCATTTTTGACACCTTCACGAAAACAAACTGTTCTCAGAATTTTGGCAATCAAAAGGTGATCAGATTTTCCAATGAATTATTATGCTTATTGAGGTTTACCCTAACACTAATGTTCTCGCCAGAAGCCTCACAAATTTAAGTGTCCTTGAAATATACTAATAAATGACAATCTATAATTACATGGAACCGACACTTCCAACCACCACTTTCTTCGGTGCATGAATTACAAAAGACACGTGGTTGCCATTAATTTGATTTATATTTAATGGCTATCAAATGGCACACATATTTTGAATATCACGTGAACTTTACTTTGTTTGGTTAATGGCCAATTAATTTTAGGGGAACCAAAATATTAACCATATATGCCACATGCAAAAATTATCAATATTAACAACAATATCATCAAAATAACACCATGCTCATTGTCAATTTTATCATCTTTAAATTACATAGTGAGTATATAAGTATTCCATACTTTGACTATACTACCAATGATATGTGGTTCAATTGATGTCTCACATATTGAATTATCATATTTCGAATATCGCACAAACTTTACATTATTTGGTTTAATGGCACTCACAAATATTAACCATATATGCCACACACAAATATTATCAAAATTATCAACATTATCAACAAAAGAACACCATGCTCATTGGAAATATTATCGTCTATAAATTACATAGAGAGTATATAAGTATTCCATACTTTGACTATACTACCAATGATATGTGGTTTAATTGATGTCTCACATATTGAATTATCATATTGTCCTAACAAAAATATACATGTTTACGACATAATTTTAAAATTGTTTTGTTACACAAAAAATATCTTCGGATGTGTGTGTCAATGATCTTGGTGGCACCCATGATGTTGATTGTTGGAATTGTTCTGAAATAAAAAGGAAGAATGCAAAATAGAGAAGTATTAGCTAACTCCAATGCATGATATTTTTTCTTACACAATGTATACCATATTTTAAGATGGAATGAATGATGCAATACTATATTACTATGGTTAAAAAATTATAATTTACTTGGGTAAAAAGACTTGTGACTTGAAGTTGTACATCCAATATTTTCTCCATTAGCTTTCTCTCTTGTTCCATTCTTTCACGCTCATGTTGAAGCCTTCCCTTCTCAATTTATTTCAATGTCTGACACAATAGATGCATGCTATTTTCAATTACCTCTTTCAAATCTCCATAAGAGTTTATTTTTCTCTTCACACCTTTTCTCTGAATTCCATTTTTATTCAAAGGGATTTCTATCTTTGCTCCTTCCAAATTTTCAATGTTCATAGAAGGGATTTCTGATTTCCCTCTCATGTCTTTTTCAGAAGTAGAAGTGGTTATGTTAACCCTCTCTTTTCCATTAAAACCAATAACCTTGTGTGTTTTCTGTGTAATGCGATCCATATCTTCATAGAAATTCCATGTCGAATGTGTTTCCAATGTTGTGTTATCCAATTGTTTCTCCTTCTTGAGGGTTTTCTTCAACCTGTTCATCTTGTATTTGCATTGCATACCAGTGAATGTTTTTCCACATACTTGATTCAAAGCATCTGCTATATTATCCCAATGTTTCTTTCTGAGTTTTCCATGGTTTAAATGTTCGTACACCTCTTCATATTTTGAAATAAATGTTTTCACATCATATTTTGACCACAACTCTTCTTTTTATTCTTTCATCAGCTCCTCATTATTTCTATCTCTTTCATATGCATGGGTTATAGAAAATGTTTATTCTAATTTTGAATCATCAACAATCATCAACAATATATGGATAATTTAGATCAATTTTTGAATGTCAAATGCAAGGACCCAATTTCTATGCGTCACTTGTATTCTCTTACAAATTTGAGACACTATTTTCATCTAAGTTTTGCACGCAGAATTCATTTACATGGTATTTCTTAGATGTGTTGAAAAAACCATATTATCTGCATAGTTTCTTGGAGTTGATTTGAAAACTTGGGATTTGAAACGTGAAAACAAGGAAAATGGTGATATTTCCATGTCCTGCAAATTTATTAGTTACTATAAACAGTCACAAATGAAACAATTTATGTACTCCATATTTTATCTAAACTTAATTTCATTTTTCATTTTCTAAAAATAAATATACAAGGGGTCCCGAGCTCTATAAATTCACATAATCAAAACATGTGGAGAAACATTGAAAATTGGTTAATTACCTACTAACAAATATAATATTTATAATCACTGTGAAATGGGTGTATAAACTGAAATTATTAAAAATAAAATAACAATGCTTTACCTCTTTTAATTTTATGTAACTTTGTTCTTCCCCCATTTGTATATGTGCTCCTTGTTTTGGTGTCATCACCTTCGAAATGAGTATACAATTTTCCATTTTATTGCATTAAATACAAACGTTAACAGAGTTTGTGTGGATTAAAATTTAATATTGTATCACTTAACATTAAATGCAATATGAAAAAATAAAAACATACTCTCAAGTGGCAGATTTTACATTATATGGTTTAATGGCCATTTAATGTTTAGGGAAGTGCAATATTAAATATGTAACATTTGACCTTCCAAAAAAGTGTAATTGTTATTGTATTATAAAAATCTTAATCTTTCCCCTACACTATTGTTTATGGATAAAATTATAAAGAATTAATGTAACATTTTTATAGCATAATTTTTAAGGTATGAAATACTAAAATTTTACATTGTTTGAATTTTAAGTTTGACATACATATATGTAATTGAAATTAACTCTTTAATATTGACAAATATTAATAAAAACCAACATAGCATGTGTTACTTCTACTAAATATTATATATAATTATTAAAAATAAACTTATATTTATAAAAGATTACGTAAGATATAAATATATTAGAAACAATTAATACACATAATTGAATCAAAGCATATACCACCATCATTAATCCAATAAAGACTAAACTTCAATTCTATACCATAAAATAGACATATCTATACAATTAGAGAATTAAATACATGAATGATTTACTTCGACATTATATTAATGGCCCTAAATTTAAGTCCAAGAGGCCACTAGGATATAGAAAATTTTTGACTTGAATGGGAGGTGAAAATATGCCCTTGGATATGCGAGCGATCGCTATTCCAAGTGCGAATGCTCACACTTCATCTTGAAAATTCTCATACTTTGTCATGTGAGGTATCACACATCGATGTGCAAGGGATCACACTTCAAGGTGTGAGGTATTGGACTTCACACGTGTGAGGGATCGTACTTTGACGAGTGAGGTCGATCACACTTTGTCATCCTAGGGATAACACTTCATCGTGTGAGGAATCATCACTTCATAGATGTACAATGCCATGACTCTCTCGCACTATAGATGAGCTATCAATGTCATGTCCAAGTATGATTTTTTGAACTTGGAATTGCACTTGCTTGCACATTGAAGCATGATCACCAAATTCTAGCCTCCCATTCTAGTCAATATTTGAATTTTAGCGTGTAAAAAAAATATTACTCACAACGGTCGCTAGGCTATACAACTATTGAAAGCCATAGGGGAAAGAAGCCAATGACTATGCATAAGCCAATGATTGTGAGTGGTAATGTGTAGTATAGTACCACTAGTTGTAAAAATAGAAGTCAACATTTATAACTTTTATACTAAGAATTTAGAAAAAGGTAGCCAATAAGATGAGTAAAATCAAGTCACATGTACAAATCAGCCAATAAAATGGTGACACATAAGTTGTCCTGAAAAGGTGATTTCATTCACAAGCAAGGGCCAATATTAATTTTCTTTGTAATAAAAAGTACCTATTTTAAATCCCTTAGAAATATTTTTTCAACAAAATTTAAATGCACAAAATAAAATGCGTCCATTATAAAAATCTTAATATTTCCACTACACTATGTGTTGTAGGGATAAAATTATACACACAAAATCAGGATCTGAGGGTGTAATACAATTTTTTGTATGTTTAAAGATTTGGATTAAATGAGGTTTTAAAGATGTTCACATAAGATTTATATTTTTATTTTCTCATTGTGATTTTAATCATCCATACTAATGTTAAATATTTAAGTGTCCTTATTTACCAATTTTCTCTTTTTATTTGTGGATACAGATGAAAATTAACTTTTCTTTTGAATATGAAACACATGCGGATTTACTATCCAAAGGTGTGAATACTGCGGAGGGACTAGTTTATCCATCTAAAGATACACTCCATTGTAGAGATGTGGGGTATAGCTTATTTGTTGTCATAATAAGTACTATATTTAATGGTAGAGTGAGACTACCATACACAATTGATGATTGTGAAACCCTGGAAAAAAATTGAAAACAAGGGATGTAGTCATTTTTACTCTTATCACAAAAGGAAGAACCCCATGCATGCAGGCCTATCACCCAGCAAAAGCTGAGCGCTCACCCGAGGCATGTGCAGGTACCGAGTCTCTCTTTTATGTGAGTTTAGTGGGAAGCATTATCTATGATTAGTGTAAGAGTATTTAGGAAAGAAGTTGAGACATACAAGAACCATAGGGCTCAGAACGGCCTCCAGATCCTTGCAGTCACTTCAGACCGAGTGCTTTAACAGATTCCAGAACATATATTATAACAGAAAGAAAGATACAACCATTCATTTGTAGCATGAAAGGAAAGAGAACTCATATGAATGAAATATACATTAAACCCATTGATATTCATATCTATTTATAACAGGTAACCTCAATATATTCATTGGTTCATTACAGAGTGTCACAGAGAGTAGACCACAGTCATGCGCATCACTGGACATATGTAGCTAAGCTAAGAGAAAAGAAAAATAACAACTCCATGCTTAGTACATACTTTACTGAACCAGAATATCCACTCATAGCAATTCTGTAGAGCTTCACTTACTCTCTAACCCGTTATTCCCTATGTATATCCAAATGATATATCTTTTTGTGTGTGTGTGTGTGTCTTTTCTGTGGTAGGCACTTGTATTTATCACTTTCCCGGGCTGCCAACTCACCTTTCCGCACCCTCAGATCCATCGCCAAGTGTCGAATGTGGTCCTCCATGCGAGCATGTTCCTTCAGGCCTGAGCTCTCCACTCCATCTCATGATGATCTTCTAGAAGATTCCATCTGGGGCATGCTCTTTCCTGGGCCAACCTGTTTCCAGGCTGGCATCTTATCCGCATGCAACCAATCACGCTTTTCACGTGTTCTACCTTGGGCACTCAAATTGGCTAAGTCCCAAACCTCCTTTCACACGTCGCATGTGCTATTTGCTTCCTTAAGCCTTTCTCTTGCACGCTTTTTCCTTGCACCATTCTATAACTGGGATCCCGCACGCCTAAGCGCCTTCATACTTGGTCAATATTCCAGGGGCCCAACATCACCCCACACTACGCCTATTCTCCATCCTCAGAAACATTTTACTTGACCAAGATGCAAGTTGTTTTATGGAACCAAGATGTAGACTTATACTTTACAAAATGAATAAGGAATGAAATAATAGGGGAAAGAATGAAGAATGGGGGGGGACATCAATTCAATAGGCTGGGAAAGTCCTTTTGTAGATCTACCTCCAACTTGTTCCACACTTCGACCTCGCCCTTTGCCTTCTGGCATAGGTCACCCACCAGGGTGCTCACTTCATCAAAGCTTAGGCCAATTCCCTAGGTGCCCAAAGTGTCCACAATCTGCTCCATTTCCTTACCCAGGTCTGTGAGTTTATCCATTCTTCTGGTAATTTGGGGGTATAGTTCCTTCAGCCGGGCCTTAATTGAGCTCCTTAAAGCCTCAATTACCTCTGATTTCTTTTCTACCTCGGCTAGAACCTTGTCCCTCTCTACCCTATTCCCTTTATTCTTTTCTTGGAACTCTTTCATATCTGCTTCAAGTGTGGTGACCAAGGAGCTTGCCACCTTATCTCTATCCACGCATGTGTCATATGCGGCTTCTACAGACTAGGAATCAACCTTAATCTCTGCGAGTACTTGGTTTTACTCAGCAACAGTTGCTACTACCTTCAACCAGTCTTCCTCTTTCAAGTGTGCGGCCAATTTTTCTGCAGATTCTAGTGCCAAGGGTTGCCTCTCCATAGTGAGGATGCGCATTAGGTCTTCTAAGCATTCTAAAGTTGATGTGTACCTCTGAGGGATTGGCATTAGGTCTAGGTGCTTTAATATGATGGCACTCTTGATCAACTCCACCTTCTTGTAGACCTCCTGCACCTTTACTTTTTCTTCCTTTAACTCACGCCTTAACTGTGCGCTGATTAATTCCTCTTGTTTTAAACTCTTGGCCTTCTCTGCCAGTTCTTCCTCCTTCCCCAACTTCACCTCCAATGCTCTGATTCTATCATTTCACGTGAACAGCCTAGCCTCGGTCTCGACCGTGACTTTGTTTAGAGCATTGCATACTTGCTCATCTGAAATTTCCTGAGCATTTACTAAGGGGTTGTCTCCCTTAGACTCTGGCAATGTGATGAGCACTTTCTAGTAGACTTCAAAGTCTAGCTTGTCAATGTGTGACTCGAACACCCAAGAGAGCATCTTCTTGGTCCTGGGGTATGTGCCATACTTTTCAAAATACCCCATGGCTAGGAGCCTTTCCATGGGTATGGTGCTTTGGAACCGTGCATGTAACACCTTCTTTGTGTCATCCACATAGCCCATTACCTATCTCTATTATTGTATCTAGAGTTCTTCTGCCCGAGCGCATGCCTTTGGGGAAGCTAACTATCAGAGTGGGGCCTCCTAGGCTGTCATGTTCCTTTTCAATGCTCTCCTCCTTCCCTTCCTTAAGCACTATGTCCGCGTTGCACTCTAACTCTTGGTCTACAAGGGCTTTGAGCATCTTTTTCACTTCTCGCTCTGCTACCTCAGTAATCTACTCTTTTGTAAAACTTATGGCTCCCTGCTTCTCCTTGGCATCCTTCTCATATGCCTTCGTGTCTTCGGTGCCTTCCTCATCTTGTGTGCCCTTGCGCCACACAAATACAAAATCTTGCTTCTCCTCTCCACTCTCTTCCTCTGAGTCATAGACACTAAACACATGTGGCTCCTTGTCTTTCTCAGGCTCTTCTTCCTCGTCATCATCTCCTTCACTCTCATCTTCTCCTTCTCCCAAGTATTTCTCCAAGCTATTCGGTCACCTCTGAGTCAGCTTCTTCATCCACCCTCTGCTTCTTCCTAAGAGGTGGCTTCTGATCAGGAGATTCGGCCTTCTCTTCTTCCTTTGGTGATTCTTCCATGGTGGTGGGTTGCTCGGGTGCCTCTACTTCTGGCATCTTCTCCTTCACTGGAGACTTCTTTCTCTATATGTAGGTGCTTGGCTTGGTGCTTGTAGATGGCATGCTCACTTTCTGAGCAGTCGGCACACTTGGTGCTCCTTCCTCTCCTCTGCCTCTCTTCTTAGATGTTGGCTTCTTCTTCCCCAAGGGGTCTTCAGGTATGGAGATTTTGTCCTCCAAATACACGCCCTTTTCGAACTTCGGCCTTATGCGCATGTACATGCATGTGATCCTCCAGTGATGGGAAGTGTCATCGGCCTAGTCATTTGGATCTCATGTGACACGTACTTCTCACATGTATGTGCTTCTTACCACCTGGGGTAATTCAGCTTCTTCCTCATCTCCCTGTGTTCCTGGTCCAACCTTCCTAGTTCCAGCCTTAGCTTCTTTGATTCTTTAAATCTGTTTACTCCCGCTTGGAAGTATTGGGCAGTGAACGTGAAAGGAAGCTTGCACCAAGGGCTCCATGATTCATCAATAAGCTTGAATCTGCCCAAGCAGTAGTGCTGGTACACCATGAACTTAGCTTCTCCCTCAGTGGCTGCTGGGAGTTGTTTAGGGATCCTCCACTCTACCCCGAATGCATTCCTCAAGCACGTATACCACTTTTCCAGCCGTGCTTTGTGGGGAGCCATCATTGTATCACAAGCATACTTCTCAAACCTCTTCGTGGGTGAAGGGTCTTTGGTTGGGTACTCCCACATGAACTTGTCTGATGCATCTGGACACTCCAATTTCTATGAACACTATGGTGAGCAAGACATTTCCAAAGAGGATCCTGTCCCCTTCCTTTCATGCACTTAACAATCTCCTCTGCAATGTACGTGGATAAGTTGTATATAGTCCCCTCTGCAATCTTCCTGCAGACATGTAGCCAAGGTTTGTTGACCTGCGTCCATCTTTCTTGGCCATTCAGCTTAGTCACCAGATGCATGGCCATCTTCATAACGGGGTCCTTGATGTCTAAAATATCATAGTACCGTGACCCTTTCTTGCAGGCATACTCAGTGACGGTCTCTTGAATAGCCTCCTTGTCACCAAGGTCATCTTCTAGGCTATCTCCCTCACATATGAGGCCTGTAAATTGTGAAATCAACTGGGGAGTCATGCACATCTTGCGCCCAGCAAAGTGGAAATAGTCTTCATGCACCTGAGACATCAACCACTAGTACAAGTGATCTGGCTTCCCAAAATAAGGCAACTCATAGAGTTGCAACAACCCTGCCTTTGCCAATTTAACCTTAATGTCATCGTCATATATGGGCAAACCTTCAGGTGTTCACTTGTTGGTGGGGCGTACCAATTCCAATGCCATTTCTTTCTCTATGGTGTTTGTGTAGTGATTATAGTCACTAACAGGTATGCTTCTCAAGTGGGATTCCCATTCCTTTCCCATCATCACCCCATCTGGGTATTGCATCTCTGCATACCATTCTTCATTTGTGTCTACTTCAGGTTCTGGTTGTTTAGCCTTAGCTTTTCCCTTTCCTTTCTTGGGTGCCATGGTCAAGGTATTTTTATCACTCCTACCCTCTCTTTGTTACTCTGTCTTTCTTCTCCCAACCTTCAATCTCAGATCCGTGATATAACTCTTCTAAACCATGCCCTAGTTTGTCGAACCCTAACTTGGATAAACTCTTCACAAGACAAGTGCCTTTTCAACTCCTTCCACGCCTGTGTAATTCCTTCTGGTCCACAATCTCAAACTAGATCTTTGCATTTTAATCACACAGATCTTCCACTCGATCAAATCTGAAAACCCTAGTTTATAACACTTCACTTATATCTCCAACTCTTCATTTACGCAAAGTAAAAATGAGAGTGCCCCAACCCTTTATTTATAGTTTTTCCTTTTTCTGATCATTAAATGTTACTCTACCTACCCCCATTATTTGTTCATTTAATGTGGATTTTTCAAACAAAGTCTATCTTTAACGCCTTCACTCATGTGCCCTTCCTGCGTGAAAACTCCTCCAACCTTCTAGTGCGCAACCCAACCAACCTGACAGGAGACTCTTGCGCACACTTAACCTGCGCCGAAGGCACTTCTTCTATCCAGATTCTTGCTTTCACCTACCTCATGTTGCTTTAACTGTGCTTCCTTTTCCTTTGTATGTGGGATCTACAAGTAGCTTTATCCTGGCACCAACCATTCTATCTTTTCTCTTCATCTACCTCTTTCAACCGGGCTACACAACAAGAATCTTCAACACAACTTCCTTGGTACTTTTAATCACGTGCTTCTTCACTTTTCTCCACCCCACACTTAAATGATGTGCGGTCCTCTGTGCACTCACAAATTCTCCAAAAATAGCAATAAGGTTACGGTGCCCAAGGCACAAAACCAAAACAACAACGCGAAAGGGAAACACAAGAAAGGGAAAATGCATAAAGGAAACTTCTAAACTAACTGGAAAAACTACCTTATTTACAAACACCAAGAAGACTTATTTATAGTAGGGCTTCAGCCTACTGCCATTGAAGTGTCTAGGCAACTTCATCCCATCCAGCGCTTGTAACTAGCATGTGCCCGAATCAAGGATGTACGAAATTGTGTAGGGACCCAACCAATGGACTTTCAACTTTCCAGGATGGTGCAGAAACTTGGAATCATATAGTAACACCATCTGCCCAACCTCAAACTTCTTGTTTCTAATGTGGCGATCATGCCAAGCCTTTTGCTTTGCCTTTTCCACTGTCTGGCTCCATCGGGCAAGTGATTGTCTCTCATCTAGTTTCATTAGCTCATCAATCCTTTCTTCCAGCACTTGTTCATCGGCTAATCCTCCTGCATGTGCTATTCATAGAGAAGGTAACATAAATTCAACTGGTAAAATGGCTTCCATGCCAAACACCAATTGAAAAGGTGTGGCTTTATTTAGTCTTTTATATGTTGTTCTGTAAGCCCATAACACTGCCGATACTTTGTCATCCCAATCTTGTCTTCCAACATCACAAATTTTGGTCAAGGTATGACTCAATATTTTGTTGAATGCTTCCGTGGTTCCATTTGTCTGTGGGTGATAGGGTGTAGTTTTGTGATGAGCCACCATGAACTCTGATAACAGGATCCTCATGGTCTCATTCAGAAAATGTGTACCCCTATCACTGGTCAAACTCAATGGACATCCATACCTCATGATAATGTTCTCCCATAAGAACCTTGCCACTGTTGCTGCAGTGTAATCTTTAGTTGGGGCTGCCTCTACCCACCTTGTGAGATAATCTATGCAAGTGATGACATAACGTGACCCAGTCCTATGCGTTGCTGGTGCAATAGGTCCTACAAAATCTATCACCCATTTTTCAAAAGGCTTCGTGCTAGGGATAGGGTGTAAAGGCATTTCATCTCTCCTTCCTAGTTTGCCAATGCGCTGACAGTGGTCACATGCTTTACAATAATCTCTACAATCCCTGTACAAGGTTTCCCACCATAATCCTGCCATTAATATCTTACGCGTGGTGGCATCACCTACATAATGCCCACTTGCACTTCCTCCGTGTGCTTCCTCCATGATGGCCAGGCACTCATGCTCTAATACACACCTGTGCAAAACTTCATCTCATCCCAACTTGTATAAGTCTCCACTAATCAACATGTAGGGTGCGACGTGTATGGCCAACTGCTTCTTCTCCAATGCCTTCATTCCATCCGGTGCCACACCTTCTTTTAAGAATACTGCAATCTCCTCCAAATCTAAGGGTGCGCACCACAATCTAAATAGTTGGGCATCTGGCATTGCTTCCTCAATACTTTGCATCCTCTCCTGAATCAATCCTTGACAGATGATCAGGCCCATAGTTGCTTTTTCTGGGCTTCACTACAACGGTGAATTCAAACTCTTGAAACAACAACACCCATCGACATATGTGCCCTTGAAGAATGGGCTTGTTTACTAAATACTTTAATGCCATGTGGTCGGTGTAGAATACAAAGGGTGTTGCCAGTAGATACTGTCTAAACTTGAAGAGTGCGTAGATCATCGACAATGCCTCGCGCTTGGTTGTGGTATAATTCTGCTCTGCTGGTGTCAGCTTCCTGCTTGCAAAACTGAGAGGATGATCAACAACCCCTTCACCTGGTTGTGCAAGTACTGCTCCAATGGCGGTCCCTGAGGCATCTACATGGACATGGAAGGGCTTGTCCCAAGAGGGAAAATGTAAAATAGGCATGGTAATAAGCCTATCTTTTAATGTATCAAATGCCCCTTGCTATGCCTCTCCCCAATGGAAGGCACTTTTGTGTCTAAGCAGCTCCTCTAAAGGCATGGTGATCTTGGCATATCCCTTAATGAATTTTTTGTAATACCCCATATGCCCAAGGAATCCATGCACTGCGCTCTGGCTAGTAGGCTCCCTTAACCCCACAATAACTGCAACCTTGGCGGGATCTACCAGCAAGCCCTCCTTACATATGATATGCCCCAATAAGGTCCCAAAGGGTGTAGCAAACACACACTTCTTAATGTTGAGGGATATCCTCAACTACCTACACCTCTCAAACATTAATCTCAAGTTGTCACAATGGTCCTTAACCAGACCATATACTGTCCAATCATCCAAATAGACCTAAATAAATTTATGGATGAAGTCCTGGAATGCTTGCACCACTATGCGCGAAAAAATAGTAGGTGCATTCTTCAACCCAAAGGGCATGACCGTATATGCAAAACTTCCCCATTCGGTGGTGAAAGTTGTCTTCTTTTGGTCTTCCTTTGCAATCCAGACTTGGTGGTACCCTAAAAATCCATCCGTAAAGGAGTAGATTTCACGCCCAGTGACTCCTTCCAAAATTTCTTCAGTGAAGGGGGTTGGAAATGGATCAATGACACAAACTACATTCAATTCCCTATAGTCCACACAAATCCTAATCCACCCATCCTTCTTGATGTTGATTACCATCAGACTTATCCACTCTGATTCTTCCACTACCTCAATGATCCCAGAAGCTATCATTTTGTCTATCTCCTCCTTAACTTTCATGTGTAAATTGGGATTCATCTGGTAGGGCCTTTTTCTAACCGGGCGCGCACCGTCCTTCAGTTTTATCTTCATCTCCCCCAAGGAATGGTGAATGCCTTTGAGCTCATGGTACCCGCGTGGGAATAAATCCTCAAATTCACATAGCAGATCAATGATCTTTGATACTTCCTTCTCTGTCCAGTAATCCCCAATAATAGCTTCCTTAGGTTCTTCTTCTGAACCGATGTTAACTTTCTTCATCTTTAAAGGCTCATGGTAGGCACGCACATGAGCATCTACACTATCCACTACCTCGTGCATCCCTACAGAATGGCTAACATCTAAGCTTTTTGATTCCTCTCCATCAATCACATATACCAACTTTCCCTTCTCCTTTTCCAAACACGCGTGCTCAAGCTGTAACTCTTCTGTTTCCTCAACTTCTTCAAAGCATGCCCCTATACCTGGTTCACCTAATAATTCTAATAGCCTATCTTCCGTTCTGGCACTATCCCCCATGGTAAGGCACTTGATACCCTACAAGGCCTTATCAATCGATGGCTTGGTACTCCGATACTCAAAGGTTTGAATAAGGTCAGCCGCGAGCTCCTGCCAATTCCTTGTCTGGTGGTGTGTCTCTGAATGAATGTACCATGCATGCGCACAACCCTGCAGTGTAGAATACAACTTGTGCACCCAGAGGGATGGTGGAAAAGCTTCTGCGCCTTCTCTCTAGACCCATTCACACTCCTGGATATGGAAAGAGGTGGGCTCCTTCCCATGGTAGTCCTTGATGATGGTGGGTACATTACTCCTAGAAAATCTGATAGAGAGAGAAATTCTTACCTCGCGCCACTCTAAAAGGCTCTCCTGATGTGTGGCCCACCAACGAGTTGTTGTGCCAAGCAAGACATAACTTAACATCTCCCTCCATTCCTTCTCATTCTTCCACTGAGCTTCTACCTCCTGTAGAAAGATCTCAGGGAAGGCTCCTCCTGAATACTTGGGTAGTTATTTTCCTCCAAGGTGCCTAACAGTGTGTGCCTTTGTTACCTTGGTCACCGACCCTCTCAACTGCCGTCCCATTAATTCATAAGTTCCATGCACCCAATTGTCACAAGCCAGACTGGTGGTATCACTTACTGACTGAGCATCTTCAAACTGGATAACTCCATTAGTAGGGTGTACCATCTCAGGGTCTCTGATTGAGCACACATAAATCTTGTCTAGAACTTCTTCTCCCAATGGTTCAATATAGGGCGTCGACTTCCCATCAACTAGGGGTATAATGACCCATTCCTCTTTGTTCTCAAAGCTGATGTACCCTTTGTTGAACCGAAGGTCCGCATTATTTTTGTAACACCAAGGGTGCCCAAGTAGTGCTGGGAAATTGTCCACCTCGGCGAGTGCCAAGACTTCGAAGTCCCTAGTAAACTTGGCTCCCTGGATAGTAATAGCTGCATCCTTCAAGACACCGATGGGCATTGCCTTAGTTTTGTTTTCCATATACAACACATTCAAAGATGGCTGTAATGTAGGTCTCCCCATCTGATGCCATGCATCCAAAGTCAGAACATTAACCTCCTTGCCAGTGTCAATGAGTATATTGCTGAGGAGCCATCCATCTATAACTGCATTCAATGTAATCTCCTTGTCATAGTCGAGGCTGTGAGGGGGAAGGTTCGTGCATGTAAGACCTATCTCTCATGCTCTTCTCTGACGTGTGGTACCTTCTCTCTCAACTAGGATCCTAGCAAAGGAATGATGTTCTCCTGCCTTAGCATTTTACACACCTCCTTGACCTCATCCAGGTCATCCTTTTGTGCCTTGACTCTCCTTCCTTGTTCCTCCTTTCTAGATTGCTCCTTTAGACATTGGATCTCCCCTTGTAAGCTTTGAATAACATCCATGGTGTCCTGATATATCTCCTTCTGATGTGTGAGGTCTAGATATTTTCCATGAATGACCTCCTCCCTCGTAACCAGGGTCTTCTGTCTTGGTACCTCTCTTGTGTGCGTGGCTTCTACCCTTGTTGTTACCAAGACAGGCTCCAAACCTTCATCCCATGTTACCTGAGGCATCCACTATATGTCTTCCTTCTTGATGCTGACCATTGCAGTGCCCTTGTCCTTTTGGTTCTGCTGATTCATATGCTTAAATAACTTCAGGCACTCCTCATACTTATGCTTCTTTCCACACCACGAGCACTGTAACAAGTCTGGGCACTCATGCTTGTAATGTTCTATAGATCCATAGTTGAAACATGTTCCACATGGGAACTCACTCCTTCCTCCGTGGTTACCTCGACCACAGAATCCTCCTCAAAATCCTCTTCCACGCGTGCCTCCATCTACGCGCTCCTCATAATGGCGATCATCATTTTTAGAACCACTGGCAATGCTGGTTTGGTGTACCCCATGATCAATGGCCTCATGGATCTGGTCAATGAGCCTACATTCTTTAGTATCATGGGTTGTGGAGGTGTAAATTTTGCAATAACAAGATACATTCTTCCTGATTGCATGCTGCAGCAAGGGACATCTACTTGCATCATGGTCCCCATGACAAATCTCACAATCTACTATCACAGCATGTACCATCCTCTGGGGGAAATTATCCTTAACGTGCCCCTCTATTTCACAATCCATGCACCACAAACCACTGTGAGTCTCATGGACTGAGTTCACAGACAATTTTTCCAACTGTTTGGCCATAGCAGCAATCTGAGCCTCCAAGAATGGGCTAATGCCAGTATCAATACTACCAATAGCCTCGGCACGCAAGGTAGCTTCCAATGCTTCACGTGGATCTGTAAAAGTTTTATGAGACAAGGCCCTTCTAAAAGGGGTGATCAATCCTCCAACAAACCATTGTGCATGCTGTGAAGGGTGAATATCATATGATAATTTAGACAAGAGAGTTTTAAAATGTGCATCATACTCCCACACACTCTCTGCCATTCCTTGCTGAATCTCCTTCAAAGCACTGATGCTTTTCTACTCAAACTCAGGAATGTGGAACTCTACCAAGAATGCATTCTTTAAAGTAGTGTAGTCCACCACCATTTGATGAGGGTCATACTTTCTATACTAGCTATGCGTGCGCCCTTACAGTGTGGTCACAAATTGACTAGCCTTTCATTCTAGTGTTGTGATACCCTTCGCATGCCATAGTAGTTCACACTTGTGAACATGTTTTGTAGCATCTTCAATGCCCCTGTAATCTAGAAAATGTAGAGACATTTCAAAGAATACTTGAGGTGGTGGCTGGGGTCCTTGTCCTGAACCAGAGCCTTGGTTCCCTCTGGTGTTTCCTCCACTGCTTGATCCACCAGGTCCACCAGGTCCTGTACCTCTAGAGCCACCAGATCCACCAGAACCACTGGGTCCAATAGGGCCTGTAGGAGCTATGCCAAGCACCCCCATGGTCCCACTGAACTGTGTGCCGATGGTCTGTGATAGTGCCCCACTACCACTACTTTGTCCCGTGCCACTCCCTGATGTGAGCCCAAAAGCTTGTACACTTGCCCCTTGTCCAAAAACTCCTCTGAATACTAGAATATGTGCAGCCATAGAAGAAGGAACTAAAAAATTGTACCTCCTAGGCATGGATCTGTCTCTTCCACTTATATCAACTGGGTCAATAACACTTCTTCCTAGATCGGGAAAACCAAGTGCCAGGGCTCAGTCACTGGGTGGGTTTAGATATGCACCAATGACTCTCCTCTCTCCATGTGACGAACTCTCACCAGAAGCCAAAGGGGTCTCCCTCACGTGCTTGCCAAGATGGGGTAGCATAGACTGCTCAGGTTCCACATCCTCCGTGTGAACCTCAACTCCTTCCTGCAACATCTATCTCCATAGATCCATCACACTAGTAGCCTCGCGTCTTCTAGCAATCTCCCTTTCTCATGCTTCGCTATACTTGAGCCGTCTTTCTTCCCTCTCCTTCTCTGTCGTGATATCTGCCATCTTCCTCCACCCAAGTTCCCTTACCCAGCACTCAGAACGGTTTAGCCGGCCATTGGGAGCACCTCTAAACTCATGGTAACCATCAATATCTTCATAGCTAGAGGAATAACACGTAGAAACGTTCCTCTAGGTTCTCACAGAAATTCAAACTCAGCAACCTCCAGACAAGAATATGTAGAGATGGCGTATTCCAGAGTGGAGCTAGCTAGTACTCCTCTCCACCAATTATCTACAGCATGGGTCCACGTCATATCTGTATCCAACAACCTCTGGTAGTCTTCTTCGGTCCACACATGCGATTTATAACGCCAGCTTGATCTAGACGCATAGGCTAAAAGCCATTCATATAACTCTACTGGGAAGAAGCAGAAAAAAGTCTCATATAGATCATGGTAGAGGTTCTCTTCTACCCATCTACGTGTATTAAACTCAGGTCTAGTGCTGAATCTCTGAGAAAATTCATCCTCCGTGCTCTTGAACCACTATTCAACATTTTCCAATGTTAACTGATCTGTCATTACTCTTTACATAGATCATGATGCATGTTATATCCCACTACAACTTCGAAAAGAGGTCTCGGTAAATGGAACCAAGATGTAGTCATTTTTACTCCTATCACAAAAGGAAGAACCCCATGCATGTTGGCCTATCACCTAGCAGAAGCTGAGCGCTCACCCGAGGCATGCACGGGTACCGAGTCTCTCTTTTATGTGAGTTTAGTGGGAAGCATTATCTATGATTAGTGTAAGAGTATTTAGGAAAGAAGTTGAGACATACAAGAACCATAGGGCTCAGAACGGCCTCCAGATCCTTGCAGTCACTTCAGACCGAGTGCTTTAACAGATTCCAGAACATATACTATAACAAAAAGAAAGATACAACCATTCATTCGTAGCATGAAAGGAAAGAGAACTCATATGAATGAAATATACATTAAACCCATTGATATTCATATCTATTTATAACAGGTAACCTCAATATATTCATTGGTTCATTACAGAGTGTCACAGAGAGTAGACCGTAGTCATGCGCATCACTGGACGTATGTAGCTAAGCTAACAGAAAAGAAAAATAACAACTCCATGCTTAGTACATCCTTTCCTGAACCAGAATATCCACTCACAACAATTCTGTAGAGCTTTTGTTACTCTTTAACCTGTTATTCCCTATGTATATCCAGATGATATATCTGTGTGTGTGTGTATCTATCTTTTCCGTGGCAGGCACTTGTATTTATCACTTTCCTGGGCTGCCAACTCGCGTTGCCGCACCCTCAGATCCATCGCCAAGTGTCGAATGTGGTCCTCCATGCGAGCATGTTCCTTCAGGCCTGAGCTCTCCACTCCATCTCATGATGATCTTCTAGAAGATTCCATCCAGGGCATGCTCTTTCCTGGGCCAATCTGTTGCCAGGATGGCATCTTATCCGCACGCAACCGATCATGCTTTTCATGTGTTCTACCTTGGGCGCTCAAATTGGCTAAGTCCCGAACCTCCTTTTGTGTGTCGCGCCTGCTATTTTCTTCCTTAAGCCTTTCTCTTGCACGCTTTTTCCTTACGCGCCATTCTATAACTGGGATCCTGTGCACCTAAGCACCTTCATACTTGGTCAATATTCCAGGGGCCCACCTGGTACAATAAAAACATGTAATTTCGGGATTGGTGTTGGGATCCACAAACTTTTGTGTTTTTTGTGGAGAATATTATAACTACATGTAATGATTATTATCCAAGTCTACAATGCAACAACAAAGTTGCCTAGCCAATCAATAAATTAGTTTATCTAGAAACAATAACTGCACTTTGTGTGAATGGAAAATTTGAACTCCAAGTAACAACTACCACATCAAACAATGAATTCAATTTGAAGTTCAAGGGGGTTACTGCCAAGTTGATACATTTTTGTTCAAAATAACACAAATTTTTTACACAAGCAACAATTACAAATGTATGTGAAGGAGACATGACATACTTTAAAAAATTAGATGGAAATAAATTTGGGGTGCATGTTGATAAATTAATTACACCTTTTTGCAAGTTTGCTCCATATCAAAAGGATCTCTCATCCAATGGCCAACCAGGTGGTTGGCCCCTTAAGATGGTTCTGTTATGGAAGTAAGGCTAAAATAAATTCTAGAAGAGTTTCCAGGACAAATGTGGAGTGCATTTGAAGATCCATTGCCTCAACTAGTATACCCAACTTCATATGAATCCTCCATATGTAGTAGTAATGAAAACTTGATAAAAATACCTTACAACGCCTGCAAATGCCAAAAGGTAAATTCTACTCCATCTAGTACAACAAAGGAAAGGGAAAATGATGAAAAATCAAGAGAACAATTTTTATCTAAAGTTGAGAAAAATCCTTGCTACAAGGAAGGATGTCTCTCTAATCTATCTCTAAGTTCTTTCAATCACAATTGGAATTTAACTCTAGGTATGAATGAACCTGCCATAGAAAACTTTGTACTTAATACATTCACCACAAATGCTATCAGTTATGATCAAGGTCAAACTTTAGAACATAATATAGATAAATTGAAGTTAAGTGGAAGGGATACACGTCAAAATTCATGGTAAAAATGTCATGGAATCCCAAAAATCACCTATTACAGATACAAAACAATCTTGGATTAATGGTGAGAGGAGGGTAGTAAATGGAAATATAGGAAAACAAAAACAAATTCCAAACACTGTCACGACTATTACATTGATATCCAAAATGGTGGATAAGAATTCATATATATCCCCACACATGTCTCGTTCAGTGGGACAAGATGGTACTAAAGTAACAATGAGAATCCTATTTGTATGTTATACTTTTACTTACATACTACAGTAGTGTAAGATGGCCCTTTCACTATTGGAACTTCCTCCAATGTCACAGTCAAATCTCAACAAAATATGGTAAAAACATTTCTCCCATATTTCAATCACCAAAAAAAACTTCTTTGCCAAATGTGACAAGTGCACAAAGCTTAAGAACAAACGTGCAATGACCTCATGTCTAGAAACACTAGCACAAATAGATCAACACTAGAAATGGCACAATGATTACATTCAAAGTTACCATGCAACTTACTATGCACATAGAGTGCAATCACAACAAAATCCTAATAGCTATTTGAGCATTGTGCATGAAAAAATGGACAAGATGAATACTATAATACCAAGGATGGGAAAAAAAGAAAAATCAATAAGCGATGTTATTAATCTCCCCGTCACCTTGACTGATATGATGATACATGGGCACAAAATGGGGGGTTTTAGGCACTTTGGTGTCCCTTTTGTTGAGTGAGGAGAAAAATTCACAATAACATCATTGGCACTATGTATCCAGAATCTCGAAGAACCACTTACAACTCAATATGGTGATTTTTTATATAGTAGTGGGACATCAAAACACCCATTACATTATGCACTCTTGCAAAATGATGCATATGAAAAGTGCAAGGAATACAAGTATAAAAATGAGGGTGCTCATATAACTAATACTGTAAAAATATGTTCAAGATCATTTAGAAAACAACCACCAACTCTCTACTTGCAACTTGATAATGCTATAAGTGACAAAAAAAAAAGACATTGTTTACGTTTTCATCCATGCCGATAGCTAGAAGGATTTTCAACACAATGTATGTGAGTTTCCTTCCAGTGGGTCACATGTATGAATACATAGATGGGATATTCATATGATTATCAAAAAAATTGTGCAAATTAGATACATTCTCTTTGCCAAAAATAATAGACACTTACAGAACATGCCAAGAGGAGTCCAACACATTCATTCCGCACCTTATCGAGGAAGTATATGACTTTAAGGATTTTTTGGAACCACACATGCTAGATGTTAATCACAAGATCATGGGTATCAACAAACCAAAGATGTTTAAATTCTATGTCAAAGACAACACACCTGTCATGGAGTTCAAAGCATCAATCATGGAGTCTGACTGGTTACACTCAATTGAGATCTAAGAAACAGTGGATGGGAAACCTTTCTTATCTGAAGGGGATCCTCCATTAGCACCCTTAAAAGAACCCAAAGAGATGACAAACATGCAGAGAGACATTCAGACATACATCACACACTGGAAAAAGATTTCAAAAGATGGTAGAGAAACATACTATGTTCTAAAGATTGCATATTGGAAAAATGTTCTACGTGCCCTAGAGAATCCATTTGTCAATTGTAGCATGACGAGGAGATATGTTTTTTGGTAAAAACAATTTAGGATAACACAATGTATGATCAGATAGTGGGTGCACCACGTCTTGACATGGATAACTACTATGGTCAAAATGTCCTTTCAAATAAGGATATATATGTTGGGCCTATTTGTGATAGACCTCAAGAGGAATTCAACCCAGTAGTGGATGTGAATGTTGGGCAGATGATACTAGTAAGACCAACTGATGATAATGTACCTATATGGATGGGTAAGGAAGAACTAAAACTAATACATGATGTTCACATAAACACTTAAAAGATAAGGGTACATTAGTGGGAACCCACATGGAAAGGAAATACAAAAAAATAAAGATACCAGGAATGCTTAAAGAAAAAACAATGCTGGCGAAAATCAAGGGACACATCAGATATTGATATAGACAACATCATCTGGGCATGGAGTCCAAGAAAAATATGGAAAGAAAATCAAATTAAAATACCGAATCGAGGTCATGAAGCTATACAACAATGCCTTGCACAAATTCAAGAACAATAATTAATACCCTTGCGAGGGATCAATGCTTATGTAATTTTCAATGTAATTTTCTCGAAGGATTGATTACCTACGGAAAAATATTTTCAAATCCATTTCCTCAAAACCACTTGTTTAATGTAAATCTTAACTCTTTATTGTTCTTTATGATTTACAGAATGGAAAAGCATTAAAGTAGTTGAATTTATCACACGTAACTTGCATATTTACAATATCACTGTCATTTTTTATATAGATTTATATACAAATTATATCAATATATAATATACATAAAATATTAAATAAATATAAATTTTAAGTATTTCAATAACTACTATTTTGTATTTTTTAAAGGGCAATATTGTAAAATTACCATCATCTAAAAATTGTTTGACATGCATAAGTGGCCATCAAATTTAACCCCTGGGATGATGTAACTTTGTTGCACCTAGGATTATGTAACTTAGCGGCCACTAGGCTTATATAGCTTAGTGGTGGGTAGGCTTATGCAACTTGCTACTGGTAGGATGGTGTAACTTTCTAGCCACTAAGATTATTTCACCTAGAAGATTATACTCTTGTGTAAATTAGAGGCCATTAGGCTTATGTAAGTTAACAACCTATACACTTATGTAAGATAGCGACCACTAGGATTATCATCCTTTTATGTAACTTAGAGGCCACAAGTCTTATGTAACTTAGTGGCCGCAAGGAAAATGTAACTTAGTGGCCGCAAGGCAAATGTAACTTTGACCCCGCCAGGATGATTTCACCTAGCATGCACTTTCATCATGTAAGTTAGCAACCACTAGGCGTATTGAAGATAACAACGACGAGGCTTATGTAAGATAGAGACTACTTGGCTTATGTGGGGGATTCAAATAATAACAAAATAGAAATCCTAATATAGAAAAACTAAAATCCAAAAATTGGGATTTATAAATTGGATTACAATAGTGGTGAAATTGGAATCCAATAATAGCGCTATTGGAATCCAATATTAACCAAATTGGAATCCAATATTAACCAAATTGGAATCCAATAATAATGATATTAGAATCCAATAATAGCAAGATTGGAATCCAATAATAGTGAAATTGGAATTAGAATAATGACAATATTGGAATCCAATATTTCTACTAATGGATTCTAATAATAGTAATAATGGAATCTAGTATAGACAAAAATGGAAACCAATATACGTAAAATCGGAGATAGATTTCTTCCAATACGTGAAATATTGGAGTCTATATTTATTGGAATATGTCTAGATTTAGTGAAGTAAGTATTCTAAAAAGGAAAAGGTAGAATGTGGAGTCAGACTAACCTCGACGGTCACCAGAAGAGTGAACTTAGTACTGAGAGCTGTACTACATTTCAAACTCTATGTAGTTCTATGTGAATGTGTGTGTAGTGATGCCATAGGTTGCCCTTGTGCAAGTTGCACTATGATAGCTAGCTAGATCTAGAATGCTTCAAGTATGAAAATGTGTGAGATGGAATAAAATGAGTTTACCATCCTATGCTATGTATGTAGAGTGATAAATCCCTTGTCCCTTGTATGCATGTGCTAGATGTATGCCTTTGAAATGTTCTTGTGCCTTTAATACAAGCTTAGGTGATAATAGATAATGTTTAGTGTTTGTCCCCTCATTTGGGAGATATAACTATGTATATATATGATTCCCTTGTTGAATTTCCTAATTGACAACTAAAAGGCCAACCCAAAGTTATAAAATATGACCCAAAAGTAAAAGAGGCCCAAAAGAGTATGAAGAAAGAAAAGAAGATCAGGAGCACACAGTACAGACAAGAGCACCTGGGTGATTCTATCCTAAATGGGTAACTGTGTAAGGCCATAAAAGATAAATTAGTCAAATATCAACTGGGATCTAGGGTGTGGAAGGTCAATAAAAGTATAAGAAACAAAGTGAAGGACCCAACAAATGTTGTCAATCACTAGTTTTCTTTCTTAGGAATCATGTATATATTAATATGCTCTAGGACCTAGAAATGTACCCAAGTGCATAGATTTTGTATCTACACAAATATTTTGTATGAATGAGACATCAAATAAAAGATATTTTATGGTAATTGGAATGAAGAGGCAAGTCAAAGGATCCAGAAAGAAAATTCTCAATGAATAAGTACAATTAAGAGGGTAGACCAAGCCACAAATGGGTGGAAAATGGACACATCACAATGACAAAAGATACAAAGAAGGGAAATATGGTAAAAATTAAAACATTATGCAAAGTAAGAAATTAGAGTAAAAACAAAATACTTGAGCAATTCTAAGTTTTCTATAATTTTAATACCAGGTCTAGATCAAGATAAAAGTAGATAAGCAAAAATTCTAGGCCCCTTTACTCACTCGATTAGTCCAAAATTCTAAGGAATGATGAATAACAAGGGATTGCAATTCTATAACTAAGTGATTAAAAAAAAAGATATGAGTATCAATGAAATTATTCGATAAACTAAAGGGAGATATATGTCACAATATGAGCTATTGGAGATGTCTGAACAATATTGGGGAAAAACATTTCCTATAGTATGTGATGAAGCAATTAAAGGGAAACTTGTGGTCAAATATCCATTGCATGGAACCAATATAGAGAGACTCACAAATCTGCCATACTTGAGAGACCATATGGAGTTGATGTAAACTATCATGAGTCACTACAATAACAGTGTGATATGGTTCAATGCACAAGATGTAGTTCTCATTAATGACATCACAATATCCCAAGCTACTAGATTACCTAACAGGGGTATATAGATGGTCGTATACAAAAGCACCATACCTTTGGTAAAAAAACACTGAAAATTCCACATGGCCATTTACGTAAAGGAAGAAGGATCCCTTTAAGAGAAATTGTGAATCATTTAGTTCTAGTTGTCAATGAAATAGTGGAAAAAATATAATGACAAGAGACCCACAGAAGCAAAAAATCATAACTCAGTGTAGTGGATATAGTCATGAGAATGTGAGAGAAAGACGAACAATTTAATTGGCTTGAATTCTTTTCTTGGGAAGTAAACAACAATGTGTAAAATATTAGAAAAGTTGTTGAAAAAACCTTTATGTATCAATGGTTAGTTATGTTGTTTTTTACACATTAGAGAGCCCCTGAAAGAATAATAGAAGTAGATGATGCATACTACCCACATGAGTGGTTTGCACAATATATCCCAATTAATCTATACACGACCTATGAAGATAATTAAAATATGAGACCATGGGCAAAAACATTAGAGAGATACTTAGCACAAACCCCAATATACCAAAGGAAGTACACATAACCATATGGTAAGATAAGTTTGTTTCATGATGAGGTTATACTTCGTTTAGAAGGTGATAAAACTAAACAACCTAGGAAATTATGATTTTCATTGATATGGACATAGATAAGGAAAAATTGATCTAAAAACATGGGATGATTGTCACACATGTGAAATCATTGCATATTGAATGAATGATGCAACTAATAGTAGGAGGCCTATAACCTATAGCTAATGCGTAACCAACAAGTAAAGCATAATCCACAACACAAATATGATAGACTAGAAGGAAACCAAAGGGAAAACAAAATAGAACTGCACAATCTAAACACACTCAAATGCAAGTGGAGAAAGACCCCATATTACCCACTTGGTTTGCAAATTTAGAGTTTGACAAGATAAAGATTAGAAGAAGCAAAGTACACCCAATTATGCTAGAGGACATGGAAACTAAGATGTACTTTTTAAAAGAGAGGGAGTGAAATACTTTAAAATCTATAAGGAGAGCACAAAAATTACCTCATAAACTTAGGTATGAAGATATTTATTGGCTATCATAAAGGTCTCACATTAGTATAATATTTTATCAAATATGGGTGGTGTTCAAGGCTATATGCAATAGCCTGGAAAAAAATATCAGCTTAACAACACTTATCTACTAGTGAAAATAACTTGGAAGGAAATCTAACAACTAATGTCATCTAAAGTTAGCAACTTGAAATAGAAACTAACTTAATCATTCTAAATAAACAAAATTGAAGTCAAACATCCAATTCAAACATATAATGCCTTTATACTAAAAGTATGTAGAAATCTAAAATGAAAGTTTAAACAACTATCTAAATATTGACACAATAAATATTTATTCTAAGAAATACCAACTATCTACCTCCTTGGGAAAGAGTGGGCTCTTGCTCCTCCCTTGGACTTGGAAATTAACACTTGGACGTAAATTGTCCCACAAATATTTTCAGGATAAATTTTGATTGTCAAATTTCTATTACAAAATCCTAGCACCTTTATGAGTAAATGATGATACATTTATAATCATTTTCTCACATTGGTGAGTTACCCAAAGAAATTGGAGCTAACTAACTAGATTCTTGGGTGGTTTTATTAACATGAAGTAAAACATAAAGAGAACATGATGTATTTAACAACACCTCCTACTTCTACTATGAATCGTCCCATAAAACAAGGGAGAGTGTTTATTTATAACTTCCTATTTACATTGCTATCTTTCCTCATTCCAACCGACTGGAGAAAACATAGGAGAAATATTAGATATAGGAAACATTAGTTATAATGGAGAATTGGATCTTCAACCTTGACTGATTCTTCATCCTTGTGGAGTCAAAATGCTATAAAGACATAAAATTTTGATTGAGAATCTCTTTAGACCCTTGTTATGCTACGTAGTTACTTGTATCCACATCCTTAGTTGCTTGCATAATGGTTAGAAATTGTGGTTGAGTTCTGGAGAAAAATCTCCATAAAATTTTTGAGCTATTCAATAGTCCATAGTTTTTCCCATACAAAATTGTAGGCATGAATAGTCCTTAGTTTCTGCTACATGTTAAATCTTGAGGTTAAGAAAGTATTGGGGCATAGCTTGAAACATCCCAAAACTATTGAATTGATTTAGCCATACCCCTTCTGATGCTTTAACCTACTATTTGACAAGTAACACACCTATTTAATAAGAAACATTAGTTTTAAATGGATAACAATGACGTTCAAAGAAAAAATCAATATATACCTTCTTTTCATCATAAAATAAATAAAATACCTCTTAATCACACTAAATCCATCTTAAAACTTATAGGATTTATTTTCATGTAAATGATGATGCATTTAATGGCCTCATCACTCCCCCGAACTTAAGATCTTATAGGTCCTCTTGCATACCTCCTTCCCCTTATTTGGCTCAATGATTCCAACATCTTTCTACAAATATACTCATCAGTGAACGTCATCCATGTTTCTTTACTTGAACCATTGTGTCCTTTATACTCATACACTGTGGAATCCTGCTAATCAAAGGAAACTTGATGGTTCTCTTCATTTTACTGCCATGAGGGAATGACTGTTAGAAAAAGAGGTGTTTTGTATCTCATACCTACCCATTCATGCTGAAAATGATTGATCATCCTAACTAAAGCATCTGCCCTTCTCAAATCCCATCTCAAATTGTTTAGATAAATAACCTCCCTTTTCTTCAGCTCAGTATGTAGTAGTTCCCACTGTCTCCTGTAAGCTTGTAAGGATGTTTGAATAGAGGAAGCTATATATCTATTAAGATCTCCCACAAATTCTTCTGATTGAGCAATGTAGTTCTCATGAAGTTCAAGAACATAGACGTGTACCCTAAATATGGTTACAAAATTTTCTAGATTTGGAAATTCATGTCTCATTATCATCCCTACACTCATCTATTCATTGTCATATTATTGTATTCTATTTATTCATTTTTTTGTTTTTGCAGGACAAAAATGTAGGCATGGATTTGGGTCTCTAGTAAAAAGATAATCATGAAATTATTGGCATGCCCAAGAATAAATTTTTACAAAAAGAAATCATAAAATAGGTTCCTGAGTTAGCTATTAATTACTACATATGCCCACACAAATTAATTGACATCCTCAAAATCATGAGGTTCCTTATTGGATAATCTGAAGAGCTGTCATCTAAGGAATTTCTCCCTATGGAAGGGAGTATAAAAATTGGAAGGTATCTTGCATGAAAAACTAAATTCTCCAATTCAACAGGTTACATTCAAGCTTTTATACAACATTGTGTTTTCTTTCTTCAACTTCTCATTTTCCTCCACGAGTTCTTCATTTTTAGCTTCAAATTTACTTAACTCATAACATATGCTCATCCACTTGAGCATTTCCCCTACTATATTGATATGAACAAGAGGCTATATAGGGTCAGTTTGAGTTTCCTTACTCTCTTATTTTACCTGTTAAGATTGGATTTACAATGTTACAATTTGAGCTTGAACCTTAGCATTTTTATCACATAAAGTAAAAATGTCATATTTAAAGTTTTTTTCTATCAAGGATACAACCTACTATTTTTCTCTAAGAGTATTTCCAAGACTATTATTTGAATTTATTTATCTTGAGATATCTCTGTTTCCTCCATCTCCCTGATCTAGTTATCCACTTGAAGCATTTTTTATTTTTCCATCTCCAATTTGCAATCACAAAATCATGCAATTTATACTTACATCACACCTCTAAGTATTTCATTGTCTACATGATTCATAAGCAAGAAGACTAAACATTAACAAAACTTATTTTTACTCTTTCTTTGCTTTTATCTTCCCCACACTCTTGTTATTTAGTTTTCTGTAATGACCACTTTGATTTTAGACACTAGACAACATGTGACCTAGCTATGTATTGAAGGTTACATCTTCCGAGAATCCTTGTCACTACCAACCATTGGGGAAATGAGTTCCCTAGGAACCTGTCCCCTTTTGGGCACTTCTGTCCCTTTCCCTTCTTTTCATGAATTTGAATTGCTATATCATTTGGCACCTTTTCTAAATTATTTATTATTATTTTAAGTCATATTTTATTGATGTTAATGATGAAATTCAAACAAGGGAATCATATATATACACGAATTACTCACTATTATTAGGGGCTAGGAAATTGGGAGCTGATTCTTACTATCTACTACTTGGATAAGGATAAATACTCAAAGACTACATTTGGGATGCATTATTCACTACATACGGGGGTTTATTATGAATTTTATCTCACACATTCATCTTGGGGTAAAAGTAGTTGTAGCTTACTATCTTGGTGCAATTGGCACAATGAAAACCTAGCTTCAAGGGATATAATTGAAATTACACATACACAAGAACTACACAGACTCTAAAATTTAGTGCAATGCTTAGTGATAATCACATTGGGGTAACTGTCGAGGTCAGTCTGATTAAAACATATGCATTATTTTTTTCATTTAATGTTTGTTTGATCTTTGTATAGGTAGTTAGGATTTGTTTTTCAAGTTGAAGTGCAACACAAGAACCCTACAAGAAAGTTGATATGACATGAAGCGAAAGAAAGAATACATTGTCAAACCTTGAAAATATCAGAAGTAGAGTTACAGCTAGGACACTAGCGTCTAATTCAGACACCAGCACCTGGGCGGTCCTATCCACATCTGGGTGCTCCCGTCTAAAGAGGTTCAAGATCCTATTTTCTTAGAAAAAGCTTGAACATATAGACCCAACATTTCCAACATGTTTTCTAGCCCAAAATTTTCCTAGATCTTCAGATACTAGCTAAGTCACTCTTATCTCTTGTCTTGCACACCTACTTGTATTTTGCATGTTAGATCTTGTTTGTTACTGCTATATCTATTTGATATCGATCTTATGATATGAAGATTTAAATATCCTTAAATCAAAATTCTTGTTGAAGGGTATGAATATCATTCTCTTTTACATGGATTAATTACTTCATATTTCCTAATTCTTGTTTCATTAACCTCAAGGAAAATTCAACTTTGGATAAAGCTATTATATGGAATGTTTGTTCTTCTTAATTTATAGGATTATTGGGTTGTCCTTCCAATTGCATGGGCACCTTCCATTTTTTATTGACCCTTCGCTCAGTTGGAAATGTGTTAACATTTATTTGTTCACCAAACAACGGTGTAAGGTCTTCTATTGGAGCCACTATAGGCTGACTCATTGCTTGTATGATTCCTCAAATATAGTGATCGTCATTTGAATTTATCTTTGGGGTGATGATCAAACTTTTCATCTTTCATATCTTTCAAGGAGGAACATTAGTTAGTAGGGGTTGTTGCACCTCTTTTGATTTTTTCTCAAAATATGAACTGACTGTCATAAGATCTTCTAACCTAGCCCTAGATTGTACTGTGGAGGTTACCTCCCTATGTGATTTTCTACTCCCCCTTTTCTTTGGAAGTAGGTCTTGCATAAGTTATTTTCTTTCCTTTTTATTTTGAATAGGTTCTTGGATGAGGGGAGTTTTAGGAGAAGAATACTCATTTATCTACTTATTTTTTAAAAATCCAGTCTATTTTCTTATTCCCCTCTTCTATTTAAGGAAATGACATTTACATATCATATGAATCAATCTATGGTTCTTCAAAGGTCCTGAATCTTGTTTAAACTTGTTGGACATAACTTGTAAAGAGGAAAATTTGGAAAGTTAACCCTAAAATCATCGTTCTTTACGCCATATCTAAGATGAATCAACATTTTCATTATTGCTCCTAACACAATATTATATTTTCTGTCACAGGTAAAGTATTTAATCAACTAGGTGGATACATAGTTCTAGGGTTCAGACAAGCTATTTCTTAATCTCCTCTTCATATTCCCAGTTTTATCTTTCCATGTTATAATTTTTGGTTCTCCTTTCTTCTGGAAAAATTTAATCAATTCACTATAAGGGGGCCTAGTATTTATAGATTCTTCCCCTTCATCTGGGAGACCAAAAATTTCATAGAGGATTAGAGTACTTACTTGAATTATTTCCCCACAAACTTTAGAATGATGCTCTTCTAATGACCCTAACAAATTTGAAATAAATCAAGCCATATTGTGTCAATGCATCTTGCAAATTGAAGTAGGGTCTAACTTCTTCATGAACCTCGTAGCTTTAGACTATAAGGGAAGAACTCCTATATGAAAAATGCCACACATCAGGACTAATAATGGTAGGGATAGTATAAAGTTAGAGAGAATTTAACAGTCACATCCCCAAATATAAATTAACTTCACAATCACTAATTTTACTGTTGCATCATGAGAATTAGATTCATATGCATCATGAGATCTTGGGATGTCACCTCACTTATTCTCATTCATGCAGACGTGATGTCTTGATTTTCCCATAATGTCTTATTATCATTTTTTGGAAGTCATTAATAATGGACTTAGATGTGATAAAAAATACATAAACCATTATAAGAGAAAGAATAAGGCACATACCTAAGTGTTCTCCTCTTTCCATGTGTCCATTTTGCAACTTATTTCTCCTATAAAAAAGATATTTTGTCAACATTTATATATATATTTATTATTATTATTATTTTGGAGTAACCCATATTTATATTGCTAGACTACTCTTTATTTAGAATCTTCACCGAAACTTAGAATTCTCCTGTGGTGAAAGAGGAAACCTTTTTCATACACTGAAATTATGAACATGATACAATATGATTGGTGAAGTGTAATTTGGTAGTTGGTTTCTTGTATAGGTAGAGCCTATGTTAATTAACCAACAAGGTTCTTCACTCCATCAATTGATACAATACAGATAGATCCATTCTCAAAAATTTCTTTAATTTGATAAGGTCCCAACCACCCAGCATGCAGTTTTCATTTAAAGTCTTTGTCCTAGTTAGGATGTGTCAGTCATGCCAAGACTTCATTTGTTGTTAGATGAGTTTAGTTTAGTGGCGTGGTTCCATTCCGTGTTCATCAAGTTCATTTAGCTACAATATTATTTCCCAGTTTTCTTTTGTTAAATTGATATTCTTTTTTTAACTATAATTATGAGAGTTTGTAGTTCAAATCTAAATAGGAAAAAATGGCTTTTTAACATAGACCAACTCATATGGAGTAAATCCAATGGTCGAATTCTAAGTTTTAATGTATTCCCATACAACCTCTGATAAATTTTGCACCCAATCCTTCGATATCCATGGTATTTGTCAATTTTTTTTCCAACTCTCTATTAGTGACTTCTACCTGCCCATTTGCTTATGGATGGCAGGGAGAGGATTTTGTGTCTAATCTGATACAATTCAATGAATGCCTATATGAAATTGGACATGAATTGTGGTCCTTGGTCTGAAACAATAGATCTGGGAGCCCCAAATCGATGGAGAATCCAATCATAGAGAAAATATGCAACCTTCTCATCATGAAAAAATGAAAAATCTTGGAATTCAACCCACTTAGTCACGAACTCCATTAATACAAGGATGTACTCCTTACCTTGTGATGTAGGATCAACATGGCAAGTAAAACCTAATACCCATTTCTCAAAAGGTTCAAGAACCACTTAGGGATAGAGAGGTATTTCATTGGAAAGTGTAGGCTTTCCCACTCTATGATATTGGTCACATTGCCATATGTATATTTTCACGTCCTTATGTAAGGAAGGCTAATAATTTCCAACTCCCAAGACTTTATCGATGATCATCTTGACTGAGTAATGAACTTCAGATGGCTCATCATGACAGGTTCTCAAGATGTCAAATATTTCATCCTTGCATACACATCTATGTAACACCATATCAAGCCCACATTTGAATGAAATTCCATTAAACCATTTGAAGATTGCACTTTATTTTATCAACCATATGTTTTTTTACTGTAAAAGAAGGTGAAAAACTCCTTATGATCAGATAGTTGGCCATGTCTGCAAATCATGGTGACTTCGTAGAAACTACACTATGCTTTCCAGACTTATCAAATATTGTGATGTTAGATTCTTGTAAAAGTAATAACCATCTAACAGCTCTGCCACTAACTTCAAGTTTTTTTATTATATAATTAATTGTTAAATGGCCTGTATGAATGATTACCTTATAACCTGTGACATAATGGTGAATTTTTTTGAAGGTGTATACTACAACAAGGAATTATCTCTCAGTAGTGGTGTAGTTTTTTTCAATTGGTGTCAAATTCTTACTAATGTAGTAAATGGCATACATTTTCCCTTCATCATTTTCTAACCCAACACAACTCCAATTTCTTGATTATATGCATTTGTTTGGATATGAAATAGTAAGTTCCAGTCTTCCCCCTGAATACTAGAGTTGAGATGAGTTTTTATTTGATTATATTAAATGTTTGTTGACACTCAGATGCCCACAATAATTCACTATATTTTGAAAGCATGGAAAATATTGGTGATGTTATTTTTCTAAAGTTTGCAATAAATCATTTATAATAACCTAAATGACCATGAAAACTCCTTATATCAATGTGATTCTTTGGTGGGGGAATTTGTGAACTCACATGAATATTTTGGGGATCTACCTTAATTCCTTTGGAGGAGATATGATGTCCTAAGACAATTCACTACTCCACCATTCTTAAAGACTTTTCATGGTTAAGAGAAAATTAGTGTTCTTCACACCTAGTGAGGACTCTATTTAAATTTTCTAAAGCTTCATCAAATGTACCTCCATGAGAAATAAAATCATCCATATATATTTTCACACACGTATTTATCAAATCAACAAATATAGCCAACATTGCATGTTGGAAGGTAGTAGGGGTGTTGCATTTTCCAAAGGGGAGAAATCGGTAGGCAAAGGTGCCCACAGATAGGTAATGTAAATTTATCTTCATCTTAAAAAGCTACATGAATATGGTTATAACCACTAAAACTATCTAGGAGGGAAAAATATTTCTTTCTAGCTAGGTTGCCCGATACTTGGTCTATAAATGGCAAGGGGAAATAATCCCTCTAGGTTGCTTTATTGAGTTATCTATAGTCTATACAGATCCTCCACTTCCTATTTTTCTTAGGTATAATGACTAAAGGAGATACCCACTGATTATTTGATATAGGGTATATGAAACCTACATGTAATAATTTTTTAATTTCAGACTTCACAATGTCTCTTACTGCAAGATTGATCCTTTGTTGAAGTTGTCTTACAGGTCTAATGTTCTCTATGTAAATGTGATGTGTGTAAATAGAAGGATGGATTCCCTTCATATCACTGTATTCCCATGCAAAATATTTTGAATGTGTGATTAGTACTGAAAATAACATGGTTTCCTGCTCATTGGTCAAACAATTGTTAATGTTTAATGTTTTACCTAGTAAGATCATGAGTTATTTAGTTCTTAAATAGATTGAGTTTACTACGGGAAACTATTGCATAGGTACATTTAATGGACATATGTGAGGTTTTCACCTATGAAAATATGCCATGGTTTGAAAATATGTTTCACCATGGGGAAGAATGTATGAAAAATGAAAAGAAATAATATGACAAAGGATTGTTGTTGGTTATTTGGGATATTCAATTTTCATCATGATGATATGTTATCTATTGGTCATTGTCTTCCTCATAATATTCTTCTCACTCACTTATGTGTTTTTGGACTGTAATAAATTCCAAGGAAGAAATAATTTATTCCATGTTATATTCATGAGGTTCATCCACCCATAAATGATGAAGAGAAGTAAAAAGAGGCTATGCATGTGGGTATAAGGATATTATTTTAGCATTTATCCCCTTGGAAATTGTCATGTCTACTGACCTATAGTCTATAAGGGAAGCCATTTCTGCAAGCAATGATCTTCCCAAGATGAGGGGATACCCAATATTTTTTGTTCATGGTTTGAGTATCATGAAATCTACATGGTATTCGTAGGTCTCTATGGTAACTAAAATGTCTTGTATGACGCCTATTAGATTTTTAATAGACTGATCAACCATATGTAAGACTGTAGAAGTTGGCTGCATGTTTTTCAATGATAACTTAGTAAACATATCAGTGATAATTACATTAATGGAAGCTCCAAGGTCTATTAATATGTTTGTAATCTGCATGTCCCTTATTACCATTATTATTATTGGGCTTCCTAGATCCCCATACTTGCGAGGAAGAAGTTTTCCTACCAAGAGATCAACAATTTTACCATCTACCTGAATGGTCTTTGGATACTATTACTTTTTATTGGAGTTTTGATGCATAATTATTTAATAGCCTTGTTTAATTCAGGAACATCCGTAAGGGATTATAAAAGTGAAATCCCAACAGTAAGGTGTTTTACTTACTAGACAACTTCTGATTAAATTACAGTTGTTTCCTTTAGTCTTTCAGGGAAGGGAACTAATTGTTATTTATCAGGTGTTTTGACTTGTGTGGACTCATGTTGTGGTTGTTTGTTGGGAATTTTTTTCCTTTCTTCCTTCTCTTTAGGCAACTCAACAATAGTTGGGTAAGAGGGAGTTAAACTATTTTTCCTGATCAAAGTTGAACATTATTTCAAATGATTGAATTAAGGGAAACATGGTTTCATGTTTCGAAATTATAGGTAGGAGTTTCTTGCTTATCATTCCTAGGATTAAAAATATGTTGAGAAGGTAATTGTGGTTGATTTACGTGTACTCTATTTGAGTTTGTTGAGTATTGTTGTTGGTAGGACCAGACATCAAGATTGTATGCTGGTTTTGCATACGTATTTAGCCTTGGAATTGTTGGTTATAATTGTGGAGGAACCCATTGTGGCTGGAATTGTTGGGGAGTCCATTTCTATTGGAATTGGTTAAGCTATTGTTGACCACTCCACTCTTGAGGGATGTATGGTCCACATTGTGATGAAATGGCCCATTGGGGTTTTGGAACAAATTGGTTGGGATACTAATTGGGGAAGAAGTTACCCCTTTGTTTTAATCCCATGTAGTTTAGTTTTGCTTCCTAGTGAGCATTTATCTGAAGATGTTCTTTCATTTCTGGTGTTTCACTAGATTCTTAACAGATTTAATGAAATAGATAGAGGGTGATAGGCCAAGGAGGAATACTTGTTTATGACGTAGGTTGAAGGTTGTACACATGTTTCTGATTTCCAATCTAGGATGACTGTGAAGAACTTCGTTTTGGCTGGGAGGAACTACCTGTAAATGTAAAACAAGACCACAAGAAGAATATTAAACAATATATGTCAGTGGACTGCCTAACATGTGCTAGATCCAGGAAGTGTGATACTTCCTAGATGGCTGTCAATCCACTGTTTAATACAATTTAATGCAAGAAACAACGTAAAAAGTAACATCCTACTGTAGTTGATATGATTTAGGTATCTCATTCAAATACAATAAGAAAATCTAATCTAACAGGAAGGGTTATGATCAGATCTGGAGGTTGGGTAGGTGGTTTTGAGTTTCTACAGGTTTGACAGAGGTATGGTAAAGGTTACAAATGGTTTTGGGAAGTTTGGGAGTGGGTATTAGCTTGTTGTCTTGAGTTGGGTTATCAGACATAGAGACCGATGCTAGTCAGGGTGTGACCGATGATGGTTTAGCTATGACCAACGATGGTTTAGGGTGGATAAGGGTAGAATAGTTAAATGTCAGAAATAGGGGTCCAGGTTCTCTCTGTGTCTACACAGAGAGATGGGGAGGTCTGTGGAGTGGCTTTAGGTAGTGTATCTGGCTTGGGTGAGTCTTTTGTGAAGTTTTAGGGGTGATAAAGTCAACTTAGTGAATGTCTGTCAGAAGATATAGTAACTGATGTCAGTCTGGTGACCGATACCGATGAAGGGAAAATTGACGACGGTCAAGGTGATTGGCATCGGTAGGGGATGAATGGTGGAAATCAAATAAACTTGGTTTTGGAGCTTCTCTGTGATTGCACAAAGAATGGAAGAAGGATGGTTAGGCTCGTAAAAATCCCAGGAAGGCTCAGGAATGTCTAAGAGTCAGATATGGGGGGCTAAAGGGGTTGTGGGTTGTTGGATGGGTGGATTGACAGGAAGGTGGGGATGGTGGAATGAAAATTAGAATAGGATCTAATAAACAGAGCTAAAGAAACCACAATCTAAGTAAGTATAGAATGATGCAGATCAGAACACACTTACTTGTATTTGTAGGCCTAGTTGGTGGAGGATAGCAATGGTTGATCTGTGAAACTGGTGATTAGTGCCATGATAGTGCTTCTTAGAATGTTACCATGAATTTCAATGCCTTCAAGATCATCCTGGTGCTGGCTAGGGTCATCTGGATGCTTCGAGCAGGCTCTGGTTTGTGCTTGCATGTAGATCTCTCTCTCTTCTCTCCAAAACTCTAAAAATGCCCACTTCTCAAAATTTCCAACCTCTTGAAAAAGGTTACCAAAATGAATATATGGTAACCAATGATGGTTTAGGTTAACCGACATCGGTTTAGGGTTAACCGGCGTCGGTTATGGTAGGAAATCCTAGGTTTTCCAAAATAGCATATCTTGGCTATCTTTTGGCCAGTTCTACCCATTGGTTCGGGTCTAAAATGGTATTTTGCACTTAGATAAGTGGGCATGCTATTAGAGAAAGAATAGGCATATGATTTTAGGGTTAGACTAAGTCTCGGTTAGTTAGGGAAAGTAGAGATTGAATCTTAGTTAAAAGAAACATGCTAAGAATAGGTCTATGATGAGGTGTTTAGGTGAAGTGGTTGGGTGAGGTGTAAATTAATTTAATTAAAGTAAATAAATTAATAGATAAAGTGAGAATGGGTATTAATTTAATTTTAAGTAATTAAATTAATATAAATTTGGGGTAAAGGGGGCATGGTTATATGAACATGCTATGTTAACCAATTGAAAGGGGATCAAGGGTAGTGTGACCCAAATTTGGTGTCTACATTTTCCCCTTTTTGTCGTGTAGCTTGTATTGGTAAGCGATGCTGACAAAAATAGGAAGTGATTTCCCCATGTGTGGGTGAGAGTGGGGTTGCCCCAAGTGTGGGTGAAGGTGATCCCCCTCAAACCAGGAACTGATGAGGTGTTATACAGAATCGGTGAGTGGTTTGATAAATGTGTAGTTGGTGGAAGTTAAGGTAGGTGGGGAAGAGTATGGGTACTTTGGGAAAGGGTGATGGTCAACTAGGGTAATAAGTAATATGCCAGGGTCAAACTGGGAATGGGTAATAGGTAATGGGCCAGGGTCAAATTGGGTAATGGGTAATGACAATCAAATGCACACACACATATAGACTGCAACATGGTACCAAGTTGAAGAGCTTGCAAACTCTACATTGTCCAAGGTTGATAGGTTTATCCAAACAAGGGTGAAGTGATTCAGGTATCCAAGGTATAGGATATGGTCAAAAACACAATGTAGGTTAGGTGCAGGAACATTTAGGTATGTTCTGGTACACCAAAGGTTTGGTCGGGATAAACGACATGAAAATAGGCAAGGTATGGTTGTTAGGATAAAACAACATGGGTAACAAAATCGCAAGGTATAACAAGTACACAAGGTCAATGGTCACACAAAGTAGGTCAGGTCTAGGTAAATAGGTCATGCACAGGTAAGGGCAAGGTATAGGTAAAATAACAAATCCCTAAATGCAATTAAGGAAATGTAGGGGTAGTTTAGGCTGGTGGGTAGGGTACAATGGGTGGGGTTATAGTGAAGACCAAATATAGATTGTGATAAGGTACCAGGATGAAGAGCACACAAAATCTACATTGGTAAAGGCTGGTAGGTTTATCCAGTAGGGGTGAAGTGATTTAGGTATCCAAGGCATAGGATATGGTCAGGAATCACAACAAGGTTAGGTGCAGGATGTTAGGTATGATCTGGTACACCAAAGGTATGGGTTGGTTTGGATAAATGACATGACATTAAGGAAAAGAAAGGTCATTGGGATAAACAACCTGAGTATCATTATTGCAAGGGATAACGAGTACATGAATTTGAGGGTCATAAAGGCTAAGGTTGGGTGGGGGGAGCTGGGAAAGCCCGTTGGTAAGGCCATGTTAGGGGCCAAAATATGCCCCAATAGATAATGAGGGTAGGTGGAAGGTAAACAAGTCACGGGGTGGGGAAGTCAAGCCAAAATTTGATGGTGGAGAGGTCAAGAGGTGAGGTCCTGGGTAGGGCTGAATGTTGCATGGTGTGGAAGTTGGGAGGTAAGGATATGGGTAAGGCCAATATAGAGAGAAAGAGGTGGTATGGAAAAATATGAGAGGTACCAGTGTAGTGGAATACCTTGAGTGTAGTGGTGAAGATCTATGAAGGGTAAAAGTGTATGAAAGTGGTTAAATTGATGAGAAGGGGCCAAGTGGGGTATAAGGAATATGACTGATATCGGTCATAGTAAACTGATATCGGTCACTATAAACAAATATCAGTAGACTAGGGCATGTGATCATTTTCGGTATGGGAAAATTGATTGGGTCATGCCGTGGTTAAAAAATAAAAATTAGTATAGTTACAGATTCATTTTACATTTTCACATTGGTGGAAAATGACTCTAGGAGAAGAATGGTGTTTTCAAACGAGAGTAGAGGAAAATGTGATTATTGAGACGAGGCTGATTGGAGAGAGTTGAGTGGTTGTTGGAGCGAGGAAGATGGGTCCACGTGATTGGGTGGAATGAGTTGATTCGTCAGAGGATCGGGAGATTGATTTTAGACATGGTGACAATGGGAGGGAGTGGCAGAGGTCCCCCATTGTAGAGACCAGAGGTGCTAGTGAGGAGGAGGAAACAGGATGAGGTAAGATCTAATCCCTATGGGTCATTTGTATTTGGAAATTTGGGTAAAAATGAACAAATGGGGGGAAAATAAAATTTGAAAATGTGGGTAAAATGAACTGATTTGGGTATGTGTAGCATGGAATGTAGGCTAATTAGGTTTGGAAAATAATTTGGGTGAGGGGTGGGTAGAATGGGGGTAGTTTAGGATTAGTTTTTGTAAATTTTAAATGTTAGGGCTGTGGGGGTTTGACTTTGGGGCCAAACTAGAGACTGACGTCAGTTTGGGGTTAGTCGACATCAGTTAGGAATTACCAGCATCGATGGGGAAAAAATAGAACTGATGGTGGTCCTAGGGGCCAATTTTGGTCATGGGTGACTGATGTTGGTCATAGGTGACCGACATTGGTCACTGAGAAAAGGTGATAGGGCCAAAATAGGTTAGATGCAGAGGGCGAGAATGGGGTGGAAAAGAGAGGGTAGGGTAAATAGGTAAAAATGAATGGAGTAGCGATATAGGAGGGAGAAAAGTAGGTGGGCGAAGGCAAGGGTAGGTAAATGTAGGTAGGGGATAGGTGGGACTTAGGTCATGGTGGGTATGAGGTTTGGGTAAGTGGGAATGGGATAAATAAGTGATCAAGGATAAAGTAGGAACATGATAAATGTGTATGGGGTAGCAGGGTGTAGAATTATTTTGATAAAAAATGAATTTAGGCCCTGACAGTGTTGAGTTGGTTAGTTACAGGCACGGTAGTAGTTGACACTGCGAGATAGAGTACCACCCGTACTAGGGGAGTTGAGGCACATAGTGATGGAGGAGGAGTGGGCCCACATGTGGGAGGTAGGGCTGATCAGGGTCAGGTGGTATAGATGGATCTGATGGGATCCTAGTCTCATGGTCGCTCTCATCGATAGATGGGATGTAGTGACCAACACATTCCACCTTCCTACTGGTGAGATGACGATCACGCTGGAGGATGTCTATAGGATTTTACAACTTGCCGATTGTATGGGAGCTGATTTATAGTGTATCTACAGATGGCTACTTTGAGGCGATGATTGGAGTGTTTGGGGAGATGGCTAGTGAGCTGACCGAGCAAAATGCAATATTGGTGTACAGGGCGATGTATGCCACACACCCACAGGAGACACAACTAGCTGTGTTGATGATGGTGACAGTAGGGTGTTATGCACTACCTGATTCAGAGGGTGGTCATTTTCCTAGGGGTCTGATGGGAGTATTACGAGACATGATTCAAGAGTGGGTCTACTTTGCATGGGCACCGGCTTATTTGGTACAACTATATAGGGATTTATGGGGCTATCAGAGGATGCACCAATATGGGGTGTGTTATACCTTCCTTTTACATTGTTGGGCCTATGAGCACATTGTGGTAGTGTGGCCACAAGCACTGCCAGTAGCAGACTGACATTGTGGAGGGAAGGGGGCAAGATTCAGATGATGGGTGGTCCTAGGAGGTTGGCCACGAGCAGCAGAGGTGTTACATGATGTGGCACATTATATGTGGGAGCTGGAGGGGCTATATGTGAGAGACATAGTATGGCAGCCTTATGTTGGCTTTTCAGCATTCAGAGGCATGAGACGAGAGCTACAAGGGATGCAGCTGGTGCGATGGATACAGGGGAGACATGACGGTGAGCATGAGATGATCCCAGTAGATAGAATTTGATGAAAATTTAGACTAGTGTAGGATGTGCTGCTACCATTTCCATAGTATCAGTGGGAGGATGTGGAGAGACCTTTGTCTACACCTCACCCCACAGAGCCAACAGGTCAAGAGGAGTTACCGGTGGATGACAGGATAGATGATGTAGGGATATCTAATGGATACAGATGTTGGTGGGCAACAGAGTTACATGCAACACCACCACGGCTAGGGTTACTCACTTTGGAGACTGTGATAGTGCAGAGAGATGCACTATAGGGATAGGTGGCAATGATGAAAATGTAGTTGAAAATAATGCAGGTAGAGGTAGCCACCTTGATTGGGCATGTGACTATACTACAGGGGCAGCTAACTGATGCCCAGGCACAGGTACAGGTACAGGCACAGGGTCAAGCTCCTGTACAGGATGGAGGATAGATAACCACCTTACAAGCACATGTCACGGGGTTGTAGGAGCAGCTAGCCATAACCCATGAATAGGTGGTGGATTTACAGGCTCAGATGGCAGTAGGGAGACTTACACAAGCATCAGGACAGGGTCCCATCATACAAGGGCCGTCCCGTGGTACAGGTAGCATAGGACAGGTGACGTGAGGCTCCAATAGATAGTAAAGCTGGATAGGTGGCCATGAGGCCTTATGGAACCACCTCAGACAATGTCTATGGTGAGGTTCAGGGATGCCCTAAATGAGGTGAGGTATTACCAGGATCATCTGACGACTAAAGGGATAGATGTACCCTCTTATGTTGAGTACAGGACACAACGGGTAGCGAGTGAGAGGACTAGATCTCGCACTCATAGCTCAGAGAGTATAAGGGGCTGACAAGCCTAGAGACAGGGTCAGGGTGAGGCTATGAGTTCACATAGGCTAGACCTAGCTGCGGGTGAGGCAAAGACTAGACCGATACCCATGCGAGGTGGGGAGATATTAGCAGGGTGCCATATAGGAAAAGAGGAGGAGACAGATGAGATGGACCCTAAGGGTCTAAGGTGGGGTGATGATTAGCCACTTGGTATGATTATTATTTTTGAGATTTTGACATATATACTGGCCTGCATGCCAAAGATAGCGAGGCTGTATTTATGAGAGTTGTGATTTTGATAGATACCAGCCTGCATGTCGAAGATGGTAAGGATGTATATGAGAGTTTTGAGATACTGGTATTTATTTGTATATGTGCCTATATGCCGAAGATGGTGAGGATGTATAGTTGATGAGTTTTTGATGGATACTATACTTGTATTTATTTGTATTTATTGTATATTATGTATTGATAGGCATGATTTGAGTCAAGGTCATTTATGTAATATGGTTGAGTTTAGGTGTTTATGGTATGGATGATGTACTTTATGTTTTTAATTTCCAGTGTTATTGTGTATTGGTGGAAACTAGGTTAATTAGGCATGGTGGAGTAAGGTATTAGGCATGAGTAGGTCACTGTAGGCATGATTGAGTCTAGGTCAGTTAGGCATGGTATAGTTTAGGTCATTTAGGCATGGTTGCGTCAGGTATAGGCATGGTGGATTCTAGGTCATTTAAGCATGGTTTGGTCATGGTGTTGTGTTTGATTTAATTTCCAAGTTGTTATTTTTATGGAAAATAAATGATGATGTATGATATGGTGATTTTACAAAATGATAGGTATGTATTTTTTTATGATTGATTAATTTCCAAGTTTTGTGTAAAATGGAAACTAACTAAGGTAGAATGTGAATATAAAAATGGGGGAAAATTATTTAGAATAAAGAGTGGCTGAGCTAACCTCCAAGGGCCCCATATGCCCTCGGAGTGCTACCTATATAGCCTTTGATAAAAAAGGGCCTCAGGCTGATGTAGTTCTCCCGTAAGCTAGGTAAAGAATATGGTGATGATAGAGGAATGGGTTGGTAGGTTTTAGGTATGATTGAGTCTAGGTCATTTAGGCATGGTTTTGTTTAGGTGATTTTCATGATTGAGTTTAGGTGATTATAGGCATGGTTGAGTTTTAGGTCATTTAGGCTTGGTGATGTTGGTGAAAGAGGAATCTTAAAGTGTAGGTCTCAATGGTCTAATCATGTATAGAAGAATCAACAAGTAATGAAGAAGGTGAAGGGTAAGAGGTGACCAAAAGAGCTGCCTAATTGGAAGAACCATAACAAGTCTACCATACCAAAGGTGGGCTTATGAACATAAGACCCTAAAGGATTTGCATGATTGACTATGCTAAGGGTGAAGAAAGTCACATGATCACAAAATGTCATTTTTGTGGAAAGTCCCTTGAGAAGGTAGGAAATTAGGGTAAAAAGGAAATGAGGTGAAAAATGGTTGGTTTTAGTGTAACCTGGTGCGAGACAACATGCCTACTTGGCAAGAGACCCAAGATCGAAATAGGCAATTCCATGACAAAAGGTTATATTTTTCTCTTTTTTTCTTATTTTTGATAGACTGATCGATGCAGGAATTATATGTGGGATGAGTATATTATCTCCTTGAGGTCTTCGTGAAGTTAATCGATGTGGGAAGATTCTGAATATTTTATTTTGTTTTTGCAAGGATAGTCCTTTTTTATGATAGACTATGTGCAGTATGGCTAGCTTTGTATAGTTGTCCTTTGAGGGAGCAATCTATTTATAGTGGAGAGATAGAGAGAAGAGATGTCCCTTTTGAGGGAGTCATCTCTTTGCTGAAAGTTTGACTCAAGGAGTTGAATCCCATTTTTCTTTTGAAATTATTTTGTTTTTGGAAGTTTAAGTCATGGACAAGACTATAGAGGAAGATTAGGCTCTTGTTTAGAAGACAAAAACCATAGCACACAGAGGTTAACTATGAAAGATATGGTTTCAAGTGATGAACGACCATGGGATTCCATCTTGAAAAAGATGAAAAGTATCCATGAAAATCATGCCATGAGTAGAGTCGTGGTACTCATATTGAAGATAAGGTTGAAAGGTGATGGATAATGACATGAGTTCTTGTTTAGTCATTGACCACAACAATAGACAATATGAAAGGTGAAGGGTGCTCAAGGGATGAGCTTGAAATAGATAGAAGGTGATATAGGACTTGATTCAACAATAAAATGGTTAAAGATGTAAGGCATTGAGGGGTTCAGGTTCAGGTTTACCTTCGAGTGAAGACAAACAATAAGCACCTGATCCATATGTATGAGTAATGATAGAGGGTCCAAGCTAATTAAGAGTGAATTTTCTCAGTTTACTTTTATCTTCTTTGGTTACATGTTGATTTTCCTTTAGGATGAGGTCGCTGTAGACACCAAAATTAGGTCACACTCCCCTTTGGTCCCTCGATAAATAAACACCTTGAACACATCCACCTAGCCATGGCCCCCTTCACCTCACTATAATATTAATTTAATTACTTAAATTAAATTAATTCATTATCCTCACCATATTTATTATTTAAATCTCCTAATTTAAATAATGCCAACATATCCACCTCACTTAGACACCTCATCAAGCCAACTCACCCTAAGACCTATTCTTAGTAAGTTGCCATAACTAACTAAGACTTACCCAAACTCTAAAAATCAATGCCTAAATTCCCTCTAACCACATTCTCGCATGATTAAAAGAAGCTTCCACTCTAATCAGTGAGTTAACGATGCGAGATCCCAGAAAATCAAGGGGATCTGCCTAGTTTAGTAAACCTAGGAAATCCCAACCTAACCAACGCCGGCTACCCTTAACCACCGCCGGTTAAGCCAGAACCACCGTTGGTCACCTTTTAATCCCCAAAACAACCTTATTTTCGAGGTTGGCAAAGTTTGGAACATTTCAGAGAGATATCACATGTTTTGAGAACAAGTTTCCACGAGAACACACATGCAAGGAAGGAGATCAAACATTTTCTCTTGAATAGACATCCAACATTCACCCAAAAACCTTCCAGCACTCACTCCAACAAAGATTTGATCCAATCAGGAAAGAAGGAGAGCACATGCAGCACATGCAAGAGCTCCCCAATATTTGGTGATCCTCTGTAGCCTTCAATCTCTTACCAGAACCTTCATTCCTCACTCATAGATGCCCTAAACCAGATTCCAAGTAAGTAGAACATTTTACTCTTTTGGTTCACCCATTTCATCATTTTATTTTCATCCTTTGTTCTCCTAGCCACCCATTGACCTCCATTAATACTCACACCTCCATATCCCTACTAAAACCTCGCCAAATCCCATCCAAAACAACTTAATACCTCATTTAAACTAACCTAGTCCTTTGTACAATCATAAGGGAGATCTAAAGCTCATTCTATGGCATTCCCAGTTTTCTACAGTAACTAGCATCAATTCTCCCCATCTGGCATTAGTCACCCTTAACTGGCATCGGTCTCTGTATTTATCAATACAACCCAAAATAGTGACCTATTCACATATCCCCACATCACCCTTAATCACTTGTGACCTTCCTAAGACCTCTGTTAGACCTACAGAGACCCAGAACTAGCTACCCGACTTTCGGATCTTATTTTATCCTATCCTATTAGATTAAATCTTCCTTATTGTGTTTTTAGTGAGATACCTAAATCATTTCAAATTACAATAGGATTTACTTCTTTACCAACATTAAATTGTTTTAAACAGTGGATTGAAAACCATCTAGGAAGTATCACACTTCCTGGATCTAGCACATGCTAGGCAGTCCACTGCATATATTGTTTAATTCTTTCTGGTGGTCTTGCTTTCCATTTCAGGTAGTTCCTCCCAGCTAAAAGGAAGCTCTCACAATCAGATGTGGATCAAGGAGTCAACATGTGCACAACAACCCATCAACCAACAGTCCAATAGGTATTCCTCCTATGCCCATTACCCTATCTATTTCGTTAATATTAAAAAAAATGTCTAAGAATCAGGGGAAACATTTTGGCACGCCTGGTGGGACCCATCCGAGGTTCCTTGAATTTTATTCATTCCTAGGAAAAGTTGTGTGTTTGTTTCCCTTCTAAAAAGCATACACATTATTTTTCTTCCTTGGTAACCTTCTTTTTCTTTCTATTTTCTCTAAAAGAAACCTTTCTTTTGGTATACTTAAAAAGAACCATTTTTTCTTGTTTTCTACACTTTAGTGAAAGATCATACTTTCTCCTATTCCCCCCATTGTGTCATCGAATTCCATATTTTGATTTGGGCTTAAAAATCATTACATTTCATTCTGATTTGCTGTATTAGCTCACATTAATTGAGGGTAGCCTATACGCCAGAAGTCATGCCCAGCTGATGGTTGACAAACAAATTGTAGAAAATCACTTCTTTCCCTCTCTTTCTTTGAGTCTTACAAAACCTCACAAACATTTAAAATACATACATTCTTAAACAACATCTTACCTTGAAGAAGCTATAGGTGATCACACGATCACGGTACAGTGGACACCCAGCTCGCTGCTCTGTCGAGTCATACTTCAGAGCAAGGCCCGCCCCCACCATAACAAACTTGAAACCTCACCTTTTAGATCTCCTTCTATTGTAGGAAGCCATCCTCACCAAAAAATTCTATTCTATAGTTCATGAGTCAGTCCTTAAATAGCATAAGCTAAACAAACATAATAGAAAAGGCACTCTTAGGATCACATTTTTCTTAGTGTTTCTCCTTGGCTCGTGCATTTTGAGGTGAGAGGTCACGTTCTTCATTCTTAATTGTTTCTCCTTGCACACTCCTCATCATAGTTGGTGTATTCCAGATTCTTCTGAGTGTGCCTGGACCACATTCTCATCATTCTCAGAATTATGGGTTTGATTCCACATCAGATTTTAATTCACAACCATATTTTCTTTCATCACTATTTTAATTTCACAGTGACCAGTGTCGGTTCAACGACCTGTCATCGGTTACCCTCTTACCATGATTGGTTATACCCAAATAATGTCAGTTCTACTGTCCTTTTGGTTAACCTACCAAAAAGGACACCTATTCACCTTATTTGACTATCCAGAGTCTCTGTCACTATCATAATTCCCATTGACCTAGCTAAAACTCATCAAGATTTGGCATACCTAGTCAAATTTTGGCCTTATACCATGGTTTTTGGACCAACTGTTCCATTTCCCATAGTGACTGGTAGCGGTTACCTGTAACTGGCATCGGTCTTACCCTGACCGACATTGGTTATCTTGTGCCACTTTCCCAGATAACATTTGTTACCTAATCCACTTATTACCACATGTTCTCACCTATTCCCGCTATTGATTTTCTATGTCATTTACATAAAAGGAAGCCCAACCTGATCAATACCTATTCACATGGTGCTGACACATCAGACAAGCTAGCGCCCTCGTATTCCACACTAGTTGTCAACCACTCCCACCTAGCCCTTCACCACCTTCTTCACCCACTCCACATTCATCACCACCTTCGTCGACGGAGTTGATGGATCCAAAATCTATCCCTCATAACTTTTTTTTTTCATAAACACCATTTCCTTAGGGCCTTTGACTTATCAACGCGAGGGAGAGGCTCCTTCCTCTCTTCCCTTCCTGTATCCTAAAATGATCGATGATGATACACCTTTAATTAACATTTTTCAATGTCGGGATGATGAATCTATACTCACCTACCTTGGTGTAGAAGACTCATATATTCATCAGTCATTACCCTCTATAGATTGCAAACCATGTTGAATGAATTGACCTATCGAGATCAACATTCATACTCAGGGTGACCTGCACATTCTAAAGATCAGTCAATCTTTAGATACTGTTGAATAGGAATCCATCACTTCTTTTCTCAAAGATCATAACCATGCATTTTCTTGGTCTTACATAGACATGCCCGATATTGACCCTGCCATAGTGGTCCACAATATCATAACCATTCCTAAAGCCAAACCCATCAAACAAAAGCTAAGGAAAATGCACCCTCACATTTCTCTTCTCGTCAAAGAATAACTTTAACACCTTCTTTCTGTTTCCTTCATATTACCCATTGATTATCCTCATTGGATTTCTAACATTGTCCTTGTCACTAAGGCAACAGGGGTACTCTACATTTGCATGGACTTCCATGACCTCAACCTAGCCTGCCCAAAAGATGACTTTCCCTTACCCGGTATTGACCAACTGGTTGACCTTACCACTGGTCACGAGATGCTATCACTCATGGATGGATTCTCGGGTTATAACCAAATCTTGCTTGCCCCAGAGGATCAACACAAAACCTGCGTTCATCACCCCTTGGGGGACCTTCTGCTACCGAGTCATGCCTTTTGGCCTTAAAAATGCTAGTGCCACATATCAGTGGGCTATGACTTACATCTTCCATGACATCATGCATCGTATATTGGAATATTACGTGGATGATCTCCTCACCAAATCTAAACACCGCTCCGAGCACCTTGCTGTCCTCAAAACCATTTTTGACCGTCTCATTAAATATTGTGTTCACCTTTAGCCTAAGAAGTGCATCTTCGTGGTCCTCTCAGGAAAGCTCCTGGGATTTATCATTTCCCTACGTGGTATAGAAGTTGACCCTACTAAAGTCAAGGCCATTATGGAAATTCCTCTGCCCACTAACCTTAGACAACTCCATAGCCTGCAAGGTAAGTTGCAGTCTATTCACTGTTTCATTTCACAATTATCTGATCGGTGTCAACCATTTCATCATCTACTCAAGAAGGATGTCTCCTTTAAATGGGATGATGATTGCCCTAAAACAATACCTTCTCCAACCACCCGTACTCATTCCACCTAAAGATGATCAACCCTTCTACCTATACATCTCAGCTACCGATCACTCCTTGGGGGCCATGCTCGCTCATCGTGATGAACAACATAGGGAGCAGGTGGTTTATTACATAAGCCGTACTCTTTTGGACTATGAAACCCGATACACCCATCCCGAAAATTTTTTCTTAGCCTTAGTTTTTCATTGCCACAAAACTCCACCATTACCTACTCAACCACAAAACCTATGTTGTAACCAACACCGACCCCCTATACTTCATGTATACCAAACCTTATCAAAATCAGAGCGTGCCACACGTTGGCTTATGTTGTTAGCTGACCTTGACCTCGAATTCATTCATCGAAAATCCAACAAGGGCCAAGCTATCGCTGACCAATTGGCTGACGCACCTATTTCTGGGGATCAACCCTCTAATTTTGACTTTCCAGATGAGTCAATTGCTACCCTTTCCTTGGATGAACCCACTTATCAAATGACACTCTTCTTCGATGGTTCTAAGTGTCAGCATGGAGGTGGGGCTGGTGTTATCCTCATTCTGCTTGATGGTGAACCCATGCCTTTGTCTTTCAAACTAGATTTTGATTGTACAAACAATATTTCCGAATATGAAGCACTCATATTAGGTCTCCAAGCCACCTATGCCCTAGATGTCAAATCAATCAACATCTTTGGTGATTCTCAATTGGTTATAAACCAAGTCAATGGTATATACCAATGTCATAATGAAATACTTCAAAAGTATAAACATCATGTCGAAATACTTTTGACCACCTTTGACTGTTATGCCCTTCAAACAGTCCCCCGTTCAACCAATAAATTTGTACAGATACCATGGCCTATTTGGCTTCTCAAATACCCACTTCACCCACTGATTCTAAAATCTTTGTCACCAATGTACAATGAATCCAATCACCCTCTTATTTACCTCATGAAGTTTACTCTATTGGAACTGCTACCCCGATCTAAGTGACCTTTGGTATAAACAATACTCCGACTACCTTTCTCTCTCCATCTTACCTCCTAATCTCACCGTAATGGACAACTGGGCCTTCCTTAAAAAGGTCTCTCATTACCTCATCATGGGGGGCCTCCTCTATAAGTGTGGCTTTGATGGTATTCTCTTACGATGCCTCACGAGTTCTGAAATTCCTTATACCATTAAGGAGGTTCATGATGGCATATGTGGAGGTCACTTCAGTGGCCTTACTGTTGCTAAGCGTATTCTTCACCTAGGCTATTACTGGCCGACCCTTAACCATGATTGTTGTGACTACGTCAAATGTTGTGTAAAATTCCAACAACATGCCAAACTTCATCATACACCCAGTCATGCCTTACAGGTCACCCGTGACCTTTGGACCTTCTCTCAATGGGGTTTGGATCTTGTCGGAGAGATCAACCCCCATTCTTCCCAACGACATCAATGGATCATCACCACTACCGAATACTACACAAAATGGGTTGAAGCCATACCACTCATCTCCACAAAATCCAAGAAAATATGTGATTTCATCAATCATCACATCATTTGTCACTTTGGTGTTCCTCATTGCCTCATCACTGATAATGGAAAACAATTCAAAAAAACAAAACATTGCAAAAACTTTGCGACACCTTTGGCATTCAACTAAGTTTCTCATCACCTTATTACCCACAAACCAACGACCTAGCTAAATCCACTAACAAAACCCTAACTAAAATCCTCATGAAAGTGGTTAACGATACTGGGAAGGATTGGCATACCCACATTCCTTTCGCCCTATGGGCATACCGCACTAGTATCTACACTTCCATAGCTGCCACACCATTTTCTCTGGTCTACGGTACAGAGGCTGTTCTACCTCTCGAAGTCTAGATTCCCTCACTCCGCATTTCTCTCCATGACATGCTCAATGATGATGAATTTCATCAGGACCATTTAGCACAACTTGAGTTATTAGACAAATGTCATCTTAACGCTCTTGACCACCTTCAAGTTTACCAAAAACGTATCAAACGTGCCTACGAAAAACATGTCCATGAACAAACCTTCCAAGTTGGTGACCTTGTCCTGAAAGAAAATCAACATGTAACCAAAGTAGAAAATAGTAAATGGGGAAAAATTTCTCCTAATTGGCTTGGACCATACATCATGACCCATACTTATGGATCAGGTGCTTATCAGTTTATCTTCACTCGATGGTAAACCTGAACTTGAGCCCCTCAATTCCTTGCATATTTTACCGTTCTACTATTGACTTTTAGTCCTAAATCACTTTTTTCCTCTTTCCATGCTCATCCCTTGAGCGTTATCCACTTCATACACCTCACCAATGATTAAACAAGAATCATGTGAGTACCTGTCACTTGTTATCTTCTCTTGAATATGTGTACCATGGCACTGCACATAGCATGATTCTCATGGATACTTTTCGTCTACCTTTAGATGAGATCCCATGGTTGTTTCACCCTGATTTCTGAACAAGAATCCTATTCTTCACCTTGGTCTTGTCCATGAATTCAAAGCCCTCACATGGGACCTAACTCCTTGAGTCAAACTTCTAATAAAAAGATGACTCCCTCAAAAGGACATCTTCCTCTCTATGATCACTGCTATAAATAGACTACTCCCTCGAAGGAAAACTATGTAAAGCCCTTTGAAAAAAAAAACGAGAGAAACTGAGGCTTCCCGCATTCGATCAACTTCACGAAGACCTCAAGGATTTAATTTCCTCATCCCATATAGACTTCCCGCATCGATCAGTCTATCTCAAATACAAGTCAAAACAAACAACGTTTTAGTCATGGACTTGCCCATTGTGACCTCAGGATCTCTTTCCCAAAGAGCATGCTACCTCATACTATATAAAATTAACCACCTTTCACACTTCTCACCATTCCCACTCCCATTTCCTACCACCTTAAGGGACCTCTTGGAAACCAAGACATTTGGTGATCATGTGACTACTTTTCACCTTAGAACAATCAATCATGCAATGTCTTTAGGGTCTTACGTTCATCACCTCCTCCAAGGTATGATCTACTTCGGTATGATCCTAACCAATCAGGTGGCTTTATTTCCCCTTATTATCTTTTAACCATCTTTATTTACATCTTGATTACCTTATACAGGACTTGGTCCTCAAAGCTTACCTTTGGGGTAATCTTCTCCTTTTTCCACAATCGACATCACCTATACCATTTTGCCTATAACCCACTCACACCTAACATATCTAAACCCATCATGCCTAAAAACCTACCAACTCATTTTCATACCTCCTCATATTCTTCCCTAGCTTATGGGAGAACTACATCGGCCTAAGGTCCCTTTTCACTGAGACTATGTAGGCAACACTCCGAGGGCATGGGGCCCTTTAAGGTTAGCTCAGCCACTCTCTACCCTAAACAATTCATTTTTAATCTTCCTAACATTACATTCTACCCACTTAGTTTCCTTTTTTATATCAAACAATTAAAATCAAAATTGGAAACCAAACAAACAACGTTGGCTAAACATTTTTATCATCATCACAACATACATTTATTATGACTACCATTTCTCTACCATCATCACACATGTATTATAAAGCATCTTACACATGACCCATATCATCATTCATTCCACAAATTCATGAATCAAAACTTCAACCATTTTCAACTCAACCATGCCTAAGACCTGACTCATCCATGCCTAAACCAACCTAACTCGATCCATGCTTATGACCTAACTTGATCCATGCCTATGACCTGACTCAACCATGCCTAAACCAACCTAACTCGATCCATACCAAACCTGACTCCACCATAGCTAAACCAACCTGACTCAATCCATGCCTATGACCTGACTCGATCCATGCCTAAACCGACCTGACTCCATCATGCCTAACTCACCTAATTTCTATCCATATCACAAAAAAAAATCAAAAGTCTCATCAAACCACCAACAAATCAAGCATCTCATGTATCTTATCATATAAATAAATATGTATCTCAATACAATGTACACAGATATCCAATCATGTCCATCATCTCAAACAAATCATCGGCACATAGGCGGATACTCGATACAAAATGTCATCGGCACACAGGCTGGTCTCATATACAATGAATAACAAAAAACACAAATTTTTTGCTTTTATAACAAACCCAACCTAATTGATGTTGGTTTTACCTTCACCGGCATCGGTCACATGCCTTACCTTACCATGGTCATTTACACTGTACCGGTGTTTGTTACCCCTGACCGGCATCGGTCCCCCTCTCTTACACAAAAACCCAATTTTTTTTAACCCTATTACCTTGCCTATCCCTCACCCTCCATTTACCCTGACCATTTACCTCACCCTCCATACCTCATCATTTACCACCTACCCTCGTCCTCCTTTGGGGACTCATTATTTTACCCATACCTTCGCCTTACCCATCCTATGACCTAGATTTTTGGAATTGGACCATCGCTAGTGACCTTTGACCTCATGTATTCACTATACCTTGCAGTAGTATTACCTATGTTGTTGACCTAATGACCTTACCTTGCCTCTTGCCATGACCGTTTATCCTGACCCTACCTTTGGTGTACCGGAACATACCTAAACGTTCCTGCACCTAACCTACGTCATGTTTCCTGACCATATCCTATACCTTGGATACTGGAATCAATTCAACCTTGTTTGGATAAACCTAGACCTTTGACAATGTAGAGTTTGCCTGACTCTTCAACCCAGTAGCGTGCTGTAGTTTATACGTGTGCATGCATTTGACTGTTACTACCTTTGACCCTAACCCATTACCTAGATGACCCGAGTAGACCTTGCTCCCTTTTTCCCATGTTACCCACCTTCCTTTTCATCACATTTACCTTTTATCAAACCACTCACTGATTCTAACTTTTGCCTTATCAGTTCTTGGTTTGAGGGGGATCACCTCCATCCACACATGGGGCAACCACATCTTATTTTTGTCAGCGTTGCTTACCAATACAAGCTACACAACAAAAAGGGAAAAAATGTAGACACCAAAATTAGGTCACATGCCCCTTTGGTCCCTCGACAAATAAACACCTTGAACACATCCACCTAGCCATGGCCCCCTTCACCTCACTATAATATTAATTTAATTATTTAAATTAAATTAATTAACTATCCTCATCATATTTATTATTTAAATCTCCTAATTTAGATAATGCCCACATCTCCACCTCACCTAGAAACCTCATCTAGCCAACTCACCCTAAGACCTATTCTTAGTAAGTTGCCATAACTAACTAAGACTTACCCAAACCCTAAAAATCAATGCCTACATTCCCTCTAACCACATTCCTGCATGCTTAAAAGAATCTTCCACTCTAATCCGTGAGTTAACGATGCGAGATCCCAGAAAATCAAGGGGATCTGCCTAGTTTAGTAAACCTAGGAAATCTTGACCTAACCGATGCTGGTTACCCTTAACCACCACTGGTTAAGCTAGAACCATCATCAGTCACCTTTTAATCCTCTAAACAACCTTATTTTCAAGGTTGGAAAAGGTTAGCACATTTCAGAGAGATATCCCATCTTTTGACAACAAGTATCCACGAGAACACGTATGCAACAAAGGAGATCAAGTATTTTCTCTTGCACAGACATCCATCATTCACCCAGCAACCATCCAGCACTCACTCCAACAAATATTTGATCTAATTAGTCAAGAAGAAGAGTACATACAACACATGCAAGAGCTCCCCAATGTTTGATGATCCTTTGTATCCTTCAACCTCTTACCAACACCTTAATTCCTCACTCACAAACACCCATAACCAGATTGCAAGTAAGTAGAGCATTTTACTCTTCTGGTTCACCCATTTCATCATTATATTTTCATCCTTTGTTGTCCTAGCCACCCATTGACCTCCATTAATACTCACCCCTCCATATCCCTATTAAAACCTCACCAAATCCCATCCAAAACAACTTAATACCTCATTTCAACCAACCTATTCCTTTGTGCAATCATAAGGGAGATCTAAAGCTCATTTTATGGCATTTATAGTTTTCCACAGTAACTGGCACCGGTTCTCCCCAACCAGTGTCAGTCACCCTTAACTGACATTGTTCTCTATATTTACCAATATAACCTAGAATAGTGACCTACTCACCTATCCCGACATCACCCTTAATCACCTGTGACCTGCCTGAGACCTCTATTAGACCTGCAGAGACCCATAACTAGTTACTTGACCTTCGGATCTTATTTTAACCTAGCCTATTAGATTAGATCTTCCTTATTGTGTTTTTAGTGAGATACCTAAATCATTTAAAATTACAATAGGATTTACTTCTTTACCAACATTAAATTGTTTTAAACAGTGGATTGATAGTCATCTAGGAAGTATCACACTTCCCGGATCTAGCACATGCTAGGCAGTCCACTGCATATATTGTTTAATTCTTTCTGGTGGTCTTGCTTTCCATTTCAGGTAGTTTCTCCCAACTAAAAGGAAGTTCTCATGATCAACTGTGGATCAAGGAGTCAACACGCATGCAACAACCGATCAACCAACATTCCAACAGGTATTCATCCTACACTCATTACCCTATCTGTTTCATCAATATTCAAAGAAATGTCTAAGAATCAGGTGAAATAGTCGCCAACGTAGAAGGTTCGCTCATTGACATGTTTTTCATAGGAACATTTGATATGTTTTTGGTAGATTTGGAGATGATCAAGAGCATTAAGATGACGTTCATCTAATAACTCAAGTTATGCCAAATGGTCCTGGTGAAATTCATCATCATTGAGCATGTCTTGGAGTGAGATATAGAGAGATGGAATCTCAAATTTGAGAGGCAAGACAACCTCGGTACCATAGACCAGAGAGAAAGGTGTGGAAGTAGTTGAGGTGAAAATACTAGTACAATAAGCCCACAAGGTGAAAGGAATGTGCGTATGCCAATCCTTTCTAGTATCGTTAACTACTTTCATAAGAATTTTATTCAGGGTTTTATTGATTGGTTCTGCTTGGCCATTTGTTTGTGGGTAGTAAGGTGAAGAGAAACTGAGTTGAATGCCAAAGGTGTCAAATATTTTTGGTAGGGTTTTGTTTTTGAACTATTTTTCGTTATCAGTGATGAGATGATGAGGAATACCAAAGCGACAAATGATGTGATGATTGATGAATTCACATATTTTCTCAACTTTTGTGGAAATAAGAGGTATGGCTTCAACCCATTTATTATAATATTTGGTAGTGGTTATAATCCATTGATGGCGTTGTGAAGAATGAGGGTTGATCTCTCTGACAAGATCCAAACCCCATTGAGAGAAAGACCAAAGGTATCGTGCGACGTGCAAGGCACAAATTGGTGTGTGATGAATATTAACATGTTGCTAGCATTTCACACAACATTTGACATAGTCATAAAAATAATGGTTAAGGGTGGGCCAATAATATCTTAGGAGAAGGATGTATTTAGTGATAGCTAAGCCACTAAAGTAACCTCCAAAAATTCCATCGTGAACTTCCTTGATGGTATAAGGAATCTTAGAACTTGTAAGGCATCATAAGAGAATACCCTCAAAGTCACATTTATAAAGAAGACCACCTATGGTGACATAGCAAGAGACACTTTTGAAAATGGCATGTTGTACATTACAAGTAAGATTTGGAGACAGAATGGAAAGAGAAATGTCGTCTGTAAAATTCTTATACCAAAGGTCACATGGGTTAGGTGCAACAGTTCTGACAAATTTTACATCTCGAAATAAATAAGAAGGTGATTGCAACTTTTGTACTGTGACAAAGATTTTGGAGTCGACAGGTGAAGCAGGTATCTGAGAAGCTAGGAAGGCCATGGTATCCAAAAATTTATTAGTAGAATGTGGGGTGGTTTGAAGTTCATAACGATCAAAGGTAGTCAAAAGTATGTCCACATAGTGTTTATACTTTTGGATTATTTCGTTACGACACTGATATATACCATTAACTTGATTTACAACCAGTTGAGAGTCACCAAAGATATTAATTGATTTGACATCTAGGGTGATGGTAGTTTGGAGACCTAGTACGAGTGCTTCATATTCAAAGATATTGTTAGTACAATAAAAATCTAGTTTGAAAGATAAAGGAATAGGTCCACCATTAAGAGGAATGAAGAAAATGCCTGCACCACACCCACACTAACATTTAGAACCATTGAAGAATAAGGTCATTTGGTAAACGGTATCATCCAAAGAGAGGGTAATAATGGATTTGTCTGGGAAATCAAAGTTAGAGGATTGATTTCCAGAGAGGGGTGCATCTACAATTTGGTCAGTGATGGTTTGGCCTTTGATAGATTTTTGATGGATGAATTTGAGGTCCAGGTCTATGAGAAGCATGAGCCAATGCACAAAACACTGATGCTGGTAGGGTTTGGTGTACATGTAATGTAAGGGGTTAGTATTGGTGATGATAAAGGTTTTGTGATTTAGTTGGTAATGATGAAGTTTAGTAGTGACAAAAACTAAGGATAAGTAGAGTTTTTCGGCATGAGTGTACCTAGTTTTGTAGTCCAAATGGGTACGACTTATGTAATAAACTAATTTCTTTCTATGTTTCTCATCACAATGAGTGAGCATGGCACCGAAGGAATGATCAGTGGTATAAATGTATAGGTAAAAGGTTTGGTCATCCTTAGGAGGAATGAGAACTGGTGGTTAGAGAAGGTATTGTTGTAAGGAGTAAAAGGATTTGTGGCATTCATCATCCCATTTGAAGGAGATGTCCTTTTTGAGGAGTTGGTGAAATGGTTGGCAATGGTTAGAAAGCTACGAAATAAAATGACAAATAGATTACAATTTACCTTGCAAGCTATGAAGTTGGTGAAGGTTAGTAGGTGGAGGAATTTTGAGAATAGCCTTTATTTTAATGGGACCGACTTCTATGCCACGCAAAGAAATAATGAAACCAAGGAGGTTACCTGAGAGCACAGTAAAGACACACTTCTTAGGTTGAAGGTGAAGACAATACTTGATGAGGAGGTCAAAGATGACCTTAAGGACTGTAAGGTGTTTGACCTGATGTTTGGATTTGGCAAGAAGGTCATCGTAATCTTCCAATATGTGATGTATTATGTTATGGAAGATATAATTCATACCCCGTTGATATGTAGCACCAGTTTTTTAAGGCCAAAATGCATGAATCGATAGCAAAATCTCCCCAAAGGAGTGATGAACGTGGCTTTATGTTTATCTTCTAGGGTGAGTAATATTTGGTTATAATTCGAGAAACTGTCCATGAGTGATAACATCTCATGACCAGTGGCGAGATCAACTAGCTAGTCAATACCTGGTAGAGGAAAGTTGTCTTTGGGGAAAGCTAAGTTGTAGTCATGGAAATCTATGCAAATGTGAAGTCCTCTTGTTGTTTTGGTGACAAGAACAATGTTAGAGATCCACTGGGGATAATCAATGCGTAGGATGAAGGAAACCAAGAGAAGGCGCTGAAGTTCTTCTTTGACAAGAAGGGAAATGTGAGGATGCATTTTTCGTAGCTCCTATTTTACGGACTTGGGTTTAGAAATGGTTCCGATATTGTGGACCACAATGTTTGGGTCAATACCAGGCATATTAACATAGGACCAAGAAAAAGTGTTGCTATGATCCCGGAAGAAATAAGTAAAAGCTTCTTGTTCAACAACATCTAAGGATTGTCCTATCTTTAGAATGTGTGGGTCATCTTGTGTGTTAATATTGACTTCGATGGTTGATTCATTTAACATGGTTTACGACTCAGAAGATAATGACCGGTGAATGTAAGAATCTTCCGCACCAAGGTAGGTGAGGATAGAATCATAGTCCTGACATTGAATGACATTAATGGATGGTGTATCATCATCGATTATGTCAGGATACATGAATGGAAGAGAAGAGGGAGCCTCACCATCAAATTGATAATTCAAAGGTCCCAAAGAAATGGTGTTCAAGAAAAAAAAGTTAGGAGGAATGGATTTTGGATCCATAGACTCTGTGGGTGAACGAGGTGGAGAAGGTTTTGTATCCTTGATGAGGTCGATGCAGGACTTCTTAAAGGGTAGCTCAATGAACCCGATACCACTGTGGTCGTTGTGTTTACGAGTGGTATAGGGGATGCTGGTATGACAGTCTTGTTTGGAAAAAATAAAGCCAAAGCCTTTCCATGCACAATGGTGAATGAAAGTGTGAGCGAAGTGGCGGTTGGTGAGAAATTGGAGGTTAGATGAAAATGGTCGTGTTTGGGATAATGGTTTGGGTGAATAAATGGAAGTATCAAGTCCCCCATATATTAAGTTGGTGTAAAGGTGGGGAGGACCATAAGGGAGGACCACCTATGAGATGGTCATAACGAGGATGTTGGCATAGGTTACCATACTCCTGTGGAGTAAGGAATGTTTTTATCTTGTAGAGGCGGTATTCCCCTAAAGTAAGTCATTGATAAACATTTTCTAAGGGATTGGTAGTAGATATGTGTGTAGATGGAATAGGTGAATTAATAGGTGATTGGGAAGAAGAAGGATTAGTTTGTTGGGAACTAGATGGGTCAGATGTAGAGGCCATGATTATAGTGGGAATAGTAGAGGTAGGTACAGGTGAGGTAGTTGGTGATGGAGAAGTGGCGGCAGTGGTAGATGCCTTAACTGGTACAAAGACATCATTAGGTTTGTACAACATGTTACAGTTTTTGAATGGTGATGGGTCAGCTGGGATGGTATAGGTATGTTTTTCATGTTCAAATTTTACACAACGGTGTAAAGTGTAAGGAACACAACCCATTATGCAAATCCAAGGTTGGCCAAGAAACATGTTATACTGGAACTCCCCCTCTAAGATGTAGAACAATTCTGGGATAGTGTGAGGGCCCACATGAGCATGAAGAATAATGGTGCCAAGGGTGAAAGTGATGGAGTCATTGAAGGATCACAACATAACTGGGTTATTATGCATGTAATTTGAAGGGATGCACATTTGATTGTATGCGTGGGAGAAGATGATGTTGATACTAGCACCACCATCAATCATAACGCGTCGTACGTGTATATTATTGATATAGATGGAGATGAAAAGGGAGGGATCAAGGTCATTTGATTGGAGAGGTACGATCTCCTCATCAGAAAAATTGTGGGCGGCCACTTGATTAGTGGGAGTGGGGGTAGAAGAAGGAGATGATTTGGTAAGAGAGGCCACGTGGTGAGGGGTGATAATGGAGGCTACTGGTGTAGGGTCGTTATGTAAAACCTCTATGGATTGAAAAAACCTCCAGTATGGCTTGTCGATGAGATTTAGAGGTTTGGATGAGGTCGTACAAATAAATTTTAAAAGGGGATTGGTGTAATTATTCTATCATTGCATGATAGATGACCCCATCAGAAATAGGGTATGTGGGACCTCGAAAGGTGATTTTGGATGTGGGTGTAGTCGGTATGCTAGGCACATGATTATTGGATGGGTTGGTTGCTTTTTCTTTCCCTTTTTCCTTTTGGGCGCGATTGGAAACTTGGATTATGTTAATATAAGGGAAAGAGGTAGATGGAGAAGGTGTGTCATGAGTAGTATAATGACATGATGGACATAAACCTAATGTGGGGTAAGAATCTTGTGAAATGAGTAGGGCACATTGGCATTTAGGTGGTGGTTTGGCCAACTCTTGAATATAGACCATGTTGATATTGAATGTTGGAGGTGGATAGAAAGGTTGTGGAGGTGGAGATGAGGGAGGATGAATAGGTAGTGGATGAAGATGGGTAGTGATTGGTGAAGGTGGAATAGAGTCCTCATCTAGAAGATCATCATCATCAAAATTTGCTTAAGGAGGGCATAATTAGAGGAGAGCACTTTTGAGATCATTATAACCCTCTACATCATGTCATGGCACAGATGGTAGGAAAAAAATTTAGTTTCATCAAACCCCTTTGGTTTGGGTTTGAGGGGGTGGTAAGGTCTAAGTGGCAGTAACGTGATGACTGATGTCTCTAAAAGGTTGGCTAAAATGTTGGCGTAGGACCCTTCCAATCGATCACAGTGGGAAGTGAGTTTGGGTTTGGGTAAAGGTTTGGATGATTACGGTGGAAGAGGTGTTATAGGAGGTGGAATAGGTTTGACCACTGGTTTGGTAGGTGGTAATGTCTTACATTTTGATGGTACCTATTTGGGTAAGGATGTGGTAGATGAACTAGCAATAGAAGGTGTTGTTGGTTTAACTACCCTGTTAGAGTGGTAATGGGTTCTTACCCTTGGATTGCACCTTCTTGGGTAAAGGTGAGGCGTGGGTACATGATGTAGAATGAAAATAATATGGTAGAAGAGGATGGGTTATCTATGGGAATAATAGAGGTGTGGTGAAAGTGATTGGTAGAGGCCGGGTGGAAGGTATGGGATGAAGAGAAGAAAATTTCATAGGTAGTGATGAAGTTATGGTAGATGGTGGGGGTATAGGTGGTAAGAAAGATACGGGTGATGGTGGGGGTGTTTGTTGTGCAGGAAACTTGGGTATAATAAAATATTGGGATAAAGAAGCAGGTTTCTTCACTCTTGATTTGCCTTGGGTAGGGGGTTGTTTGGTCAAGGTTGATGGGTGAGGTCCTAGGATGGATGAAAGGGGCGAAGGTGATAGAGGCATGGTGGGTGAAACTGGTGTATGCATCTTAGAAGGTTGGGTATTCCTTTTAGGTGGAGGAATATTTTTTGTACAAACTTGGGAAGGTGTGGATAAGTCCAATTTGATAGGTGGATGGACAAGGCTGGATGTCGACATGATATCCAAGGTAGTGATAGGTCTAGATATGTCTAAAGATGTAGGTACGGGTAGGTTTTTAGGCATAGGAATGGTTTTAGTCGTGGGTAAAGGTTTGGATGTAGGTAAAGGTGACGAAGAAGAAGTTGTTTCGACATGCATGGTCAGGGTCGATTTGGTTGCTTGAAACACCTTTGGATAGATCATGGAGGTATCTGTAGGCAATTTTTGCATTTGAGTCAAAAAGAGGAGCCGAAGATTCCCCCAAAGCATGGAATAATCAACATAATCCAAGCTATTGCCAAGCCATGAAAACAATACTGCTGTAAGAGGAGATGTTGTTGGTTTAGTGGCATTCCTTGTAAAATATGTCTATGAGACAAAGAATTGGTTAACCTCGGGCTCTGTGGGTAAAAGAGCCGAGAGAAGATCAATGAGATCCTAAAATGCTAATGGGGAATTATCCTTAATAGGAAGGGGTACGTTTAAAGGATCTCTCATGGGTATGAGAGATGGTAGGTGGGTGAGGTAGATTTATCTTTTGGTGGAGGAGAAAGTGATGATGTTTCTCTTGCGGGTAGGAGAGTTAATACCATTGAGTGTTTGGTAGGTTTCGAGGTAGATGGTGAAATGACATCAACATAAATTGTGGACTCCTCCGTGGGTGAAGTGAGAGATGAAGGGGGATCCTCTATGGGTGAAGGAGTGTATGAGGTATACTCCTCTATGGGTATATGAGCTCATGCCAAAATTTCCTTGATCGATGGAATAGGTGGAAATTGAGGAACAACTGGTATGATATCAAAAACAACGTGGAATTCACAGACATTGTTGTCATTGGTTGAAGGTTCACCATTTTGATTAGATGATGGTGTATGGTTAGGGAAAAAATTCTTAAATATATGCAAGTTTTGATTTACTGGTGCATTCGGGTTGTCGAGGATGAGATCTCCATTATCTAACATTTCTTGGACAATGTTCTTAAAAGTTATGCAATTACCATCACAATGGCCTTTGACGCGATGATAATTACAATAGTCATGTTCCTTATACCATGCAGACATAGGAGGAGTGGGATAGAAACTAATATGAGGTTTTATGGGGGGAAGTGCAATGGCTCTAGCCTTAAGAAGCTTTTCCAAGACTGAAGAATAGGGCTCTCCAATTGGAGTGTATTTTCATTGTTCGCACCAGAACTAAAAAGTATGAATGGGAGAAATATTGGAGGAAGGTTTGGCTTGATTAAATGGATGAGATGGACCATCTTTGAGAACTACCGCGTTGGAAGATACCTTGGCTTTTGAATAAATACTTTGGGGCTTAGAATATGAAGAGGTGTCATTTGATTCGAACGTGGAATTTTTGTTATGCAGTTGAGTTTTCTTCTCTTCGATGGCACAAATTTCTAGTTTTCACACCATGGTAAATGCCTCATCAAAGGTGTAAAAATTTTGTACCAACAGAGTTGGTGAGATGTTTCTGGCACAAGATATAGTGAACAAATCTATAAGCTCAACTTCAGGTAACTAGAATGTTAATTGGTTGATAAGGCTTTGCCAGTGATAAATGAAGTTTACGATAGATTCATCATCATACTATCGTGTCGAGTATACGTAAGTCATGGTGATTTTTTTGATGACATTGATTGAGAAGTGGTCTAAGAATGCTTGAGCCACTTGGTTAAAGGAGTAGATGGAATGTCTGAGTAAAACACTATACCAATCTAAGGTAGGTCTTGTCAAGGACATGGAGAATGTCCATAGGAGTAAAGCATAATCATGGGAAATTAGATAGCACCCATGTTTGAACAACCAAAAGTGTTGTTGCAGGTCTTATTTACTGTTGAAACAGTTGAACTTGGGCATTTCCCAATGTATAGGGTACAAGTGAATGGGGATAGATAGATGAATAATCTCATTACAAATTTTGTCATAAGCTAAGGAGTTGCGAGAGTCAAAAACTGATGCTTCTAATGTTTACATCTTTTCCATCATCATCCTAATGAGGTCATTGGTGGGTTGTGAGGAATGGGTGCCTGCTGCAGTAAAGGGAGGTTAATGACGGGTGTATGATGTGGATGACATCCCCGTATATGGGGGTGCTAAGTATGATAGTTGCGAAGGAGGGATAGATGTAGGCGGAAGATATCCTGAATAAGTGATAAATGAGATTGGGGGTTGCTGGTGATGTCTGTAAGTGGGCAGGGTAGTCATAACGACTCTTATGGTAATTGGGGGTAGAGAATGTGGGATGTAAAGGACAAGGTTTTGAAATAGGGTGTGGGTTTCCAACACCAGGGGTGGTTGTGATGTAACTGGTATATATGAGGTAAAGGGTGCAAATGGGGCTATGCTTAAGGTAGTTGGTGAAGGGATGGTCGACACCATGGGCGCGATAGATGTTGTTGCTGCAATAGTTATAGTGGATGTGGGTCCAGTTGAGATACCATTAAGGGTAAGGTGGATGAAGGAAATGTTGAGATAGTGGTAGCTGACCCAGAAGTGGGGGTGAGGGTAGGAGGGATAAACATGGGCATTTAATATATCAACTGTCTCAAGGATCACGGGTGGGGGAATGGGAAAGGTAGTACTGTAGGGAAGCAGGATTCTGATCAAGGAATCTTATGAACTCCTTATCACTGGTACTAATGGTGATCTGCTGAGTTGAATCCATATGTGACAAGATAGAAGGTGGTGATGGGCTAGGTGGAATCAGATTAAGGCTAGCTTAAAACACAAGGGCATTGGTTTGATTGTGAGTCAAGACCATGTGAATTAGCATATACTGGTAAACTATACTCTGTAAATGACATAGAAAAATAGAAATGGAGAAGGTGTAATGCCCCGTTCATCGTTGCTCCTTTTCTTCTACGCTGACCATGCTTCTAAGTGTTGAACGTTGTTGCGTCCCCTTTGAAACGTTAGTGTTTTCACCTTGTCAAGCTTGCCTGTTGGTCGCTAGTAATGTGATTAATGATTTTATGTTTTTAATAAAAGTCATACAAAAAAAATCATAAAAATAATGATAAAAAAATAACATTTTAACTTATTTTTTCGATTGGCGATTATTTATGTTAGTGTCATTTCTTTTAGCAATATTGTATTAATTACTTGCAAGCTATTTAACTGTAGTATTGATCGCTCTTGTGCTCGACAACCCCCCCCCCCCTGGATCAAATTATTTTATTTTGTCACTATCGTGTTAGGTCCTAAGCGATTATTCAAACCCCGTTTAGGTGTCATGACTTTTTAAAGCGTAATAAGAATAGATAATAAATGAATCGGTATCAATTATACTTTAATTGTGTGAATAATTAATAAAATTTTATGTCGAATAAATTAAGCCTTTTCAGGCCATGTTTTTTTTATCCACCGACTTGTAAAATTGTTTGGTCTTCTTTTTCTCGACTACTTGGCGTGGAGATATGAATATCTATTTATATATATATATATATATATATATATAGACATAAGAATCTACATAATAAATTTCTTTATTTGAATTTACTAAGCCTTTTTAGGCATCCACACAGGCTTTAATTCATGTTGATGGAAGCGTGAATTCACCCAACCACTAACCTGCAGACCGTAATGGCCATTAATGTTTTCTGTCTTTGCGTGAGGGAGTTTGGGAGTGGTTGGAGTCCGCCTATCCTTCACCATGCTTTACTTTATTCTCCTTCTTCCATGGTATGGGCAATTCCTTTGTTGGCACGTTTTTCTTGGGGAAAAGAAATCCTTTCCTTCTTCTTGCTAGCCACTTACCTTCCTAGAGGATTATTATTAAATTTTCTATGTTTGTCTTGTACCTTCTCTTTCTTTGTTGCTGGCCACGTGGGATTGCAGATGGAGGTCTCTTTTTTGATGGGTTTTCTTCTGTCTTTCATTGTCTACCTGCCTTATTCTGCCCTGGCTGTGTGGGTTTGTGTGGTGAAGGAATATTTGCTTTGTGTGGTCACATGGATTGGTTTTTTTAATCAGGGCTCTTGCAGACTGGTTCCTTGTTGAGGAGGGGCATGGAAACTTGCTGGAAAAACGTGGCAAACTGATCAGCTTCGACACCTATTGGTTCCTTGTTGGACATCCTTCCCTTCTTACCCTGCTATGTGGAAATGCAGTGAGACCACATCTCTTTGAGGTAGTTTGTCAAATAGTTTGCTTCCTCATGGGTGCTTCCACACCATTCAAAACAAAGATTCGATTTTCCATTGTGTTGGATGGATGTCCATGTTCCACTATAACTTTCCCTTTTGACACGTGTTGGGAGGATGTTGACAAGTTTTCAGACCACCTACCTTGCCCGTGAACTCCTGCCTGTGCCAACATGGAGATGATTGATGTTTGGGCGCCCAACAAGCTTGAAGAAAATGGAATTAGGCTTGGGTTGCTGTTACAGGGCCTGTTTTAGTGTGTCCTTGTCTTGGGAAGCGCATTAAAGGCATGATAAGCCCTAACCCTCTCTCTTAATAATTTATTCCCTTTAGTATTTGGGTAAATCAATCTCTGCAATTTTTGTTTGAATTTTGTAGAGATGGGTTACGAATGACTTATAATCATAATTGCATGAGCTGATCTCTCTCCCCCTTTATAGTTTATCTTAATTACCTTTTTGACAAGAAGAAATCTCTCTCCAATGATTCTTGCTTATCGATCTTATAAAGTTGGTTTATCTTTTTGCCATGTTTTAACCTGCGAACAGTGGTCTCTGTAGAAAATATTGTGGTGTGTGAATGAGTTTTAGAATATTTCTTGTATTGTTTCTTTTATTATGTAGAACATGGCTTGAAAACGGGAAATTTTCTCGAAAGACTGTGTTTGTCTTTTAATGTGGATTGATAATAATTAAACCCCCCTATTAGGATTGGAAGCTTCTATTTGGGGAGTCGTACTGGTTTTACTGGTCTTTCTAGATACCACCTGACTCTTTTGATTACCATTTATCTTGGGGATTATTGAAAACCCCTCACCAGGCCCTTTGTTATTATTATTACTATGAGCTTTTTTTTTATAGATGGGAACGCTCCTGAAGCATGTGTTAATGGGGTTTATTTTTGTGATCTTTTTTAATACGGTAAGCACTTAAGACGTTAGCTTGTGTGGATAATTATATGGCTTAAGTTTGAGGCACTACTTGGATCTTCGAATCAGTTAAAGTAATATTAGATACATCGAACTCTCATGAATGTGTACATTCTTCAAGTTTGATTGACATGTGATGGCCCTCAGGCATATGAATTCAGGCAATGCTTGAAATATGAAATTATAAATTTATCCTATACTTTGACTTATAAGCTTGTTGAAATGCTTTTTAATAGAAAAAACATAGGAATAGGGAAGTTATGAGAACTACCCTAAAATGGATTCATACACAGCCTTAAGTAAAGGTGACAACTACCATAATGGGACTGTACATACCATGTATGATAGTAAGGATAGAAGTTGACCTGAAATTATTTAACTTCATTATATAGAACAATAATTAATACCCATAAATTGGGGTATGCAAGTGGAGGTTGAATTATATAACATGATATATTATGTTATCAGGTAACCAGTAAGGATAAATATGTTATTTCAATACTTGGTTAACGAGTGGAATATTTTCTTGCATTTACGATGATTATTATGTTAGCTAAAAATTGATACTTGCATCTCAATTGGGAGTTGAGATAATGCTAATACTTGTATTTATAGTGGCTTGGACTACGCTTACATATCTTAGTTAGTTAAATGTATCTTTGACATATTAGCAAAATATGACAATAGTGTTGATCGTAACTCATTCCAATGAGTTGGACTCTTATACTAATAGAAACATATAAAGACATGGTAATAAGCAACCAAAAGGATACCTAAATAATATATGAACTTGTGGATTGGTGGAATATTTGTTAACATAAGTATATTCTTAAAATTGTGAGATAAATATCAAAATTATACTTACATATCATTGATTATCTATGAAGGTTTGATACTTGGGTAATATCGATGAATAATATAAGATTGATACTTGTATTTATTATAGAAAATTAATGTCGTTGGTGCTTTTATTTAATTGAAAGATAATATTGTTGGATACTTATATATGTGAAGTAGGTTAAGGGTATTAAGTGAGCGTTATTATTGTTACTGTAATTTAATTATGATTAAATGCAGGGTTAAGGTTGTATATCTCTCCACTTGGAATTTTTGTTCATATGTAAGTAGATTTTAGGGAAGTGAACAATAATGGGTGTGAAATGTATTATCATGAGATGTGTAGTTAATATTTGAATACATGATTAGAAATTATTTGATAGGGAGTATTGCAAACTTTTATTTATTTAAATGTTAGATGGCATAAGTTATTAGGTGAGGTTTATATCTTATCATGCTCAGTTCTAGCGAACTAACTCTAGTAAATATTTGTGCAGATGGATTATGCGAGTAGATTAAAGGAAAAGAGTGTAAAAGTTTCATCAGTTCAAATTATGAAGTTCTTTGCAGAAAGTTTAATGCGTTGTAAATGTTGTAACATTGCTTGCAAAGGAGTTTAGAAGATCTCTTTTCTTGGTATGTTCGGAAAACTACGTGGTGAAGTGTTATTTCTCTTTTGTTAGACTAGTAACTTACCTTGGTGAGAAATGATATTCAATCATTACATTGGCATAAGTATTGTAAAACCTTGATTTTGAGAATAAAGTGTTAATTCAAAACTTTCTGACACCTTGTAATGATGTGTATAAGTAAAATTAAATGGAGTGGTTAACCCTTATAGAAGTTAACTAAATATATATATTCAAATAAATTAATGTAGAGATGACTTACTTGAGAACAAGAGATTCCTGAAGAAATCAAAGGTGAAACTATCCTTGTAAAGTAAAATTTTATAATTTGATATCCCTAGCTAAACTAGTGAACACTACCCCTTTTGGGTGAACTCTTAAACAAGCTTAAGGGAAAAAAATGGTTAGTTTTTGGAAGATAATAATATTTAGCAAGTAGGAGAAGAAAATTTAGAAACCACTCAATTTACCTCTCAGCCTTTTGGAAAGTAAATAGTCTCCTTTTGTAAAGCTCTTTCAGGGAAGCCTAAGTAAAATCATTAATAATTATGGATAAAACCTCAAGTTCCAATTAAATCTTGGTAATAACTAATGACGTCTTAAGGAGGAATTCAACTTGACCTTCTTCTCTTAACTTTTTCCCAAGGTGCCTTGTAATTTCCTCTTAATTATGTTGAACACGAATCCATGTTGTAACAAGGTTTTGAGTGAATTTTAGTAACGTAAGTATGGATAGATGACCTTGTGGAATTAAATTATCTCCTTTATTAAATAATGGAATTAAACAATTAATTGTCATAAAGGAGAAGACTTTAAGTGAACTACTCTACAGTGTATAAGAAAATAACTCAGTTGGTAAGATGAATTTGTGCAAATCATATATTGAATCTCTCTGAAAACATAAGTCATGAGTTAAAGGGTGTTTTATCAAAATAAATAACCTTCAATCATTTCTTACTGTGGCTTGCCCTAGCTATGGGAGTTTCGTGTGATTGGACTTCTATATTGTTCTGTCAAAAAATAAAAGTGTATTATCCTTTTGGGTGTGAACGTTTCCGTGCTGACCTTGTGGTCATCCTCATAATAAGTGGTTCCCAAAGTTAGTTGTAACCTTGTTGACGACATGTTGTGTCATGTTATGTGTCAAGCAAGTCAAAAAAAATTTTTCCTATGTTTTCATATGTAGTCTTGTGTGCCTATTTTGTGGTCGTTAGAGAAGGATATATTCTAGGAGGTGCACTTGGTCGGTGTTTTAATTAAAAATCAAAACAGAGGGACTTGCGATAGTTATACTAACCGATGACGGTTAAAGGGGGTTCGATGACGGTTACATTGACCGATACCGGTTACTGTGGAAAATCAACAGTTTTGCCAAATGAGGCAAAAAAAGTAATGAAAATGTAATAAGGAAACCATATGTGACAATGATTTTAAAATTCTGGGGATATGATGATATCTTGATAACTTCAAATAGAACAGAAGAGGTGATGAATGATTCTTTTGGGTAAAATGACCAAAAGAGATGGAAACCGACACCGGTTACATAAACCGATGACAGTCATATGGAAACTGGTGACGGTAACTAGATCAACGTCAGTTACTGTGAAATTTGAAGAAGTGAAGAGAAAGTGGTTTTGTGAATTGAGTCAGATGGAATATCAACCCAAAAGTTTGAGGATGATAGCATTAGACCCTGACACACTTAGAAATAGTTAGAATACTCCAGGTATGATGGTAGAGTGTGAAAGGAAGAGGAAAGTGGAGAACATAACCTCACAACTCAAAACACAACTTACCAAAAGGATATGAAAAACACACAATGTTATAAGTGAATTTTATGTGTTCAATTTATGTTATTTAAGGCTGAATTGTGAATTAAGAACAAATATTTTTGGTTGGCAAGGCATCCTATGAAGAGGAAAATTCTAAAGGGTGGTTTCAGGTTATGTTTTTGTGGGGGCGGTCTTTTCTCTGAGATAATGACTGGATAGAGAAACTAGTTGGGTGCCCAGTGTCAATCCTCTAATTTTGTGATAGTTGACAACTTCTTCCAGGTAAGGTGTTGTTTAAGAAGATGTGTGAATTTTTATTTTTGCAGTTTGGAAAAGAGAGAGAGAGAGAGAAGAGAAAGTGCTTCTACGATTCAATTATGTCAACCATCAGTTGGGCATGACTTCCAATGTATAAGTTTCCCTTAGTGTTTAATGTGAGCTAAAATGCAACATACATAGATGAAATGCAACAGATTTTAAAACCCAAATCGATAATTAAATTCGATGTAGAAAATGATGAATAGATCAAGAACGTGTTCTTTCACTACTATGCAAATGCAGGAAAAAAGAAATGATTCGTTTTAAACACAAAATCACAAATGTCATTTAGACAATTAGAAGAAAATAATGTTACCAGGGAGAAGATTAAATGTGTATTTTTCAAAAAGAAAGAGACACACAAAATTTCCCTATATGAAGAAAATGCAATGACCCAAAGAGAGGATCCCACTGGGCGTGCCAAAAATTTTCACTAGATTCTTGACATATTTAATGAAATAGATAGAGGGTGATATACCAAGGATGAATACTTGTTTGTGATGTAGGTTGAAGGTTGTGCGCGCATTTTTGATTTTCAATCCATGCTGACCGTGAAGAACTTCCTTTTGGATAGGAGGAACTACATGTAAATGTAAAACAAGACCACAAGAATAATATTAAACAATATATGTCAGTGAACTGCCTAGTGTGTGCTAGATCCATGAAGTGTGGTACTTCCTAGATGGTTGTCAATCCACCGTTTAATACAATTTAATGCAAGAAATAACATAAACAAGTAACATCCTACTATAGTTGATTTGATTTAGGCATCTCATTCAAATATAATAAGAAAATCTAATCTAATAGGCAAGGTTATGATCAGATCTAGAGGTTGGGTAGGTGGTTTTGAGTTTCTACAGGTCTGGTAAAGGTTACAAATAGTTCTGGGTAGTTTGGGAGTGGGTATTATCTTGCTGCCCTGAGTTGGGTTATCAGACACAGAGACCAATGTCGGTCAAGGTGTGACTGATGATGACTTAGCTATGATTGACGATGGTTTAGGGTGGATAAGGGTAAAATAGTTAAATGTCAGAAATAGGGGTCCAAGTTCTCTCTGTGTCTGCACAGAGAGATAGGGAGGTCTGTGGAGTGGATTCAGGTAGTGTATCTGGCTTGGGTGAGGATTTTGTGAGGTTTTAGGGGTGATAAAGTCAACTTATTGAAAATCTGTCAAAAGATACAGTAAGCGATGTTGGTCTGGTGACCAATGTCGATGAAGGAGAAACCAACAATGGTCAAGGTGAATGGTGTCGGTAGGGGCTGAATGGTGGAAATCAAATAAAATTGGTTTTGGAGCTTCTCTGTGATTACACAGAGAATGGAAGAAGGATGGTTAGGCTCGTAAAAATTACAGGAAGGCTCAGGGATGTCTAAGAGCTAGATATGCGGGGCTAAAGGGGTTGTGGATTATTGGATGGGTGGATTAAAAGGAAGGTGGGGATGTGGAGTGAAAAGGAGAATAAGATAGAATAAACAGATCTAAAGAAACCACAATCTAAGTAAGTATAGAATGATGTAGATTAGAACACACTTACTTGTATTTGCAGGCCTGGTTGGTGGAGGATAACAATGGTTGATATGTTGAAATGGTGATCAGTGCCATGACAGTGCTTCCCGAAATGTTACCATGAATGCCAATGCCCTCAAATCAGTCTTGGTACTGGCTAGGGTCATCTTGATGTTCGAACGGGATTTGGTCCATGCTTACATGCAGATATCTCTTTCTCCAAAACTCGAAAATTCTAACTTCTTGAAATTTCCAACCTATCGAACAAGGTTACCAAAATGAATATATGGTAACTGACGATGGTTTAGGTTAACTAACGTCAGTTTAGGGTTAACCGGTGTCGGTTACGGTGGGAAATCCTAGGTTTTCCAAAATAACAGATTTTGGCTATCTTTTGGCCAATTCTACCCATTGGTTCGGGTCTAAAATGGTATTTTATGCTTAGATAAGTGGGCAAGCTGTTAGAGAAAGAATAGGCATATGATTTTAGGGTTAGACTAAGTCTCAGTTAGTTAGGGAAAGTAGAGATTGGATCTTAGTTAAAAGAAACATGCTAAGAATAGGTTTATGATGAGGTGTCTAGGTGACGTGGCTAGATGAGGTGTAAATTAATTTAATTAAAGAAAATAAATTAATAGATAAAGTGAGGATGGGTATTAATTTAATTATAAGTAATTAAATTAATATAAATGTGGGGTAAAGGAGGCATGGTTATATGAACATGCTATGTTAACCGCTTGAAAGGGGATCAAGGGTAGTGTGACCCAAATTTGGTGTCTACATATGGGATCAAATTACATTAGTCAGTAGAATGGTTTAAATCAAAAAATAGAAAAAACATTAGTTTTGTCTATAGGGCAACTGCGAAGTGCATGTTTTTCCCTACATTTGAGGAAATAGAAGGCAAATGGTTCGATAATTCTAGATTTGGCTTGAGCTCATGCCAATGATGTAGTTAAATGTACCAATATATCTATTTTTAAGTTGTAAAACTCTTCCATCAGTTGACTTATATCATTTTCTCACTTCCTTTGTTTATTTTTCTAAACATTAGGACTTGTTCATGAATAATTTCTACAAATATCCATGATATCTCTAAATGCTAGCTTGTTTACATCTCCTTTTCTCATAAGGATAAGAAAGTATCTTGATTTATCATCAAGTTGTTTTAAAAATATTGTCTTAACCAACTTAGGGTTCAACTCAACACCATATCTTTGATAAAGGAAGAGGGATTTGGTAAAGGAAATCTTCAAGGCTTTCATCTTCTTTTTGTTTTAGTAAGAAAAGAACTTCCCTATGGTCTCAAACCCTATAATAGTCTTGGTATTTTTATAGGAATTTTGTTTCCATTCCTTCCCAGGAGTTTATAGAGTTGTATGGGAGCCCCATGAACCAATGCATAGCTAAATATTTGAGAGTATTAGGGAACAATTTTAGTTACTCATTATCAACTCTATAATCATAGGTTTGAAAAAGGACCTTGAATTTGAAAATAAACTGATCCGGGTCTTCTGAATCTAGTCCCTTAAAAGTAGGTAATATGGATGGGGATATATTTTTCATAGGGGATTATTCATTAGGGTTTAGGACTATAGGATAATTGAAAGTTCTTCTTACTCCATTTCCATTATTTTCTAGATCTCCCATGTTTTCCTCTGGTTTCTTCCCAAAAATAAGTCCCGATGTTTTGAGGGAAGGTCTTGGTTCTAGGGGGTTTAGTGAATGAATATTCCTTTTGAAACTCTAGGTCTACTCATGTACTAAAAATTTAACTAAATACCATTCCTAAAGTTTTTCAAAGCAATGTTTCCTTAAACCAAGGGCTATAAAAAGGTCTCCTACTCCATTTAATCTCTATGCCCGAAAGTTACATGTTGTCACCATAATTACTTTTTGTATCATCAGTGTGATAAGGAAAGATGATTTTGAATGGACACTTTGGAGCTTATTAATAGCTTTGTTTAATGAATTTTTTCCTAATGAAACCTAAGAGTCCTCAACAACGATGCCAAAAAGTGAATGGATGTAGTTAATGCCTTGACGAGTGTCATGGCTACTCATACTTTAATTATTCAGGATTGTCAGTCTAGGGTAGTGTCCACATTTGTTTGCAACAAAGAGAATGATTAAAACTATTCTAAGCATGCATTCACTATTAAATTCAATCAAATAGTACTAAGTTTAATTAAGGAATGCCTTTTATTGATAAAAAAAGATTCATATATTCACAAATTGAAATGTTGGAAGTGTTGGAATTTTCATAAATAACCAAATGCTAAATAATTGAGATTCAAGTAAACACACAATTCCCTTCACATTAGGGAGGAGTGGCCCTTACTCCTTCCCTCTGATCCGGTTTGGAATTAAAAATTACACCAATCGATTTAACTCAAAATCATGCACTTTATTGAATGTAGTACAATACTTTCTTCAACAATAACCAACCAACTAACTCTGTAATTCTCCTACAAATTCCCTTTTATATCAAGAGCAGTTCTTGTCACTCTAAAATCTAACTACTAATTAATTAAAAGATCTATATGCTAACGAATGTTTGATAAAGAGTTACGTCTTTGAAAGAACAAGTGCATGTCACACTTAGATTATATTTCATCTTATTAACTCTGAGTGGAGTCCTTGATTAACTCTTAGATGATATGATTTAACAATTCTAGAGGATGTCAAAGATCATGCATTGAATCCATTAAATCATGGTGACTATTGGTTTTTCCATTCAGTTGTTCCACATTTCTAATCAAACTAGATGTTAAGTTGGAATTGCATAATCCACGTGATTCCCATGATGACTAAATGATAATATGTGTTCAATGATATTTCATCATGAAACTTGTGTGATGACTAAATCAACTTGCCTCCTTGTTTTCTGAGTCATTTTATTCCTTCATAAGATTCTTGCACTTCCATAACATGATTCCTATGCTCTAAAGCGAGTGCTATGCCAATGGTTGGGTGAGTCCTACGCTCCAAAGCGAGTCCTGCACCAATGCATGAATGAGTCTTGCACTGGGCTATGTATGAGTCCTACACTGGGCATAAGATATGTTCTTTAACCAAATTGTTAATGCATATACATATTTATTTAAAATCATTTGAAGAAGCATATATAATATGAATATAAACAAGGTTTATGTACAAAAATTCCTTTCAAATATATTAAAGTATTAATTACAAAATGTTAATATCAGTCTTAGTACAAAATGATGACACACAAAAATCGAGGTTTACATAGGAATTAATAAGGCTCATCACTCCCCCACACTTAAGGGTTAACATGTCCTCATGCTACAGGGTTTTTATTCATTGCTTCTACAATTCATGTATAAGTATACTCATTTGTAAAAGTGAGCCATGTTTCATCTTTTTTTGTATTACAAAACCTCAAAAATTTGATCACTGTTTCCCTCCATGTTTTGTATATCTCAGAAGGCTGATTCTGCATGTTGTTCCATCTTGGCACATGTGCTAATATTAGTGGTGGTCGGAAACTCATACCGATCTGTTTATTTTGAATTTCCAACATGATTTTTCATAGGTATTTTTCTCTCTTTAATGACCACATGAGGTTAACTGCAGATATAACATCCTTCTGCTTCCATACCTCTGGAATTAATCCATACCATAGTTGACAAGAAAGGAAATTTATGCTAAAACTTTTGAGTACATACTCCCTGAATTCTGATACAAATGTTGAGATACTTTCCCTGTGTTTTTCCACAAGTTATAGGAAATAAACTTGGGCCTGATACTTCTTAAAGAATATTGTTGGTGCTGGAAGATCATGCCTCGTCAAGTGGCTTGCATTAGTTTCTTATCTCACATATTTTCCCTCTAATCATGCCACATATATTGATGTTTTAAAGTGGAAACAAAAGATCTCAATTGCACTTCCCCTACATACAAGTTGACTGGTATTTCCACCTGCTAAAAGAGCAAAAATTTGTGGACATAAAATTCACATAACAAATTCTTACCAAATGTATCATCTGTTGTATATGCTCTCATGAATTGTTTATCATTTTCAAACTCTATGGATTTAGTGGAGCAAAATCTAGAAGCTTTCCATTTGAAGAATTGTTCCTTCAGGAATAAAGCATTAAAATTAGAGGGTGATCTACAAGAAAAGGCTTGGTCATACAAATGGAAGAGAATAAGCATGTTATCCTGAAGTACCGTCTTTTCCTCTTTTAATATTTTGTTATACTATGCTAATCCTTTGATATGGGGCCCTCTTTCTATAACTATAACACGTTTAAGAACATATTTATTTTGGAATTTGACCCACTTTTTGAGCCCATGACACCTCTTAATGAAGTGATGCTTACAAATGAGGAGAATGAAACCTTCGAACTGGAGATAAGGGGAAACCCAATGGAATTCCTTGGTGGCAGAGGAAACAAAGTCAAACAGAAACTATGGAAAATTAAATTTATTGTGGCCTTTGGCTTGTCCATCGTGTAGGTGGATAAGAAATCTCAAGACTGGGCCTCAAATAACCTCATATTGAGCCTCACATGTAAAATATTTGATAACCCATTTTACCACATATGCCCCCGGCTCAGGGAAAGTGATTTTTTGATGCCCTTGGCCTTCCCTTTATTATCAATAATCAATTCCAATTTTTCTTTCTTTCTAATAAAAAAGTTTAATAATTTCAGAGTGAGGAGTCCTAAAATTGACCAATTGGCCTTCCTTTGGAATACCAGAAATTTGACTAATTATGGAGGAGCTAAAAAAAATATTACCTTTTAATTTTGAGTGTCCTTCCACAACGTTTTTTGTAAATTCTTCTGTCATCCTGGGGTTGAATTCCTCATATGCAAGCATAAAATCCAACCATCTTACTTTCTTGAAGACTACTACTAATTTTCTATCGAAGAGCAATTCAACCAGACTTTTCGGTTCATAACGAAGCCTAATCCCCATTGTTGGTATGGAACAAAACGAGTAGTGGTGTAGGATTGAAAGGAACTAGAGAAAAAGAATGGAAATTATGATAGCACCGGGATTCCAATGGCAATAACGTAGGAATGAAAATGATGATAACAAACAAATGGAGCAACAATAGTGAATAAGTGAAAATGGGAAAAACAAAGGGATAAAAATGTTTTTATACAAACACAAATTGGGTAAAATTTAACCAATCGTGATGGAACAATGATAGTTTGGAGAATAAATTAGTATGTGTGAGTGATTAATTAGGGATGTGTGAAAGATTTATTGGGATATGGGATGTGTGCAAAAATATTGGAAATGGGGAGTCGTCATTTCAAACAAGAGTAATAATTAACACCTTATAATTAAAGATTTTAATATTTAAAGGAGAGTAATGGTACATACCTTATTAATAATCACTTTTCAAATCTTCTAATCAGCACTAGATTATATTTTTCTCTCTACATGTTTTCACAACACATTTATTGATGGCATGATTCCTAGGTGACCATCCGCCATTGTTTGTTTCCAACCATCCCCTATGTATTCTTTTTATTGAGGATTAATTTATCTTTGAGTTGACTTGGACAGGGTAACCTTGTCAAAGTAATTCAGAGTTCCATTCTCTTGTAGCATCTTTTTGAACTGTTCCTTTGATGATGGTTTTTGGTATAACCTCAATCTATGACCATTAACCAACATCAATCTTCTTTCTCCATTAATTGGAATCTGTTGTTCGGTCCCATTATTGAAGACTTCATTAATTTGGTATAGACTCATCCATCTCGCTGATATGCACATGATTTTCCACAACCACCTTTCACTGATGAAGAATATGATATGGGAATATACAATTTATGCCATACTATCTCTTTATATGATCAACCCCACACTATTTCTTATCAAGTTTCCAACCCAAATCCACTAGGCTACGATCCCGAGACTGATGATCTCTTAGATGACTTCACTTGATATTTTTACAATAAAATTTGGGGGTATAAATATTTCTTCTTCCACCCCTCCTATTATCATCAATCGTCTATCATTTCTACCATTACGCTCTATGCTTCATACTTCCTATTTCTAAGTAATCTTATGAAACTTGATACACAGCTTGTATTGTCATTACCCTATGAAACACTCTAGCTCCATAGTTCATACTCGACTATTGAGAGTATAAATTTGAAATGAACCTCACCACATTCCATTTTTACTCTCTACGCTTCATGATCTATCTTTCTAGCACACATTTTCAAACCATTTCCCGATGACGCTCTCTTGTTTTATGGTTCATTCTTGATTGTTGAGGGAGAATTTATAAATTAACCTCATTTCATAGACATCCGCTAGAGCGCATGCTGCTCCTTCCATCTTCACATATTTCATACCATTCCATCACACTCAACGTATATTTCATATCTTGGTTTCACTTATTCTTGCTTGCTTATACTACTTACATGCTGCACTTTTCCTACTATGCTCATTAAATACTTAGTATGTCATTATCTTTATCAAATATACATGTGGGTTCACTTGGTCTCTAGTTGTTGATCAGGGGATCAATTTCAATGTCAAATTTTCCCTAAACTTACCTTAACCATGAAAATGTGGTATATCCTTCAAAGAGATTTCCGAGGACTATAAGAATGTGAAAAATGGACACTCTGAGCTCAGATATGTCTGTCAAAGTTTAGTCAACGAGTAGTCAAAGTTTAGTCAACGAGTAGTCAAAGTTGGTCAAATTGAAAAAATTATTGTCTTGGAATCTCAAAAAATCACTTCTATTGTGTAGATATTTTCATAATTTTTCCGATGCATTTTAAACAGACCAAATCCGAGTCCGTATGCGAAAGATATGGCCAGTCAAAGTTCAGGTCAAACTTGCGGGAAAATGTGACATTGCAAAAGGTGAACCAATCACATGCTGACACATGGAACCACTCCATTTGAGCATGTGGACCTCCAATTTTGGTAGAAAAATTCTATGCATAACCATTCCACATTAAAATAGGACGGTTTAGCCTTATTAAAAGGTTTGGATAAAATTATCTCTCGTGGAATATGGGATTGATTTCCATTTGCTATTTATAGTGGATAATGCAATCAAAAGGATTTGAACCCTTGACCTGTGCCAAAAAATAGGTAGACTTACTAACCCGCCACCTTTGGAGAACTGATATAAAAGGATCTCACAGGATTTTGTAGAAGAAGTGACAGGTTTGTGAGATGACAGAATAGACCTACTTACAGAAAACCTAATTTTTGAGCCACTTTCACTCAAAATAAAATCTCAAGTTATATATGAAAATTGTTTAGAATTTTGAGACGATCAAGATGGTATGATAATTTTCCCAATTTTGAGATTTTGTGATAGAATTATTTTCTATTAAAGTCACACAAAGGTGTAGAACCCAAGGGAGACACAACTACAAGTGCATCAGGAAGGTGAAGGACAGTGGCTAAGCTCCATTAATGTCCTTCAAAGGTCTGATATTGATTTTTTCAAGTTTTTGATTCATTATTGGTTAATGTAAAGGTTATTGTATTTTTATTTTTAACATTATTAATGGATCGGTTCGCCACGAACCCAGGGATGTAGGATTTGCGAACCCCGTAAACAATTTGGGTGTTGTGTTCAGTTTTATGATATTTTCTAGTAATTTAAACTCATAATAAGAATATGGATGCAACTATAATCAATAATTGATAAAATTATGAAATCAAGTGAAATCGGGAAATTGTAATTTTCAAACTTTGATCAAACAATGAATTTTGGGCTTTGATCAAACAGTGAGTTTTGAATAAAAATGAATTTAAATTTCAGTTTGAAATCAGTCCTAAATCATAATTTAATAAATTTTTGGAGTATTAAAGACTTTACGTTGATTAAAAATTAACGATCCTTGAAAACAATTAAAAGTGAAAAAAATAAGACACTCTTTTTTGGACCAGTTGTGAATGCAGTTCTTACAGGTTCTTACATGCAACAATGATGCTTAGCACTATAACTTTTACCAGTCCCACCAAGGCTCCTGTGGGCATCTACAATTTCATACTCTCACACATTACATGTGATATTTTTTTTATTATGTACTACTTCTACTTTCTAGCATACTACTTTCCATTGCTATGTACATGCTCATGACACACTTTTTATCTTTCTAACATGCTAACAGGTGCTTCATGTGTAACCTTTTAATTGTAGGACTATTTACCACCATGGTTGTATAATACATTTTGTTTATCACTATTTTTTATTGTATGCCACTATTTTTTGGGTTGTGCCATATGTCTTAGTTGATCACTTCTTGTATGCTTTCGTCCACTTTGGCCTTGATCATCTTGTGACATTGTGAACGATGTCCCATGTATGAAACCCAATTTTTAAGGTCTATCTTGTTTGCCCACTTGATTGTTACATTGTATTCTACTTGCATGCTAGTTTTGTCTATACTAATACATGTTTCTAGCCACGTTTTTTTTATGTGCCTTGGTTTTTACCATGTACATCCCCCACTCCGTACATGGATACAACTTCAAATTAGAATTGGGTCCTCTCTTTTGGGCCGCACACTCCTACGGACGTCACATGCACCACAAATGGGGGGCATACATTGGGTGAACAAATCACCCTACATTAACTCATAGCTACAGTTCAGTTCAATACAATACATAATCAACATAGGAAGACAATCACAACACTGGATCAGAATCAGACTTGGGTCAGAAACAAAACACAAACACCAACACTCAGACTCAAACATCAGTTCCCGTATGCCTATGTCCTTCCCTGGGGGCACACACAGTCACTTTATTAGACTATCACAGTATACAACAATTCACAAAGCATTTTTTATAGTACATGTAAAGTCCTCCAACAACAGAATGCATTCTATCTCCATTTCAATCGAAACAATCAGTACATTCAGAACTAATTCAAAGCAATCAGGACAACATGAACAAAATAGGGACATATAATCTGTAGTGGTGCTCATTGGGAAGATCCATGGAAGGATATTAACAATAGAGCTTTGTCCCTAACACTTTCTCATTGGTGTGAGATCACCCAAAAAACTCGCGCTTGGTGTGAGATCGCCCAAAAAACTCATACTTGGCATGAGATCACCCAAAAAACTTGCTCTTGGATTGAGATCACCCACAAAACTCATTCTTCACAACCTTTCAAGACATATTTATATCCTTTTACACTCTTACATATCAGGTGCATACTTTCCTTTTTACACACTTTTACACACTTTTACATACTTTACTCATATTTTAATATACACTAATTTGACTACTCTTCCAATATTCTTTTCTAGGTTTTTCCTTACAAGTGCAACAATAGGTATAAACCAACTTATAAACTTCACCCCTAGGGTCACTTTCCTTTCCTAGTTTTCATGCTTCATTTTGCAATCACTTCATGTTTCACTTGTCTCTTTGGCATGCTATCACCATCACACTCTCTAGGAACAAAAGGTACGCATATTCTAACTACTTTATGTTATCAAATATTCACTTATCAACATAAAGTGGGGGAAAATGTAGACAAAAAATGACGCACTTGGGTACATTTCTAGGTCATAAACACATACTAGCATTCATATGATTCGTAAATAAGAAAATTAGTAATTGACGATTGTATTTGGCTTCTTTTCTGTGTTTCTAGTTTTCTATTTGGTCCTGCACACCCTACATCTCAGTCGGTATTTTACTTATTTATCTTTATAGCTCCTAACACCAGTGCCTAGCTAGGACAGCAGCACACATGTGCTCCTGTCCCCTCTCGGAGTCCCCGACCCTTTTCTATCTTACTTGCTTCTTTTGGGAATATTTTATACTTATGGGTCAGCCTTCTAGTTGCCAATTATATAGTATTTAAACAAGGGAATTATATAAATACATAGCTATGTGTTCAAAATAAAGGACCAAGGTCTAAGAATTATTACTATCACCTAAACTTACATTTAAAAGGCACCTACAACACTTCAAGGAATCCATCTAACATTCATTCAAGGGATTGAATTTTCTAGATACACTGCATGGGAAAGGGAAAGTTCATTATATTCCATCCACATATGGTATACATTGTTACTCTAGATCTAGCCCACTATTAAGTGTAACTTGTACTAGGGCACAATCCTTACACACACATAAGAACTACATGGAGTCTCAGATGTAGTACAATTCTTAGTCATAAGTTCACTCTGTTAGGTGACCGTCAGGGTCAGTTTGACTCCCCATATTACATATTTCATTTTTTGGATTTGATGCGGTCTTGTGAAATTCTATTTTACAGGTTACATGTATCTTCAGTGATCAAAGTGCGACACACAAGCTATCAACATCAAATATTTACAACACTTGTGTGACACTGTAAAAATCAGGTCTCGAGCACCTACACAATCACAAGCACCCATGCACCCTCGCCCTAGTTTGGCCTCATCCATGAATTCCAGAATTTATCCCAAGTTTTGTTGAAATAGTTCACCTTCTGTTCAACAGTGTTCCCAGATTAAATGTAAATCAGCTAAGTCACTCTTCCTATATCTCTTGCTTAGGGTTTCATATTTTACTTACTTATTTCTTGTGTCATATTGTACTTAATAGTTTTATATCATAGTTTACATTCAGTTACTATGTAATTAGGGTTTAATAAAATATAGTTTTTGTTAAATCACTAACCCAACCATATTGTGTAACTAATAGTCACCCATAAGGAGCAATTGATAAGTGTGCAAAATAAAGAATAGCCAAAGAAACCATCAGGAATATTGGAGCCTCTAGCTCAAAGCCGGTCACCACAAAAGAATCCATAAAAAGGACACACATAAAAATTTTATGGGCATCAAAATCAATGACACACAAAAGAAAACATAAGATCATTCCTCCCTCCTCTCATGTACACATAGTAGTTCCACATATCCTCTAGATGAGTGGACAAATTACAAAATCACAAACCCTGATTAGCATAATAGAGGTAGATCTTAATAAGCTACTACTAGAAACACAAATTGAAGGAGTCCATATGCTTTAAGAACACATTGGTGCAACTACAATTAAAATAGCCTAACAAAAAATAACATTGGAACACACTTTGCATAATCTAGAATCAAAAATTGAAGATAATTATCCATAACTTCCCTTAAAATTAATAGGTGAACAAGTTGTGAGTGAAAAATGTAATTGACAACTCTGGTTGGTAAACTTGTGGATACTTGATAGGGACATGAAACTAAGAACCAAGTGAAGGCTCAAATTACCCAATCAAAGAAGGGAGTAAAATATGTAGTCCTTGTATTATGTGAATATGTTAATTTTCTCTAACAAGTTGAAACATAAGCCAATCATGTTACATTTTAGATCCTTGATTGGAACACATGGTTGTAGACTACCATGGACAAGAACAAGGATAATACAAAAATTAGGAAAACAATGAAAACATAAGTGATAGTGGAAACAAATGACAAGGATGTGGATACGACACTACAAACATCATTACAGGATCAAGATAATATCAGTGACAAACTGTAAGAATAAGAATGCAAATAGCCTCACAATACTTTTGTCGAGGTACAATCTCAATGCATGAGGGAGTATCTAGAAGGGTTAATTAAGGATATATAGAATGCCATAAATTTGCATGATCGAGTTGCAAAAAATGAAAAACTTGATGCTTTGTTTGAAGTCATGTAAGCATTTTCAAAATTGCAAATATACTTTGGCACAATAATTGAAGTTCTCATATATTGGAATTTTTATAAAGTAGACTTGAAAAATTTCCTATCAACTAGGAAGACTATGAAGAATAACTCAAATAATGTCATTCCTCACATAATTCTCTGAAAGGTCAAGGTAGTGTAAGAATTACCACCTCCATTCACCACTTCGAGAGTACAACTTCAACTGAACAACTTGAGTAGTAAAAATAGGCTAAGGTGTAGTATGATTTTGTAGTAATTATTTTTTTGAAGTATTCATTGCGTAAATTTTGATTATATACATATATATATATATATATATATATATATATATATATATATATATATATATATATATATATATATAAGTAGGTCCACATAGATTAAAAATCCAAAGGTATGACTATGAGGGATTTTACACATATTGAAAACCCAAAAGGGTGGTCTATTAGAAAGTCAACTTAATTGAAAACTCATGAGGGCAATTCAATTTAGTGCAGAAAGGATGAAAATAAGTTGACAACATCCTTTGTGCCAACCGTGAGAAAACTATATTAGTACATAGTGCAATTAATATCAAGAAAAGGTTACAACAAAATAGCCAAGTACATTCTATATCGTAAAAGCATCTTTTGTCTTGGGACGAGATAAATATTTAAGTATGGGAAAGTGTTGGGAGTATAAAGGGGTTAAAAAGCTGAATATATTTTGGATATTTTTCTATATTGCACAATTCCTATAGTGTATCAGGTTTTCGAGGTCAGGAAACATTTTTCAAAAGACATGCAAAATGCAAAGGAAAACCTGAAATCTGAAGAAGGCATGGATAAGGGCATTTTTTAAGGCAAAAACTAGGAATTTGTTGGATTTCAATAGGTCTCAAAAAATGAAATTTTGATTGATTATCCTAATTTTAACGATGAACTCAAAACTAGGATAACAACTAGCTCTGACTAGGGACTTTCTTTTATAACTCAAAGGAAGAGAAATTTCCATATCTCATAAGTGTTTATCCATTGGGATAAAGAGTCATGAAGAAGCAGAATAAAAGAGATACAATAAAAAAAAACACAAAAAATAAAAAAACAAAGGACCAAAAGTAAACACACCAAATGGAAAGGGAAACATATGACTGAAAGGTAAAATATGATTAAAAAAAATCAAGAAAAACTTTCCCTACTACCGAAACAACTTGAGATATTTCCCGTTGTGAGGCAACGGGAGTCAAGTTCCATTAAGGTACGACAACTAGAAGATATTATCCCCACACAGAAGGTGAATCTTGAAGGCACCACTCCATAAGGAATCAAATTTTTTGTGCATTCCCTTCGTCTCTCTTCTTTTATCCCATAAAAGGAATAAGTCTCCAACCTAAAAATCTTGTTGTTTAGCTTCTTGTCCAAAAATTTCTTAACTTTTCCCTAGTGTTCCATGATTATATCAACCACCTTAGACCTTTTCTCTTCCAACTACGTCAAGTACATGATTATTTTTTCAATAGAGTCTTGAAAGGTAACATCCTTAATCATCTTAGCCAAATTTAAAGCTGATAACTCTAAGGAGATAGGAATCTCAACAACAACACCATATAAAACATGGAAAGGGGACATGGCAATATTTCATTTAGGGGTGATATAATCATCCCATTGTGCATCATATAATTCCTTGTGCCATGTCTGTTAATTGTCATCAACCAAATTTTTGATTATGGTCACTAAGTTCTTATTAATTGATTCCACCTAACTATTTCCCCGAGGGTAGTAATTCGAGGTGTGAGCCAAAGTAATCCCATAGCCATATAAAAACTAAGTGAGTTCATATGATTAAAAATTGGAAGTGTTTTTGGCCACAATGTTATGATGAATCCCAAACCTTACTATTATATTCTCTTTGATGAAGTTGTAAAAACTTCGGAGATAACATGTTTCACCAGAATGGATTTCACCCATTTGGTGAAATAATCAGTTACATTTAGGACATAACTATGTTTGACACTAGATAAAGGGTTCAAAGCTCCAATAAAATCAATCCCTCATTGTTGAAAGGGATCATATATTACAATGGGCCTTAAGGGAAGTGATTCCAATTTGAGATGACCAATGAATAACTAATGACATCACACTTATCCACTCATGTCAATGTGTCTTGAAACAAGGTGGGATAATAATATCATGCTTGTAGGATCTTATTAGATATGAAAGATACTGAAAATTTCCATCTACAAAGCTATAATAGGCCTCTAAAATTTTACCTTGTCGATTTTTTTCTACCTAACAGAGAAGAAATCCATCAATTGCTCTTTTATACATGCCATTGTCCTAGAATACATATTTAGCTGACATTAACTTGACTGTTTTATTTTCTTTTGGGCTCAGGTGCTTGATGCATTCTCCATAGGCGAGGAAAAATGCAATGTATGAATACCACCCATTTTTCATACTTATGAATAGAACCATAGGAAAAATTTATTCATTGTCTTATGTACTATTAACTTCTTCCTCTGGGCTGTTTTCAATCATAAGTTGGCATAAACCTATCCCATGCATTTTATTGGTTGGTTTTATCTCTAGATTGTATTATTATACCTTGGAAATCCAATTACCTCTTTGAATACCTAACTCCTGTTGAGTTAGAATGGACTTCACAACCAGTGTCAGGAATAAGGACCAATGTATGAGAGTTTATGATATAATACCTAAAATGATTTATTTCCTAGACCACCGTTTAGGCATGCTTCTCAATTTGAGACATCTTAAATTCATGATATTTCAAAGGGAAACTCATGAAGGACATAGTAGACTTAAATCCTTTAACATTATTTTGCATCAATATAACAGATACAAAATGAGTTGAGGACATAGTTATACATGATGAAATATTTCTTGAAATCCGAGCATATTAAAATTGGAGCATGTGTGATGGCTTCTTTGATTTCATCAAAAAACAATCTTTCCATAGAAATGGAATGGAACTTTACCCTTTTTCATCTCGAACAATGTGTTGAGTCTTATAAGAAAAATTAGGAACAAACCACCTCAGGAAATTGACTTTCCTGAAGAATGAGTGTACACGAGTTTTATTCGTAGGAAAAGTGAGAGAATTTGTATGGATTTGACACGATCATGGTTCAATCTTAGTTCTTTCCTTTGTTACGATATGTCCCAATTTTTTTTTCCTTCTGTGACTCCAAACATGTATTTTTTAGGGTTTAAGGAAATCCTATGTTGTCAACACCTTATCAGAATCTGCTCCAAGTGATCATAATGATCATGTTTGTTCTTGGAGAAAATCATGATATCATCCAAGTATACCACAATAATTTTACCCATCAATCTCTTGAATGTAATTTCCATATCCCTTTGAAAGGTAGCTCCTGCATTAATCAATCTGAATGACATTATTTGATATGCAAAGATTCCCTAAGGAGTAGTAAACATAGCTTTTGTGATGATCTTCATGTGTAACTTCAACCTAATTGTATGCTGAAAAACCATCCAACATAGATATAATATTAGAACCAGTTATCATTTACAATACTTGATCCATTATGGGTAGGGGATAATTTTCCTTTAATGAGGACTGGTTAAAGTTATAAAAATCCACACATATGAGAATTTCTCTATTTTTCTTGTGCATCTGGGATGATGTTGGACACCCATGTGGACTGGTGAATGGGATAAATAATCCTTGAATCCAACATCTTTTGAATTTCCACCAAAATGGTTCCAGATATCTTTGGGTTATAATGGCGTTGCTTCTACATGTAGGGATGAGCATCCGTCTTAAGAGGAATGTTGTGTTGAACATCCTTTGGCTTGGAAGATTTCAAGTCTATGTAAGATCATGCCAAAACATCTATGTATTTATTTAAAAGTGTGAACAAACCTTCTCTTTTTCTCCTCATGCAAGCAACATTTTCCAATGTTCACGATCCTTGGTTCTCTGTAGATCCCAAGATTCACCTACTTGACATCAGTGGAAGAGTTGGTTTCAGCCTGTTTCTTCTTTTGAATGAAGCGATCATGTTTGTCAAATAATCCTTCAAGAGACACCAATCCTTTTGGAATTTTATTCCCTTTTATCTGGAGAACTTCCCCATTTAATTCCTAACATGAATCAGAAGTAGATTCTTGGAATGTTGACTAAGAATCCTCAAAAAAGAGTTCATTGATATTTTCAGACTTTTCAAGGAAAGTCAAGATCTATTGATCATCATTGAAATACTTGCTAATAGTAAGAATTTTCATGAACACTTGGCCAGTAGACTATCTCAATTGTGTATTTATCTTCCTTTAAACTCTAGATGAGGTAACAACAACGAAGTAAACATAGTGAGGGAGTCTTCTTTGTCATTACGATCTCTGGATACCACCTTAATGGAGAAATATTTGAAGTATTTCAATGCAAGTCCCATACCATGTTCCTGTAATGTTTCAGGTGATCATTATTCACCTAATAAACATTCCTTACTTGATTTACGATGAGTTTAACATCTCCTTGGGATTTAATATTCTTAACTCCTTTTTATTTCGCCATCCATAAACCTAATAAAATGCATCATACTTAGTTGTTCTTATTAGTATTATTAAATTGTAGTTTAAAAGAGAAAGGAAAAATATCATACTCAGGAGATATGAGCACTACACCAGCATCGGATCCAGAAGTTGAGAAGCTACCATCAAATTCCAAATTCCATATTTCATTAGAGTCTCTTTCCATGACCTAAGTGGAAGTAAATTTATTATATGAAGTCATGAAATAAATTCTGAAACCAACATCCTCGAAAAGCATTTGCACCTCAGGATCATCAGATTTTGTAACCAAGTACTTTTCTTGAACCTCAGGTTCAAGCATTTGCATCATTCCATTGATGGGTATCTTCACCTTTAACCAATCCATGTGGATTTATCCTCCTACATCTCTACAAAATCCTCTTCCCAAAAATATTCCATATGCAACTAGAATATCGACAACCAGAATCATCATTTTGACCCTCTTCTCAGGGAATGTGTAAAATGCAAATTGAAGCATCTTTGATTTGACCAATTCAGTGGGGACGTGTTTGGTTTCCATAGAGTAACAATGCCCACATGGTTTTATAAGAGTGATTCTTAGAGCATGAACTACCTTTGTGGGCATGAAATTGTTCATCGGAGGATAAAGAATAAATGATGTAGTTTATGTGTTTAAAACCATTCATGAATAGAGACAACTAAAATGGTTCAATTTTCCCATAGGAAGAATTTGAAGCCATATTATTTTGAGATGAGGAATGTGAGGGGCTAGGATGGAGTCCTCTAAAGGAAGCATGAGAAGGTACAACAACTTTACTCTTAATAAACTTGGCCAGTATTTAAAATTGACTCAAGATTAGAATGAAGATATTCTTCTTTTGACATTTGGAATTTCATTTTCTTAGCATGATCAATTATGTCAAAAGTAGTGTAAGATGGGGTAATTGAAGGTGGATATCCTTCAATACTTGTATTTTTAGGAGAGGTACTGATATCTTAAGAATAAAGAAATGAAGAGGGATTAGAAGTGGGAGTATCCTTTTTGACAGAAGGTTTCTCTTTTGGTTGAATAGGAAAATTAGAGTCCCCTTTTGTCAATATTAGGAAAAGACATTGGATTTTCTTTCTCTTTGGCATTTTCTCTAGGTTTCTCCACTTATTTTCTTTGATTTTTTGAATGAGTATAAAAAACAAAAGATTGACTATTCATACCATTCACTGTGTCATCATAGTCGCCCTCTTCATATTCAAGGTACCCAATGTTGGAGTCACCAGTTGGTTCATCATATGATTCATCAACATAACTGGTTCCTTTGAAGGAATCATCAGCTTCATCACCCACTTCTTCTCTTTCATAAAATACTTCCACAATAAAATTAACAGGAGGAGCTTAAATATCCAACCGAGGATGAGTGGTTGGTAACCAATTACTATCCCGGACACGAGCATTATTGTTGTTGAAATTTCTCCTAGGAATATCCCGATAAGGAGCATTTGACACATTTTGAGACATTTGCTTCTTCAGATTCAACAAATCATTAGCTAATCTCTAGATCATAGGATCAGTGGTACTAAGATGTACTCTAATTCTTGAGAAGAATCCCTTTAATCTTGATCTCACCATGATTAGATCATCTTCAAATTTTTTGGTCACTGATTGTGTTGTGGCTCCAGATCAGGAATGTTTGACCTCCTTAGCAAAGAAGCTAACTTCAGGGGGTTGAATGTTGAAAAAGAAACACTTTTGATTTTCGAGAGTAGGTATCACACTTGCTCTGGGATCTTATGAACCAATTTTTTGAATTTTACTACGAATTCATGCATAGACTCATGCGGTTATTTCTTCATCTACGTGAGTTGAACGAGTAACATATGTGCATCCTTTTTGGGTTTGAATCTTGTCTCAAACCTTGTTCTCATAGTTTCCCAATTATCAATAGATCTAGGGGGAAGATGGTAAAACCCTACAGTAGTATAACCTTGGAGTGTCTCCAAAAAAATTCACAGAGATACATCTTCATGAGCTACACACATAACTCTACAAGCCACAAAAATGTAGCTATGTGTTCATTGGGTTGTTGTTTTCCATCACCAGTGAACTTAATAAGTTATTCGCAAACCATTTGGTAAATCATGCAGAGGATGAGATAATTCAAGAGGATAATAGTTGGGCCCCAAGGGACTAGAGGTGTTGGTGGTGAAACCATTATTTTGAAAGGTGTGCATGCAAGGAATTCAAGTGCCACTTACAAAAAATATATGTAAGTGGCTGATGTATCTTGTTCTCGTGCAACAAGGTTCCTAGGTACAGGTGATGAACTACTTGAAAATTTAGAGGAACGCCTTTCTGGGATGAGGTTGAATTTATGTAATTGCAAAAAATCTAATGTTGGATCCACTTCACCTCTTGCTCTGCTAGCATGAGTAAACACTCTTTTTGTCTATTTTAAATCATGGAAGGAAACAAAAAGATAAAGTAAATATGAGTCACCAATAATATGATAAAATTTAGTCTTACTTGTCCATAATCCCCAGCAGAGTTGCCAAAAACTGTTGGTTGGATATTTTTTCAAAGAAAAAATATGAGGTTCAACCATAACATGTGGGACAAAGTCCCTCCTAAGATAAAGGGGAGGCTCCTTGTTTATTACTATTCTAACAACACCAAAGAATATTTACAATATTTACACTATTATAACCATTTGGGGTTGGAATCTCATCCCAATAGATTTATTCCTTACAGAATAGAAGAAAGATGAGAATAGAAGAAATTTTTAATATGTGATGATAGAGAGTAGAAGTGGAAGGAAAAGAATGAGTGAAAATGTGCTTTCTCCTTAACAAACACGATCCAAAGATAATAACATGAGATAAAACAATAATAAATTACTGAAGATATAATAAACAAGATACTAGAATTTAAAGAACAAGATAATGCATTTAAATTAAAAACAATACCTTAAATAAAGAAATAACACTACAACACATAGTTTGTAATGTATCTCTTATATTCCTTAATACAAAGATTGAAAACACAAAGTTTTTCTTTCTTTTACAACTCCAAGATCTATGCTCTTGTTCCAAAAATCTCCAACCCTTCATAATGCTTCAACATTTTACATCTATAAAGAAGGGGAAGAGAGAAAGGGGGAAGTTGTTTGGATTGCATTCTAAAAATAAAAAATACACATCAAGAGTTTCCTTGACTGGTTCCCAATAAATGACCAAGTCAACAAGCACATCCAAATGATGTCTTGACATCTCAAAAATTTACATGTTCGATGTATAAAGGAAAAACATAATAAAGCTTTCGATCGAATTTTCATTTTTCAACATCTAGCTCTACTTACTTAAGACAATATTCCTTGAATTTTTGGACCATCATCTTGTGTTTCTTTCTCATCAGGTCTGCAGGAATATCGATTCAAAATGTTGCATATATCAACACGTTAATCATCTTTCCAGGGATTTTATGAAATCCTCTGATGTGTTTGGCCAAATTACTTACAACATTTTGGCATATAATCAACTTATCAATTGTTGCCAAGCCAAAATCATTTTCAGCTAAGGACTATTTTTCAGCCAAATCCTTGAAATTTTTGAATAGGTCATCAGTTGGTAACATATTCAATTCATCATCCAAGACATGTCGAAGGATCTTAGCCAATTCATCATCAATGAAATTGGTGGACATCGATTGCTTCCTCCATGGTCCTTTTAAAGCTTCTCACAAGATTCTTGCATAGAATCTTGACTCGAAAGTTAATGGCTCTTGCAAAAATTGAAGTGCCTGTCTCTATCATCAATTATCCCCTCTCAAAGAAGGATATCATGAATCAACCTTCTTAAGCTCACCTAGAGCTTCTAAGGTCACCTCCCAATTGTCACATTTTTCTTGGAGCTCGTTGTCTCATCTTCTGAATGACTAACCTTTCCTTCTTGATATCGTTATAGATATCAACGACACCTTTGATCAAAATTTTACCTTGAGTCAGGAGTACGTTGTATCTAGCTATCCACTACTCTTCCCTTTTGATCAATATTTTCTATATTTGGCATGCATTATAAATCGAAGCTAGATTGGAGTCAGATGACGGAATCTAAACCTAAGTTGGTTTGGAGAGCTTAAGCAAGATAACTAGTTAATTTATCCACCTTATCTCCTTTATCTCATATTTCACTACCCTTAGTTTTCTTGATCTTCTTGAAGAGGTTATCCATGGATACCTACACATATTACTCCGCACCTTCAATTGTGACTTTACCAAGTGCCACCTTTGTAATCTGGTAATCAAAATCCATGTGATATCTTACCTTGACATTTTTGGTAACATGCACAACAATATCAAAAAATCTTTGACCATGATGCATCAATAGTAATGATGTGGGAAATGGTATTTGGTTTCTTATGTGTACGTTATGGGGAAAGAGTCAATGAAATGATATCAAAATCCTCAGGAGTGAATGATCAGTCTCCCTCTTTCTTTAGGGTTTGGCTAACTAGCCAAGATGGAACAAAGGAAGAGAGTGTCTTGTGTAGGAGGATCATGTAATCATCAATATGGTACTGAGTGGAGTAATAAAATTTTATTACTAAGGACAAGGAAGTGGAAAATATAGCAATGGCTATGGTTGAGGATGAGGGAGGAGAAGAATACATGGAGGAAAGAGCAGTAGAAGGAGAGGGGAAATGGGTTGTGTGAGGAGAACCCAAAGTCATACTTATCCTAGATGAGAGAGGGGAAAGGGATTAAAAGACTTGTGCCATGAGTGACAACTGAGGAGACAAAGGAAATGGAGGAAGAAATAGGAGAAATAGTATGTAGAGATACTGATGAGATACGAAAGGAATGAAAATAATGTAGGAGAGGAAAGGAGAGGAGAAGAAATATGAGGAGGAGATGTGAATAGTAAGAATCACCTATGGGGGGAAGGGTAACAATGGGGACTACGTGAGTGATAATAGGAGTAGGAAGGAACAAGATGGGTGACCATGATGCTAACTGATGTCTCTTGCACATACTAAGGAGAAGGGTAGTCAAACAAAACAATAGAAGTGGATGGACCAACAGAAGGAAGATTAGTTTTGGTTCAAATACTGTAAAACTTTAACTTCTTCTCAGACACTTAAATGTTATCTCCTTCTTCTTGAGAGGGGCCTGCCTTTGACACATAAGTGACTAGTAATTTTGGGAATTGGGGATCCTTAGGCTGAATATTCAATGACTACAACCAAGAGTTGGCTCAAAGAATAATCTGAGTGGCTCTCTCCTTGATGGATGTAGACTCCTTAACTGACCAATCGATAGGAGGAAACCCCATACTCTCAACATTCATTTACACATACATGGGGTCCAAGACTTATCCATCATCGATAACATCTCCAAAAACATCAATAAGATTAAAATTTACTACCTCATCTAAATTCAACCAACTTCTGTCTTTCCTCTTGATTTCTACTTTTTCTATGCAATCAACCCAAAAATATTCAATGTCTGGGACATGAAATTGTAGTGTTCCAAAATATTTCATGCTACACCCTTAACATATTGCTTGTATTAGGATATGAGTAGACAACTTGTGGCTTACCATATCATTTTATTATATCATTTATACTTTCTCATGCTTAGTAGGTTAGCCTTGGTGATGGCCATAACACATGAATAGTATATATAAGGGATTGTAGGTAGTAGTTCATCTTCATTTGGAGCATTTGAGTATTATTTTATGGTTTGGAGGTTGCCCCCTTGAAGTGGCGAAGCTATTCTAATTGCATATTGAGATCATTATTCTGGAATATTGTGTTATTTGGTGTTATATTTCTGCTCATGATCTGAATTATACAAGTAATTTCATTACACAGTGGTATCAGAGCTGCAATTTTAGGCTCAAATATAGGGCAAAAAATCTATCCACTTTTTCTAATCTATCATATATTTTGCACCAAACACACCATTTGGTACTCAGATATCTTTACCAAAGTTGATAAAAAAAACAAGTGAGGTTCCCATACTGCATTTTAGAACTTTTTTGGGTTATTTCTCAAAAATCATTAAGAATTTACCTGTATACTTGAACATAAAATTGGACAAAAACTGAGGGTAGAGAATTCTGATATTGGAGCTAAATTCAAAGTTACATCTAAACCAAATCTAAAACAAAAAATCTGTATTTGGGGTATCTTCTTAAGGATTCTATACTAAAACTAGCCAAAAAAGTTGAACTAACGTCTGCAACCCTAAAATTTGACCTATGATCCCTAACATCCTACTATGTTGGAACTTCCATGATAAACCCAAGGGATTCACTAGGTCCATAATATGTTTATTTTAAAAGAATCTCTAATATACTTATCTCATGTAAATAGTGATTCATACCTACAATAGCAGTCAAGTGATGGTGGTTGAAGTGTAATGGTGTGAGAATGTATATAAAATTTGACAGATTCCTTAAATTTGATGGTTTACTTTGACAAACCATAGGGTAAGCCAACTAGAGTTTAACTTGGAGAAGGCGATCAAAAAATTGTGATATCTAGGGTAGCCAACAATGAAGATTTTTGACAGGCCTTCTTCTCACTAGAATTGGATTTTTTTCAAGTTAAAAACCTTGGTTTATCACATATTAAGAGCCACCCATCACTTATGTCAATGGGAAATTTTTGGGGATCCTCATGGTCAATTTTTTTCTATAATATGAAACCTGATCCAATGTGGTGAAACTAGTATGACACAATCCAAGATACAGGTTACTCTGAAATAGATATATATAGGTGTTTTCAAAAGTAGATAAAAAAAAATTTGATGGATATGATCCACTCAATTGGATTAACAGATCATTAATTGGATAGATTTCTGGGAGTTACATCTGATTCCATTTGTTTAGGTGGTGGTTACACATTCCCACTTCCTATCTCGATACCTAACCTCTTCATAAAGTATCAATGGTTCTATGCATTCAATAGGAACAAGTTATCTTTTGGTCTCAATGTTACAAGTTATCCTCTCTCTCACTGAACAGTTACAATCTATTTGTTCAGTTCATCGTCTTATCATTGATCAATTACTTCAGCCCATATTCTCACAGTTGAGTATCAGATAGTTGATTCTAATAAGCGATTACGCCATTGGTCACTTTTTATATCTTATCTTTGTGGGTGGAAAATATTACTGAAGAGTTTTTTAATGACCTATGTTATTGGGGGCCTTAAGGATCACATTGAGCATGATCTGAGTATGATCTTAATTCTCAAAAGGTGTCTAATTGGATTGTTCTGGCAAGAAGGGTAAAAAGGGAAAGAAATACGTGGTTTCAAGTAGGAGAAATATTCATTTTGTACATTATTCTATAGATCGCAACACCTATGGCCCCATTGCACTCCCTTGGATCATTTCAAAACCCTGAGATCAACAATAAACATTGAAGTATGCTTTGAAGAAAGTCAGATCTTTTCTTTAATTGTGACAGTAAATTATAGTCATCTCTAGTCGATTTAGTGGAATTTTGAACCGCGCTAAGATTTTAAGTTCTACATTGATGGGTTTTCAGTGAAAATTAATGAGTTTTTTTTAGATTTAGAGTCAGAGATCTAGTGGTTGCATTCATTATTGAGTTTGAGTCAAGTATATCCTCAGCCTACAATGTGGTGCCTTGGTTATTATACATGTCTTGACAACCATACCCGACCCCTAAAGGTGGTTTGATTCCTAACTATTTGGAGGGTCGCCATTATTGGTTGATACCTGAAGTGACTCACAACCTTTATCAATGGGTAAGTTGTGCCTTTTTTTGGACTGTGAAACTGTTGGTGAGTATTGTACTTGTTAAACTATGCATGTCATGGATACATTGTTCATTTTTCAGTGGCAGGTATGTTACCTATGTGTTTCTATTATTTTTGGATAACAGTTAAGCTTACCTATGTGGATATTACATACTAAATTGTCCCATGTAGTGGTGGATTTCTATGTGAGGAGCAATTATTGTGTAAATGAGGTTCAATGGCTATATAACTTATTTATTACTCAAAAGAAGAGGGTTAGCAAACTTCGCAAGTGGGCCCTGCCTTCAGGTGATTAATACACTCCTGAAGGAAGGACTTGTGAGCTACAAAAAATTAACAGAACTCAGTATTCTTATTTCATCTGCATGTAAGGTCTCATCAGATGGACAAATATAGCTAAATTAGGGGTGCCTCCAAAAGGATCTATCTATGTATCTCCCTCTCTATATCATCTACAGGCATTCATCATTTCCTTTTTATATCTATTCATTACAGTAGAGGCATGAAGAGATAGAGTCCTACTAGGAGTTCTAGTTGGATTAAGTAAAAATATCTTAACCAAAGGGATTACCTCCATAAGACTTACATGCATGTAATAAAACTATTCAGTAGATGCTACTCAGGACAATCACATCAGTTAACTAACCGATCAATTGATCAGGTACCAATTATCTGCAAACTATGAGTTAAATCGAGAAGATTAGTTCAAGAGATTTTTGAAGTCAGGAACACATCCATCATAGTGATGGCATTGTGTCTTCTTCTTGTTCTCAGTAACTGATTTCTTCTATCAACACATGATGAGCATGTAGGTGTATGTGTCCACATTATAGGCAAGCTCCTCATAAGTACACAACTTTATGTATGTGTATGACCTCCTTTGGTTGTGGATTCCTGTTGATATAGACGAGTCCCTTGATGAGTTGCATGGTCAGTTGTTGTAGATGACAAAGCTTGATCTTTGGTGTGAATGAGATACCTTTGGCAACATGTCAGAATGTTGTGTATGGATCATTTTTTGCATATAACAACTTCTTTGCAGACACGTGAAGGCTAACATTTATGACAAAGCATTCCTGGTAACATGCATATTGTAATTAAAAGAATGCAAATACATACGCATAATCCACAAAATAAAGTGAATTCTATTATTAAGTAATTATATGCGACTAATATATATGTCATGAGTTCAAGTTTTATAATGGAAATGTTCAATAGTATCACTGGGAAATACAAGTTCAGGAGGTACAATTGGCATCAAGAAAAAAATAGTAGATGGAGGCATTTAAAAAGCAACATAAAATGACTCATGCACAGCCCTCCAGACTGTAACATATTGAATGTCAAGGAGGTTGAATATTTGGGTCACTTTAGCTCTCTCCTGAAGGGGTTTCTTTGGCTCCTAATAATATCAATGCCATGTTGTAGTGGAAGGTATCCAAAAAACCCTAATTGAATCTACGATGATTCCTTTGGGGCTCAGTGAAGAAGTTATCCTACCAAAGATTCGTAAGGCATTATGGAATCATAGCTGCACCTCTCACATGAATTTATTAAAGAATGTATCCTTCATCATCTAGAGTGAGGATTCAACCAGACCAATGTGAGTATAGGATAATGGAAGCCATTGGGGGACCAATAACCAGTCTTGGCTACAACAAATTTTTTCCAAAACATCCTTTAGAAAATTCAATGTGATGCATTTACCCTCCTGAAAGTATGGAATGATAGTTATAATGCAAGAAGTGCCATCCTATTGCCTTTTTGAACCGTCAATCTCACAGGTACATAATATTTCCAAGATGCACTCATGTAGAAGCATATGCTAGCCATACTTCATGTTGTCATTGCAATTTAATGTTTTCCCTAGCTTCTTCATAGGAAGCTTCATTTCTCAACTGAAGACAGTATCTTGATTGCCTAAAATACTTCCTTGAAGTTCCATGTATTTTTCATACTGAAGAACTTCAATAATGGGTGTCCAAGATATTGGAAGCTATCACCTCTTGATCATTAATGGCTACACTTTTGAAAGGGAAGGTGCATGTATTCTTCGGATTTATTTATCTCTATATAATTCATTGTTAAAATCAACGAATGCAGTGCTTGTAATTGTGAACATATCCAATATTACAAGAAGATTGGATAGATCCATTCTCTGTCATAGGTCTGAATGGCATAATTGTACATATACAATTCACATAACAACCTCATTGATCATCTCATGAGGCATGATTTAATGTATATTCTATAAGAATGGTCTGGCTCCACTAATATCAAATGGAATGCTTTGAGTTGTATACAAGATGAGATTTAGCTGCAACATTTGTTCTTTCAAGAAATCCACTGGCATAAATGTTAGAAGGTCTATCTGAGCATTTAATCTGTCTCCAGTAGGGGGTCACTCTGAATTGTATATTCTTGAAGACTTCTTCATTGAGTCCTTGAAGATCTCCTTATCCTGGGAAGGGCTCAAAGGGGATTTCCAAAAATTTGTCCTAGAATGTCATGGTTGATGTCAGCAAAATAAGGGTGAAACTCTTCCTTCTCCAGGTCTTCTACAACATCTATCTATTCGCTAGCCAGCGGTATTAACATAGTTTTCATGGATTATTATCACCCAGTAATGCCAACAAGGTTGTCTAACGTGACCATGTTTCTATCAAGATGGTTTTGGAGGATAGACTCACCAAATACTGCTCATTTGATAATAACCTATGGCTATAGGCTAACTTACTGGAAACATAGTGGGGAAGCAGGCTCTAATCATGGTCTCAGTTCAGTATCCTTCATGGTACACTGAAGGGGTGTATCCTTTGTGATCGAGATGTCTATATTTACTCAGGTGGTTGTTCTAGCCTCAATTCTGTGAATAATATTTGGGCAATCAGTTAGCTTCATAGCATCATGGGGCATATCATCCCCAATTTGATGGGCAAACAAAAGTTGTAAATAAGTGTTTGGAGGGATATCTCCATTTATTTACATCTGATAAACAACCAAGATGAGTCCAATGGTTGCCACTTGCAGAATGGTGGTATAACACTTCCTTCCATACTTCATCTAAAATGTCTCCTTTTTTGGCACTCTATTGGTACCATCCACCATCCATCACATCATCATTGAGAGGACAACTGTGGGTTAGAGTAGTATAAGAACACATTTAGTATCAACAAGAGGTCCTCTCTAGTCTCAAGGAGAACTTGGTCATGGCACAAAACCGCATAAAGCAATAGGCTGATCAACATCTCATGGAAAGGCATTTTGAAATCGGTGATTGGGTTTTTGTGCGGTTAAAACCATATAAGAAAATGTCTTTAAAACAACAACAAAAGGATAACAAACTTTCACCAAAGTATTATGGCCCCTATCAAGTATTGCAGAAGATTGGTACTATAGCATACAAATTAGAACTTCCACAATCAACCAGATCACATCCAGTATTTCATGTTTCTTGCCTGAAGAAAGTAATTAGACAGAGAGTATCAACCCAAACAGTGTTACCTGAGCTCGATGAGGAGGGGAGGGTCATCTTAGAACCTGAATGCATCCTTTAAACATGCACTAAAATATTGAGGACACGAGTTATTACTTAGTACTTGATCAAGTGGAAGAATATGGACAATGAAGATGCAACATGGGAAGATATGACATTCCTGCAGCAACACCTAGAGCTTCTCAACATTAGGGACAATGTTGCTTTGAAGGGGAAGGGCATGCTATGCCCTTAACCTATTGCTTGTATTAGGATATGAGTAGCCGACTTGTGGCTTACCATATCATTTATACTTTCTCGTGCTTAGTAGGTCAGCCTCAGTGATGGCCATAACATATGAATAGTATATATAGGGGATTGTAGGTAGTATTTCATCATCATTGTATTATTTGAGTATTATTGTATGGTTTAGAGGTTACCCCCTCGAAGTGGTGAAGCTATTATAATTGCATATTGAGATCATTATTTTGGAATATTGTGTTATTTGGTGTTATATTTCTGCTCATGATCTGAATTATACAAATAATTTCATTACATTTCAAAACACCACAATAATAAAAACTAGGCCTCAGAGGAAGTCTTCTTGATGTCTTCTTGCATCTCAATGCCACCATTATTGATTTTGATTACTGATGTATAAGTGTAACGTCCAATGGATATGGGAAAATTAATTTCTTCCTTGTGCTTACTTTTTTGGAACTTATCAAGATTCAAAATTTTCCTGACCAACTCCATAAGTACCCATTTATCACTCGGAAATGTGGGTAGCTGAAACAAAGAACCTTGGAATGCCCCTACCCGAAGATAGGTGAATGTTGGAAACTGCAAGAAGATACACCCCAATAAGAAACACATTCTAGGTAGCATCAATGACCCTTCTCCTGGAAAGATTTGTGTCCAGTCTACAAATGATGTTGTAAAATAAAGCATCATTGAATCTCTGAAAATGAGTCTGGATTTTTTTAAGAGACAATTGATGATAAAACTTGTAAACATAATCATAGGGTTTAGAACCCTCCATGGTCAGCCCAGGATATAATATCATTCCAAATGCTACATAAGTGACATATGACATTATGTAGAATTTCCATGTATTCAACACTTATTTCAATTGACTATCAATTATTTTACTAACAAACTCACCCCAATCAAAGAATTGTTCATTTTTTTGTATGATAGTGAGGAATTGATACATCCACCCTTGAAATTATTTAGCTTCAGGGATCTCAAAAATATACTCAATAGTGTGATGACATCACTGATTTCAAGGATGAAATCACTTCAAGGCAAGGTATTGGGGAACCTAGTTACAAAGGCTTGGGATTTATTATATATTTCTTATTAACATGCTTGATATAGTAAGATGCATTGTCATCCCAAGATTGCTGGGATTTCCTGGTATCCGTGTTGACATATGTAGTAAAGTTGGGCATCTTGAAGAGATCATCAAAATAATCAGTATCCAAATGGATCACCACCTCACCGACATGGTTCTTGACAGACTTGGATTCAGATTCATAGTGTTTGGAAACAACGAGGATTAATTTTGGGGATTGAGAATATATAGGGAAGGCAACAACAAAGAGAAACTCACTATTACATATACATTTCATCCATGCAATCTGAGAGGAATCCTTTACGATGTCCTAGAAATCCTCCATGTCAATGTGTTCTAATTCAGTGTCTCTAATATTGGCATTTGAGTCAATATTAGAAGGGGGCATGATCCCTTGATATTTATACTTCATTTATCTAGAAGATTATACCTTGCACTTTGCTTTCCCTGAATCATACATGAGGTATTTGACTGAAGAAAATTACCTAAAAACATTCCCGAAAGTACAAGGAAGAGAATCAGGTATTACCCCCTACAAACCAACCTGAACAACCCGATACTCTGGTGGAAAATTGACCCTACTTTGCAACCCTGGAATTCTGACTAACTATCAAAAAAGTGACCTTGATTTTCAACTTATATAACTCAATACACTTTCAGGACTTGGACCTTGTTAAACAACTTGAAGTTCCCGATACATTGTCAGGACTATGAACTTGTTTTGCAAGCCTAAAATTTTGATATATTGTTCAGAAATTGACCTTTATTTTCTCTTTTAAAAATCCAACACACGGTCAGAAATCGAACCTATTTTGGCACTGAAAAATATCGAATAAAATATAAGTGCATTTCTTCTTGTTAACTCATAATTATTATCATAATGAACATGTCAAAAATCCTAACAAGTTCATGTTGGTGTTTTTGATGTGTTTATCATGATAAAAATGGTTTCCATCAATGGGGAGGAAAAACAGATTGGATAGAAGAAAGAAAATGGGAAAAATGAGCACAACTCCCCAATCTAAGATTAAAATGAAGAAACCTAGATAAAATTCCCACAAAGTGAAGGATAAATCAACAAGAAGGAAAACATTTACTAGGAGCTGGAAAATCTAAGAAAAATGATCAAAAATTCCAAGAAATTGTCAATCAGGTTTTGGTGGTGCGAAAGCAGGAGAAAAATGTGAATTTCAGAAATCGTACTAAGTAGGAAAGACGTTGAAAATCCACCTATTTATAAACTAGATCACATTAATTACACATAAGACCATACATGTGTGGCCCCAACTCCAACATGGCATCAATTATGTTGAATCAGGGGTGGAAGTTTGAACACATGAAACATGTCGTGCAAACATGTAGTCAGGTCCTGAAAACCCGATACAAAGGAGACTAAAATCACGTCAGGGTTTAGGGCCAGAAAACACGAAGAAAAAAAACATTAAAATCCATTCCCATGTTTCGCTACAAGAAAGTTTGAAAACCTCGATACATTATAATGTTTTAGGGTTTGGGTTTGGAAAACACACAACACAGAGCACATGTTTTTCAACTTCGATGTTCCGATGCTTTCAGAACCTAATACCTAAAAGGCTATAGTGAGTTGGGTTTTCAGGGTTGGGAAACATTTTACAAAAGACATGTAAAGGAAAATCTAAAATCCAAAAAAGCCATGAAAAAGGCATTTTTGAAGGAAAAAACTTGGAATTTTTGGATTTTAACATGTTTGAATAAATGAAAAATTGATTGGTTATCCCAATTTTATTGATGAAATAAAAAATGGAATAACACACACAACCACCAAAAGTTTAATTTTCTTTTAGATTATAAATTTTTGAGCTTCCTCAAGATGGCCAAGAAGGTTAACCATGCATATAAAATGATTCATGGTGGGTGTAAAGTAATTAAAAATGGTCATTATATTGAAGTATTTATAGTTCTCATCCACTCAACTTGCATGTTTACATGCACATAAATACAATAAAAGTATATATTGTCAAGGTTTGTTTTAGAGTTCTTCATAAATTCAAAGATTTTAAATCATCCTTTCATGGCCAATTTGTGAATATCATGTAATCGTTGCATTCTTTGAGGGTAAAACTCTTTGAGGAATTTAGTTAAACATTTCATGTGCCTTGTGTATGCTTTTGTATTTCAAATATATGTATATTACAACATTTGTAACTGTAACAACTAACAAAATGCACTTTCAAATGTTTTCTAATGGATCTCAATAACATGTTTCCAAGTGGGATTGAGGTCAAAGTAGATTTAATAACACACACATTTTCAATGCTTCACTTAATCATACAATTCCAATCTCAATCTTAATCTCAAACACACAACATGATATAGATACGGTGGGTTGAAGTATGTACTTATCATTATATTTACAACACATAAATCACTTGTAAACCTTCCACAAAATCATGCTCCCCCTTCAGCAAGAAAGTAGAACTGTTCCAATATAAAAGAGAGGGAATACAAAAATATGCTCACATAGTGTTGATTTAGTAGATTTATTTACATTTTGCAACACTACACATGCCTTCAATATAATTCCACATCATACATACATTTCTACTAGGGAACATGCCTTGTCTGGAAATGGAAATATGAAAATTTGTAACCTTGAAATTTTAATAGTATAGTACTATAGTATTTTTATTTATCAAACAAATGAAACAAAAAACATTTGAAAAACATTCACTTCACTGCATTCCTTTCAATCATTTTTTCCAAAACTCATTGTGCCTTGTTAATGCTACCACATTTTTCATAGATATCTATCAGGGAAATTGCAACTACAACATCTGATAATAACCACTTCTCCATGATGTTCATACCATACTTTTTAGATTGAAAAACACACTTCTATTAATAAGTGAAATATATTAACCTACTAATCATAGAAAAAAATGGGTGGAAGAAGTCCCACCAAAAAATGCAAGTCATTTCGAGCAAAGAAGGCCTCGAGAGAAGGCCAAATCACCTCAAGAGAGCATAAAACATGATTACATGATAAAAGTGTGACTTTTAACCAAAAAATGAGCACGAAATAAAACACACTAGCCAAAAAATTGAGGAGTAATGGTAATGAATATGAAGAGCAGAGGTAGAGGGTTGTTTAGATTGTCCCTCTATCCACTAATGGCGAAGAGGTGAGCTATGTCCTAGATGGGATCCCACCCATAATTTTTGTTTTGTCAATCATCTTCAATAACTTGTTGATTCTAGTGGCGGGGAGAAATGACGAGTGCCATCTATGAGAATTTATGTTGTGTGGGGCTACCCCATCCACTACCACTACTACTGGCATCATTGTTGAGCTAGTTGAACACTCCACCATTGCATGCATGAGAAGGGCACTGATATTTGGAAAGAGTGCAGAGGTGTTGGAGAGAGGAGCTCCATTGACTACTGGAACGATGTTTGGGGAATCCCTAACCATGACCCTAAAAAGGGGAGCGATGGCACAACGAGTTTGGAGGCACTTGACTAATAGTGCATGTAGCATTCCCCCAGTCAGGTCAGGTACGTCCAAATAGACCTTTTTCACTTGGACATTTATCTGGAGCATAACATTGGAGATAACAATAACTTTATTAGTCACAAAGAATTCTCTATCCATCAAAACATTATTAAAGTAAGAAAAGTTTCTATCTTTCCATATACAAGATAGAATACCAGATCTAAAAACTTTTCAATAATTATTGTATTTTATAGGGAGTATGGCTGAATTCCCTAGAAGAACCATTTTCTAAGTGAAAAATTCAGGGGAAAAAGGTTGGAAAAGGGTATAAATCCACTTCCAGGTAGACTAGACATGTGGACAAAACCTAAAAAATTGTTTTATAGACTATGGCTATTGGTAAGCAAGAAAAATGGAGTTTATACCCCCATATGTTTGAGTCAGTCTCTTACATGAATGCCTTGATAAATAAGGCACTTAAGAAAACAATATTTTTGGGGTTCAAAGTGAGCTTTCCATATATTATCAAACCATCTAGCCCAAATTGCACCTCTAAAATTGGGATTCCAACAATGGTTTAAATAAATACTCATGACATGTTTGTAGGCAAGGAGATGATAGCCAATATGGGATTTGTAGTGACAAAAGGGAGAAATTTCAGCCAATTCCAATCTCTCCATCAAGTTATGGCTGAATAAATCTTGATTTTGTGTAGATAGCTATCAAATGTAGAGTTTATGATTTCTGTAATGGATTCAACATCCTCTTCTTTAAGCTGGAACTTAGATTTGAGCATGTCCCATGGCATCCAAGCCCAAGAAGCATTACAGAATATGTTCGTAATGGCTCTAACCCCCCTTTAAACAATTGAAGACTTCTAATCTAGGGCACCATGGCGAATGAGACATTATAGAAACTAAGGATGTGAGACTAATAGAATTTGAGGATTCTATTAACTACAATTTAATCAATTAAATTATACAACATTAATAAACTATGCAATATTAAATCAATAAACATCACACCATATTTCATAACAAATAAAGAAATACTTACATATAGTAAATAACAAATGACACAAGATTTATAGTGGAAAACCAGAATGTAAAAAACCATTGTGAAAAATAACCTTTATTATAGAGAACCCTTTTACATCCAGTAAATTACCTCCTCCTTTAGAAACCCTAATCACAAGGGTAAAAACACCTTTGATATATATTTTTCAATATATCAAATGAGGACCCGAAGTCCATTTTATATGAGGTGATCGAGTATGTCTCCCAACCCACCTTTTCAACCTAAATGGTTGGCACATATAGCAAGGTTTAAAATATTTAATAATAGAAATATAACTATTTCTTATTATTAAATATTTAACCTAAAGTATATCCCTAGGTTTGAATATTTAATAATAGAAATATAAATATCTCTTATTATTAAATATTTAATCTATAGTATAATGTTGGACCCATATTTAATTAAGGGGTGGCCAACCCACTTAACCATTATGTTCCAACAAAGACCACCATAAAGAGAGAATTAACTAAAATCCTCATCCTGAAATTATTGCCAACCCAAATGAGATTGGGTTTGAGAATCCCCAAGATTTCCAAATGCTCTTAGTAATGAAGGTACCACACTTCTTTATTAACATGAAGAAAGAAGAAGACTATGGAATCCCAAGCCTTTCCATATTTTACCTACCATAGGGATCCCTGGAGTGTTGTAGTGTCAGAGAAAGATTTTCCATGATTATTATCCTTCTAAGCTTCAACTTATCTATTTTATGCTAAAATTAGTGCCTTCAATCTTAATATCCAAAATCCCCAACCCTCCAGCTTCTTTAGGATAACAACATATTTCCCATGTCACTCTATGGAACCCTTTGTGACTCTCAAAGTTGGCCCATAAGAAGTCTCTAAGAATCTTTTCCAATTTTGCATAGGCCACTTTTGAGGGATGCCAACAAGATGAATAATAAAGATGAGTGATAACCAAAACCTTAGAGAAAATTTGGAATTTCCTTGCAAGAGAAAGATGTTTGGTGATCTAATAAGTTATCTTTTTTTCCACTCTTTGAACAACATAAGTCCATAGTTTAGGTGGTGAAGCTTTGAAAGTAAATGATATGCTAATAAATTTAAATTACACACCAGGTTGAATCCATTTCTATTGAAATCCTTCCAATTAAGGAGGTTTGGGAGTGAGAGATTTCCTATAACATCGAGTCATTTTTCATTGAATAACTAAGTGAGAGAGCCAGAAGCAAGGAAAAATATGACTAACCATTCCATAGAATTCTTTACTGATTCTTCTTCTTGAGTTAAAGTGAGAGAAGAGTAATCAACAAAGTGTCCATTTATGACTTATTGGTTAGAATGGAGGAACATTATGCCTTTGACCAAGCCTTGGGAATAATAGCTTGCCAACATAACATAAGCCTTCAACTTCTAAAACATAAAGAGAGGATGTGAAAGGGCATCTTTGTCTGATAGATTTGAGTAACCAAAATCTAGAGGATTGGACACCATTTATATAAATGCAAGCTCTAACATCCTAAAAAAGACGTTGATAAAGAGAACAAAGCAAGGTCCAAAACCAAGGGCTTGAAGCATGAGAATAATGAAAGGCCATTCAATCCTTTCATATGCTTTTTAAAAATCAATGTTCATAAAAAGATTTTTTTTGGTTAGAGAATCTTGCACATTCCATACCATCCCAAATAACTATCACATTTCCAAGAGTGTATCTATTCTAGATAAACCAAATACGTTCACTTTGAACAATGAAGGGAAGAAGATGTTTGAATATGTTAGTAAGGGCTTTGACTATGATCTTTAATAAGAAATTGAGGAGAGTAATGGGCCTCCAATTGGAAATCTACTCAGGGAATCCAACTTTAGGGATAAATTTAATGTTACCTTGATTGATAAGCTCCCCCATGGAATTATAGGTCATGGATTCAAGGTAAAATTTATGTAAATAAAATCCAACCGTATCCCAAATAATTTGGTAGATTCAAAATGAAATCCATCAATCCATGGGGATTTATGTGCTTCCATTTTCATAGATGCCTCCTTAAGGGAATTGAGAGATGGGTTTGTCATAGGACACTCTCTAAGATTGGGAGAGCTTGTACGGGACCAATTGCATACATTTCATTAAATCATCTTCTCTATGAAGTGAGGAAGTTTGAGTAGAAAAAACATCATGGCAATGGTGAACAAAATATTTGAGAATATTAAGTATTTTGGTGATCCTAGAATTAATAAATTGAATGACCTTCATTCTGTCAGCAGAGTGCCTGAAGCTAAGAAGAGAAAAAAATATTTTGAAGCTCTATCTCCAATCTTAAGCCAATGAAGTATAGCTCTGAGATGAGAAACTCTTTCTTTATATGCCTCTTCAACCTTGAGTATATGTCTCTAATGGGTGGCTTGATTTTGCAACAGAATACAAAAGGGAAAGTTATCAAGCTGCTGTAAAATCCATTGGAATTTATGGTTTGAAGCCTAATGGGATTTTTGTTTATAAATGATAGATTATTTCCCATATAGCTTGAGAAAGGTGGTGGTCCTTTGGATGGACTCAACCCACCAATCCATCCATCTTATATCGCTTTAAGGTCTAGGAATCAGATTCCAAATCCTAGCAATATGACTCAATCTTATCTCATGTTGAAGATGGGCAGTGTTGAGATAGAATTAGGATTTTTTCTTTTGAAACAGGGAACATTTCATGAGAAGTAAAAATGAATGGATTGATGGTTAAAGAGAACAAAATTTTGAAGCACTGAAACAAGTCAGTTGTTATTGGAGGAAATAGATAAAATATCATGTTCAATAGTAAGAGCACGATCTAACCTCTTGACCACTATGTCTTGTCCTTGCCAGAAATTAGACCAGGCAGTAGTGGTGTCTTGTCTATGATGGTGGTTTGGATAAAAATTTCCAATTTATGTCGCATGTAAAACCAAAATTTACACTCTTTGGCACACCACTAGATTAGTAAGCATCCTTTTTTGTCTTCGTTAGACTCAACTCTGTTAAAATCTCCACATAAAATCCAATGGGAATTTATAAGGGATTCAAATAACCAACACAAAAAAGAGACCACTCATTGGCATTGTTGAATGCATATAATTTTGTTAATCTAATGATATGCTCATCAAAATCAAAGAGGGTCCATATCACCCAGTGGGTGGGGTCAGATCCCCATAAGATAGTATTATGAGAAATATTTCACGCAAGAAACGCTATGGACCCTCCACGAACCAGATCATGATTGGAAATTTAATAGATAACACCTATCCAAATAATGCAGGTAACAAATCAAAGAAGAAACCCAAATATTTTAAATTTATTCATGCATAAAACTTTCATATTGCAAAAATTTAGATAATTATCCTAGACCAAATAATGAAAGATCAATTTAGTAAGGCCCCACACAATCCAATAGTAAAAAATCATTAGGGAACATCAAGGTGCATGGATCCCTCATCATCAAACTTCAAGGGAATAGAACTCATTATTATTAGAAAAATGTCATTGGGAAAGAGGAACATAGTCAAGAAATTGGAAGTGCCCTTGTTTTTGAAAAATAGTGAACATTACAAAAATATGTAAACAAAAAATATTTGGCAAGTTTTTCCAAAATATTTATATTATTGCAATTTTCTTACTAGTATTCGGTTCTAGCTAATATTTGTACTATAATGAAATTATCCTTATTATTACAAATATGTCAGCCTTTGAAAATTCAATTTACTCTTCACCATGTTAGAATCATTTACATACTCATATGTAGATGGTCTAGAATTTATGGGTGATTATAAAGACAAAATGGATTTAACATAGGACAATTTGGGAAAATGTGTTGAAGAGGAAGGGGTTAAAAGTAGTGTTGTTGGTGCACAGAGAAACAAAAAGTTCTCAACAATTGTGGCTAATATGCATGCAAAAAGGGGGGAAATCATATTACACCTTATGAGGAAGAGTCTAAAAATGATTTGGAACTTCCACCTAAGGAATTAAATAAATATCAATATGATTTTCCTAATTGACAACATTATGGGGCTAGGCCATTCCAACACCTTATGAAGAATTCACATACAAGTGAAGCTACATGATACGAACTTCTACTATTCCTAATGTAGGTCTTGAACTATTCACTTTGACAACAATTAATGTTGTGTATACTACTCAATGTTAAATTGGTCTTCCAATATTACCTTTTTATGGCCTAATGTGTCGATTTGCAAATTGGACACATGTGGTGAGATACAAAGTCGGTATGTCTAGATAAGACACGTGTTGTAATGTGAAGTCAATGGAAGAATAGATTCATGTAGCCCCAGAGAAAACTCGTTGTATGCATGATTGTATGTACATGGATGGAAACCCTTATGCATTTTTAAAAATTATTGGTTTCATAAATAGTACTCGTGGTTATTTGCATCTTATATCTCCTAATTGTCAATTTATAGAGTGTACAAATGTCAAGTAAGATGAAATGAGAGGGCCAATATTACCTCTTTATGTCATGGTAGAAGTGATAAAAAAAATATCAAAGCTGGTGAAGAGCTTTTGAATAATTATAGTTTTAAAGGAAAAACAACACCAATGAGATTGAGGAAAACAAAAATGGTTACATTGATGATCGATGTATATGTATTGGTTATTTGAAACCTAATTTTTGTCACAATTGAATTTCTTGTACTATCTTAAAAAAAACTAATGTTATATATTTTTTATGTTATGTAAAATGTTGTTTCTTTCATAGTTTATGATTTTATAATATTTGAAGAATTCAATGATATTTTGTGTAATGATTTGTATATAAATTTGATGAACAAGAAGATTTTTTTTTTAAAAAATTTGAAAAATACATTGTGTTGTGGGACATCACTAGCTTTACATTCAGATGAAGATCCTCCTATATCCCCTACACCACCTTCAATATCACCTCCACAGTCACTTCCAAATTCACCTTCAACATCACCTCCATAGTCACTTCCATGGTCACCTTCAACATCACCTCCACCATCACCACATGTTGCATTACAACAACCTCGTAGAATATCAGTGGAACAAATGACAATGTTCAACAGTCTATCTTAGTCCTTCGAGACATTCCTTTGCAGC